>JAWDJE010000003.1:106042500-106090000 GCA_035047345.1 Bradypodion ventrale | reverse complement strand
TTAGCAACAAACAAATTGTTGACCTTAGTCAATAAACTATCTACTGACCCCACCCTCTGACGTGTATCCATCAAATCACGGGGTGATGCATGCTCAATAGCTCCTGCCATCACCCATTGCCTGGTTCGTTGTTGACTGGTCAACGTTAACAAACTTGTACCTATCTAGTGTTGGCCAGTCAATTGCGAACCTGCCGGATACCTGTGGGTCATAAATATTTACCTTACCAGTGCTACCCGCCCATGTGACCAAAGTCAAGAGCAAAACCCCTATATCAAACCATAGCAACAGTGTGGGATGGGCAAAAAAGCCAGAACCAGGAAGCCAATTGTAGGTTCCAGCCAAAAATTCCCACCCGGCCCCGAAGCGACCAAAACATCACACTGTTCACTAGGGAGGGGGTGGAGGGAAAAACTTCTCCTCTCCGTCGCTTTTCCAAAATGGCAGCTCGGCTGCCTCGTGGCCACCCCTTTTATCGAGGAGTGGCCACGCCCCCTAACTCACCCAGATGTCTGAGTCCGGAGGGGGCACCGCAAAGAGCGCGGCGGCCATTTTGGCGCCGCGCTTTCATTGCAGGCGCACCCCCCAAAAAAGGACTCAGACACCGGTATATGTGGATAACGGCATTGGGCCACATTTATTGATTCATGCCCTAGTCCGAATTATAAATTTCAATTGGTACTCAGCCAATTATAATTCTTAAGGCAAGCAGGCCGCAGTAACACTGGTAAGGTTCCTCCCAAAATTGCCAATGGCAATTGGCTACAATGTATCCATTTGTATCAATTTGTTTGTTAGCAACAAACAAATTGTTGACCTTAGTCAATAAACTATCTACTGACCCCACCCTCTGACGTGTATCCGTCAAATCACGGGGTGATGCATGCTGAATAGCTCCTGCCATCACCCCATTGCCTGGTTCGTCGTTGACCGGTCAACGTTAACAAACTTGTACCTATCTAGTGTTGGCCAGTCAATTGCCAACCTGCCGGATACCTGTGGGTCATAAATATTTACCTTACCAGTGCTACCCGCCACATGGGGAGGCTTAATAAAGACTCACCGCCCCCCCCCCAGACCGTCAGCTCGGTCAACAGGCCTGCTTGCAAATCTTCCAAAAAGAGGTTCATACCTCTGGGCGACAGATGGACCCCATCCCCTGTGTAAAGATCATAATTTTGGAGACTAATGGTGGGGTGTCGGATGACCCGCCCCAAACCCTTGTCAGCAAAGAACCGGGCCACTGCCCTGTTCACCGAGCGATGAGCGCGGTCAAGGGCCTGGAGGTTGATACCCCCCCTGTAAGCGTGATGCGGTATGATGTCCGACCATAGCAGCGTTGTGGCAGGCCACACATAATGCAAATAAGCTAGGTCACTGCAGATCGTATGTTTTAAAGAAAGGCCAGTGACCTGGCCCAAGTCATTGCCCCCGAGGTGCAGCACCAGGACATCAGGCGGTTCAGCATCCCTGATAGAAAAAAGGAATGGCAACAGTTCCCGCCATAACATTCCGCACTTACCATACCACCTGATACATGCGGATGCACGTAGTCCAAGCTGGGGCCCCCACTCTGTCGCCGCAGCATACTGCGCTGCCCAGTGCACATAGCTGTGGCCCACCAGCCATACTGCCACCGGTGTGCGGGGACACACAGGGTCTGTAAGATAAAAAAGAGACAGGACAGTGACTTATCTGTTACTCATACTTGAAGGGGGCGAACATAAAATTCAAAACACTTCGATCCCCACCTCCCCATATGGCATATATCAGCCTCCGAGTACCCAAATGCAGCCGCAGTAGAAGCAGCTCCTATTCTAAAAGAATGGGTGCCGTAACGAGCCCCTGGGAGGCCAACACTGGACAGTGCCTTACCGGTCACCTTCCAAAATTGAAATTTAGTAAGGGGAGACCCATCTTGGTGGCAGAAAAACGGGCCAGGGTGCGTACCACGCATTGCAAGGAACTCTTGTAGGGCACCAACCGGACAGATGTCTGCAATGGAACATCGTAGCAGTCTAACACCACTGCCTACACCGTGCTGATCAACCTTTGAGGAACGTATCCTCAACTGAGCCCACTCATTGGAGACATAGACATCTTCGAGTTCCAGTGCCCTACGAGCTGCATCTGCCTTAGACAGTAGCACCAGCTCACTGATGCGGAGCGCTCCAAAAAAGGCCACCGTGGTAGCCGCATGAAACAGAGCTGCCTCATACCTGTCAAAACACAGGTCATGCCAGCTTCGTGCAAGGTGGGTAAGAACCCCTGGAGAAATAGGATGGTGATTGTCAGGGCGGCGTCAACGTTCCCGTGTCCACTCCTCCAAAATATGTCGTATACGGAAATCATTCGTGTTGTCAGCAGAGCCCCTCACTTTGGCCATGAATGCCAGTGCTGACAGCCTTGATGCTATGGTGCAGGGAGCTAGGCCCTGACTGTGTAGGTAGACCATAAATTGGAGAACCTGTGTAACTGGAATGGGCCACACCTCGGGCAACCGGAGTTGCGCACAAAAAGTTTTAAATTGACTGAATGCATGGTGATACGCCTTACGCATGCGGGGCGCCAGCGACATGCCGATCGCCCGGTTCACCTCTCCTTGCCAAACGTCCAAATCTCGTCCGGAAGCGGCGAGGGGAATTCCTCTGCGTCCGGAGCCAAGGCGCGGAACCGGGGGATCTGCAGGCGGGATAAAGCATCAGCAATATCGTTATTAATACCTGGTACATGTCTGGCCCTAAAGAGCACATTGAGGCGTAGGCTGCGCAACACAAAGTGGCGGACTAACTCCATGACCTTGGGTGATTTAGATGTCTGGGAATTGACAACGTGCACTACCGCAGCATTGTCACACCAGAAATGAACCACTGAATTGGCCCACTCCTCACCCCATAGCATCAAAGCTCCCAGTATCGGGAAGAACTCAAGGAATGTAAGATCGCGTAGACGATCCGTGCCCCTCCAGGCTGGAGGCCATTGGCCGTAGGCCCACCTCCCCTCAAAGTAAATCCCATATCCCAGGGACCCCGAGGCATCCAACTGAACCTGGAACCTAGGGGAAACCAAAAGGTCAGATCTCCAAAATGACACCCCGTTGAAGTCCCTCAGGAACTTAAGCCAAACCAACATGTCAGCCCTCATGCCCTTGTTCAGTCGGACCCTATGATAGCGCCTGGATAGGCCAGTCATGGCGTCGCATAAGCGTCGAGCAAAAGCTCTGCCAGGCGCGACCATCCTGCAGGCGAAGTTAAGGTGACCATGGAGAACCTGGAGCTCACGAAGTGACACCTTGCGTTTGGCCAATAAGGCCAAAATCAACGCAGTGATCCGGGTAACCTTATCCATGGGTAACCTGGATGCCTGCGAGACCGTGTCAATTTCGATACCCAGAAATGTGAGCTTAGTTGATGGGCCCTCGGTCTTTTCGGGCACTAAAGGGACACCGAGTTCCTGAATTAGCGTCTGAAATGTATGGAGGAGACGCGTACACGTGTCCCAGCCCCGTTCACCCTCGAACAAGAAATCATCGAGGTAGTGGGCTACAGACTGGGACCCAGACCTGCGAACAAAGGCCCACTGAAGGAAAGTGCTAAAATGTTCAAATGCTGAACAGGAAATAGAGCAGCCAAAAGGCATGGCTTTATCAACATAAAATTTCCCTTGGAATTTAAAAACCCAATAACTCAAAGTCACCCGGGTGCACAGGCAACAAACGGAATGCCGACTTAATGTCACATTTTGCCAGAAGTGCACCCGGGCCACAAGAGCGCACCATGCGCAGGGCCTGGTCAAATGATGTATACCTGACCGAACAAAGGTCATCAGGAATGGCATCATTGACCGAATGGCCCACCGGGTATGACAGATGGTGAATTAAACGAAACTCCCCAGGGCTCTTTTTGGGCACCAACCCTAAAGGGGAAACCTTCAGATCGGGAAAGGGTGGCATAGGAAAGGGGCCAGCAACCCTACCTGCAGTAACCTCCTTAGCAATACTTAGGGCGGCCACCTCCTCCCTACCCTTCAGGGAAAGTAAATTAGGGGCATCTTGGGGGCACCGCTCCCCTATGAATGGGATGCGACAGCCCCGCTGGAAACCCTCGAGGAGATACCTAGCATCCTCCCTCCTCGGGTAAGTCGAGAGCCACCGCTCCAACATGGCTACGTTAACCGGGGAGGGGGCCTTTTGAGTGACCAGCTCCATCAGCGGCAGGTCTGCCCGCTCCCTGTCCACCTCTACCTCTGCCCCGTGACCCACCGGCTCGCGGACATGCAGCGGCGGCGTGGGGGCCAGCGCAAGAGGGACACTCATGTTTGTATCGGCACTGTTTTCTATTGCATACACCATTGGCCGAGAAACTCCAACACAGCAAGCAGGCTGGAACCCCCTGCCCCGCCAGCTGGCGGGGAGCCTGTGTTGGAGAAGCTCGCTGGACCGCATGGCCACAATGGTACCTCTCCCCAGGCGCCGGGTGCGTGGGGGTCATGTATAAAAGCCACAGTTTTTGACATGGCTCATCCCACCTCATCTCCGGGTGTAAGGGCAGTCTCATTCTAAATTCCTCATCATAAGCCAACCACGATGGGCCAGGAAAATCCACCATTGCCCTGTAAATATTGTCCAAATATTGGACCATAGGAATGGCCAGGTCGGGCCGAGCCCTGAGATACACCGCCATATAGATGAGATATGCGGGTAACCAGTTGGCCCAGGTGCGTGGTGGCTTGCGACGGCGAGACAGCTCTTTGTCCTTCTCATCCTACCCCTCTTTCTCTTCCTTGGTGGGTTCCCTGTTCAATAGGGAGAAAATATCGACAAACTCCCCCCACCAAATCTTTTCCCTTGTGGCCTGGGCCAAATGATCCCCTAGGGGCAAGGAATACCCGGCCATCGGCAATGCCGACACCGGCACCGTATTAACACGGGGTATCAGGAGAGGAGCCTGGACCGTCCCTGCGACACCCCGGGGGCGGAAACCCCCCCGCCCAATGTTATGCCAGTATGGGACCAAACTGCACCCGGGTAAGCCGGGAACTGATGCCCACCCGCCCCGACATTACGAGGCCATGGCCACTGAAACCTATCCCTTGAAGTGGAGTGTGATGTGGGCACATTAGCTTGAACCTGATACTCACTGGGTGCACCCCCGTGAGCCGCCCCCACTGGGGGTTCCGGCCCATGGCAGGCGTCGGAGCTCGCGACCGAAATCGAGCTCTGAGTACACATCCGACCACTACCTGTCTGCAGTTCCTGATTTACGGGGAGCTGCGAGACTGCGGCGGGCACAGGCCTGCGCGCCTCAAGCAACTCAAACCGACTGGCCGCCTGCTGGAGAGTGGCGGCTGTCGTGGTAGCAGGCTGGCAAAAGGGGCCCCCAGATGGCAATGAAGCCCCCCCAATGGGGTTATTGGTGATCCCTAGGGATGCCTCTAGCGCCGCTATGCGGGCCAGTAATGCATCCACCGTCGCAGATCCCCCTGCATAAAGGGGGCTAGGTGGGCCGGACGGCCCACTGGGCAATGGTCCAGGGGCCCCTACTTGAGAGCCAGGCCCCAAATAGGGCCATGCCCAAAACTCCGGCCCATGAGGGGCCGGGGGTAAGCCCTGCTGTGCAACTGCACCAGGCCCTCCCCCCTGCTCAAAGCCCATGGCCAGCAATTGCGGGCTGGGGGCCGAAGCCCCTGTAGGGCCAGTCTGAGGCTGGAGGGCCGCGGGCCATGGCCTAAACTGCCCTATCCCACCGGTCCCGGTGGGTGCCTCTAGTAAGGAGTCCTGTTGGGGGGGCGCAGTCGCGGTCCTCCGACCCGACTGCTGCCTCCTGTTCGGGCGAGCCTGAGTCGCCATAGCCTTCTTCTTAGGAGGCATAATGAAAGCACGATCCCTTTCCAGGGATCAGAAACCCGATGGCTGTAAAGCCAAAGATTAAGAAGCAAAGATCCCGCTAAGGCTCTGCAGCCAAGGACGGCTCTCTAAAGAGACGAAGAGCGACGGAGAAAACTTCTCCTCTCCGTCGCTTTTCCAAAATGGCAGCTCAGCTGCCTCGAGGCCACCCCTTTTATCGAGGGGTGGCCACGCGCCCTAACTCACCCGGATGTCTGAGTCCAGGTGGGGGGGGGCGCAAAGAGCACGGCGGCCATTTTGGCGCCACGCTTTCATTGGAGAATTTAGCTTTAATGGGTTACATCCAACGGTGTAATTCAAAGCTGATGCCACTTTTTGAAACATCATTTTCATTCTTGCATTAGTATTGCACCCAATATTTTGATAACCCCACTAGACAAGTGCTTTCACAGTTTGTTACAACTTCATTCCAGTAGATAAATTTTCACTAGTTGCTCTTTTAGCACTTGTGCATCTGCTAGTGGAACATACATCTTCTAAAAGACAGCGT
The DNA here is from genome assembly GCA_035047345.1 of Bradypodion ventrale. NCBI lineage: Eukaryota > Metazoa > Chordata > Lepidosauria > Squamata > Chamaeleonidae > Bradypodion > Bradypodion ventrale. The sequence goes on along the minus strand of JAWDJE010000003.1, from coordinate 106,083,605 downwards.
CTTGTAATTTTCCCACTGATATTGTCTTGAACACAACCATTCCACATTTTCCAGGAGTACAGGACCAACATGCATGTTATGTTAAAAGCATAATCCTCACTTCTTTCTTCAGTAGTGAGGTTGGAGACAGCTGAAGGCAAGGATTTGAAAGCTGTCCATGTGCCATTTGGGGTGATAGAATTAACCTAAATGGGAGAAATCCCTTGGAGAAATTGCTATTTTCCCAAGGAAAGAAACTACTTTGGGCATATTTTTCAAGAATTACAGCATGATGGGAAAGGTTATCCCTTTCTACCTGAGCCTGGGTCCCAAGTTATATTGTTCTACCTCCTGCTGCTCTTTTTAAAGCATTGATTAACACACATATTAGGTTTGAATCAAGGCAAAACCAGTCGTGCTCAGGTACTATTGAAATGAATGTTTTAAGTTTGTTGTCAGTTAATTCCCATCAGTTCTACCGAGAGCTGATGGTAACTAATTTAGGAGAAGGATGAGATTTGATGTTTTTATCTGTGAAGTGAAGTGGCTGTAAAACTGTGCACATATCTGCTCCCCATGCCCATCTGCCACAAGGACTCACTATCTCAGTGCAAAACTGTCAGTGTGTGTCAATTTAGAACTGACTTGTAGCAACCCTAATAGGGCTTTCAAGGTAAGTGAGATATTAAAGGAGTATTTTTACCAGTTCCATCCCATTTCCTGTCAGTTTTTATGGCTGAGTAGGGATTAGAATCCGGGTCTACTGAGTCCTTGTGTGTCACTCTATCTACTGTGCTACACTAGAAACACTGGTATGCCAAAAACCCATCAGAGAAAGGGGAAGGTTGCAGGTAGAGTTGGTAATACACACACTAGGCCTCATCATGGCATTTGAAAGAAGGCAGTGAGCATTACATCTCATGAAGATTTTCTTTAGACATACCAGACATGGTGCGAGGAGACAGTGAGTCTTCCATAATCCCTGGCAGCAGTGCAAAAATTGCTGCCATTGCTGGCCAAAATTTGCTGCCTTCCAAGATTCCTAAAATTTGCTCTTATTTCCTGTCTCTAAGTTGTCACATTAGTCAGTTTCCATAACTAGTCAACCCAGGTCCATCCTGGTTTTGCATATCCTTCCTCCATGACATCATAAAGACTCACTCTGTGACATCACAAGGTCCTGTCCCTGGCCTCATGTTTTTGCCCTGAAATCTGAAAGCAGTCTGCTACCACCGCTGCCCTAATTACTAAAGACCGGAATGTACATAGCATGCAAAAATCCATTTCAGGCTCTTGAGTGTCCCACCACATGGTAGTGCCTGCACAATCCATCCACTGGTAGGGATAATATTTACATTTTGAGATACCTGAGTTTTCCAAAAGCATGAGGTGTGTCTATGAACTCGCATGTATATATGTTCACACATCACATGAAGCTTACACAATGGGGAAGTCAGTGAGACACTAGAAATGTTTCTTTGTAGAAAGGAATTACAGGAGCACTGCATGGATGTTCAGACGTAGCAACTGTTATGTGCAGAGCAGCTAGGTAGCAGTATATTACTCAGTGGTACTATACCTGTAAGCATGCCTGTTGTACTTATTTCCCATTTCTTTGTATAATTATGCAAAACTAATTCAGGAGCGAGTAAGTGTAACAGAATTGGAAGCAGATGTTCAAAATGATGGCATTAGTCTCAAAATCAGCTCTGGCTAGCCACTTGGTTTCTGAACCTCTGCAAGAGAAATTTCTGACCCTATATCCGTAAGTGAGGCGCTGGAGATTTTAGAAGATGGGAAGAAAATATTAATGCATCTCCCTCCACAACGACATTTCTCTTCCTAAATAATTTAAAGAAAAGGCTAGTGGTGAGTCTGATGGCCTGTCTGAAAGAGTACTTATACCTGGTGATGCCCCCACAACCCCACTGCCCTTATCATCCTCCGCTGGAGGAAGATTAATAAGCCTTGACATTAGATATGTCTAAGGCTATTTGCCATAATCATAATAACATTGAACTATGACAAGCTAAGAACCTGTGTTGGCATGTCTAAATTCAGGCTCCATCTCAAAGTACTATATCCACTACAATATGCAGTTGGTTGCCAACCTCATAAAACCAACTGTGACACTATTAAACATGACACAATCCTTTGAGCTTTTCACTGCTAAATTCAAAGAGAGTAGTTAGATAGGAGGGCTGAGAGAGAATTAATAGTATTGAAGAATGGAGAGGGGAAGGAAATGTGATGCTATTAAGGCATTTTCTGCCCTAGAAGTCTCTGGTCTTCCTTTTTGAATACTGTGAAGGAAAACAGACATGGGTATTTATTCATTTCTGACTGCAGAACATAAAAGTCAAAAAATAAATATTCCCATGTATAGAGAAAGGGAAGGACAGAGGGATTTTGAAGACTGCCTCACAAGTAATGTCTTTAGACAACTAACTTTAGTATTGGCCTATTTATTCCTATAATAGTTATAACTGCCCCTACCCAATTTTTATTGCACTTCCCTTTAGCAATCTACCTTCTGGCTTATTTGAAGCTCCTGTATATCTCACAGAGACTCTTGGGAACTGTAGTACAGCAAGAGTATTTATAAAGCAGATATGGATAATATCTGACTCTCTAGATCAGGGGTTCTCAACCTTACCATGCTAAGGACTGGACAACTCCCCATCCAACAGCTGAGTGGGCTGGACACATGATTTCCTCCTACCACAAATGCTGCTGTAAACCGTGGCAGGCTCATTTGTGCACACGAGGGTGTGTTTACACATGCACAGGCATGTTTACGGCTGTTGTAAATGCATCTGTTTCTGGGGTCATCGCCGAGGGCTGGATGGAATGGCATCAGGATCCAGGTCTGGGTCATGGGCCATAGGTTGTGAACCCCTTCTCTAGATTCTGTAGGTTCAAGTTCTCATCACTCCAATCCAGCATAGTGAATGATGAGAGATGATTTAAGATTCAGTCAACCCGATATTGCCCATTCTGGAGAGAAAGAGACTATGTTACACGTTTGTTATGTATGCATATCAATGTACTGTAAAGCTATCAAGATAAAAATGTATCCATCACAATTACAATGTATCTCAGCTGAAAGGAACGCGAGCAAGCAACCCCTTGGGGCAGCTGCGAGCGTTCAGCCTCACATGGTTCACATTGCTCAATCACGGACAGCCGCGGGAAATGCCTCCGCATTCAGCAGAATGGAGATACTCGCATTCAGCAGAATGAAGATACTCGCATTCAGCAGGAAGAAGATACAACTGCGAGAGTAAGGCGTGCCTGGGCGAGGCCACGCCGACAGTAGCCAATGAGCTACCGTGCTGCAAGATTCAAATGTATAGTCCTCAGTATATAATGAGATGTACCACCACCATTACCCCCATGCTCCACCGGAACATCATGCAATAAACCTGTGTTAAGCCAACCCTTCGGCTGTTCTGTTGTCTTTGGTCCCATACAGTAAAACGTTTCAAACCTGATTTGGGATGATATCTCCCACTCCCAACAGTCTTCTTCATACCATGTCACACTGTTCGGATGGCTCCCAAGCCTCCTCCAAAGGATCTTCAGAAAGGAAGAGGGAATGGTAAAACCTTATTCCTGTGGACTTTGTTAAGTGAACAGATCCAGAAATCTAACCAATAGTACTCTCGCTCAGTCTAATGCACTCTTGAACAGGCTCCATAGAGCATAATTAGGCTTTATTGTTGTTCAGTCGCACAGTCAATTCCGACCCTTTGCGACCTTATGGGCCATTGCCCACCAGGCACCTCTGTCTTCCACCATCCTCCTCAGCCCGCCCAGATATGTGCCCATTGCATCTACAATACCAACCAGCCATCTCATTTTTGGCCTCCCCTTCTTCTTTTGCCCTCCACTTTTCCCGGCATCAAGGCTTTCTCAAGTGAAACCTCTCTTCTCATTTGATGTCCAAAGTACTTTAGCATCATCTTTACTATTTGACCTTCTAAGGAGCAGTCAGGGTTGATTTCTTCTAAGATCAACCTAATCTCCTTGCTTTCCAGGGTACTATCAAAACTTCTCCAACACCACATTTCAAAGGCATCTATTCTTCTGCGCTCAGCTTTCCTAATGGTCCAGCTCTTACAACCATACATTACCAACGGGAATACCATTGCTTTGACTATGAGAATTTTGGTTTGCAAGGTGATGTCTGTACTTTTGAATATGTTCCCCAGGTTTCTCATAGCTTGTCTCCCAAGCATCAGTCACCTTTTTATTTCATGGCAGCAGTCACCATCTGCAGTGATCTTAGATCCTAAGAAAGTAAAATCTGTCACTGCTTCTACTTCTTCTCCACCTATTTTCCAGGGACTGATAGGGCCTGTTGCCATTATCTCTAATTAGGCTTACTTCATCAAAGAAACAAACACATACATGATAAAATAAAAATATAACCTACAGGTGTCCATTGAGTAAATTAGTAAATTGAGTAAATTAAAGGTGCTAATGCTCATATTCCTTTACCTTGAAAAAGCTTGTTGAAATAAGAATGTTTTCAAGGATTCACAGAAGGCCAGTAAAGTGGTGGTGGCTCTGATTTCAGTTGGTAGCTCATTCTTGAGCCTGGGGGCCACAGTTGAAAATACATGATTTCTGGTAGAAACTTTCTTTACCTCTTTTGTCGTGGCCACCCTCAATTTCATCATTTGGGTGCTCTGGGTATTATTTCATAGGGAGAGGTACTCCCAAAGGTAACATGGTCCTAAACTGTATATCATGATCATAATTAATTAATTTCAAATAATTTTTAATGTTAAAGTTTTATAGATTTTATATTTGTTTTTAGATAGTAAATGGAACAGTGGGGGTAATATTGCTATGTTTTAAGGTTTTTTAAAATTGTTTTATATTGGTTTTAACTTGTGTACACTGCCCAGTGTCCATTTGATAGGGCAGTATATAAATTAAATTAAATTAATGACCAGTACCTGCAATCAATCTGGCTGCTGAATGTTGCACCCGTTAGAGCAGTGGTAGCCAATCTCAGCATTCCAGGTGTTCTTGAACTTCAATTACCTGGTGTGCTGACTTTGCCTTCTGGGAATTGAAGTCCAAGAACACCTGGAGTGTCAAGGTTGGCCACTGCTGCGTTAGAGCCTTTGTACTAGCCTTAAGGTCAGCTCCATGTAGAGAACATTGCAATAGTCAATTCTGGAAATTACCAAGGCGTAGTTCAGGGAAGGATGAATATGAGCCCTTTATGTGCAAGATATATGCTCTGCCATTGAGCAAAGGATCAAGTCCAGAAGCAGGCTTGGGCCATGATTTGAATTATCTGTATTTAGATGAAGCATTGTTCATACTTTTATTTCAATAGGTAGTAACAACAGTCTCCTTTACCATCTAGATCAGTGGTTCCCAACTTGGGGCACATGTCACACAGTGGTCTTCAATTCTCAGAAGCCTACCTTAGTAACTTGGCTAATCAGTTCTTTGGGGAATTGACTTAGGCTTCTGGGAATTGGGAAACACTTATCTAGATTCTAGAGCAGTGATGGCCAACTTTGGCACTCCAAATGTTCTTGAACTTAATTCCCGGAATCCCTGATTAGCAGGTGTGTTGACTTGTGCTTCTGGAAATTGAAGTCCAAGAATACATGGAGTGTCAAGGTTGGCCATCACTGCTCTAGGGTGTGGCATTTGATTTTTTTTAGGAGCCTCATCTGTATTTTGAGTTAACTGGGCCTCTTTCTCATAACAGAGTAGCATTTGTCAGTTGATAAGAAAGGAGAAGTAACTGGTTTTCATAAACAGGAAAAACTGATAATTTTATCCCTTATTGTAACACAGTGAGGATAATTTGGCTGTCAATCTTGGAGAGATTTTCACTTTTAGAAGGCTAACTTTTTGGCACATGTCTCAAAAATGTGCAAATATAAAACTGATATTTTGCACGTGTCTTGAAAATGTGGACAATGTAAATAAGTGTTGCCTCCTTGTTTAAATTAGCAAATGTAATAGTTTTTGATGGGCTGTTTATTTCTTTTGGAGTAATTGAACTGTATTTTGTTCTCTCTCGCTCTCTCTGGCTCTCTCTGTGTAGTAGTAGTAGTAGTAGTAGTAGTAGTAGTAGTAGTAGTAGTAGTAGTAGAAAGCTATTGTATTTTGTGCAAAATGTGGAAAGCATGACAAATAATTTTTTTTTTGTTTTCCATTCCTCTCAGTGGAAGCAAGAATTGTTGGGGGAGATAGAAAATTCTTGACAGGCTGTCTTGTTGTATCCAGATGTCCTATCTTGACAAAACAAAAACTAAAAGTGGTGAGATTTCTTTGCATTCCTGCCATGAATAAAAGTAATCAATCTTGTTTGGTGGTTTCTTTGTCTGAAAGAACATGTATCTCAAGGATGACGAGCTTTAAACACAGGGAACTCTATGTGCTAATGTCTTTCAGCCTTTGGACTGTGTAATTTCACATTTTTAGACTTTCTTGACCTAAGTATGAAGTCAAGTTCTATTGTTTCCAGAGACACAGGATATAACACAAGTGTGCATGTTTATTGGTCTGGATGTCAGTGAGGCCTTCAATTTCTATCCAGACCTATTGACTGTTATCAGATTTTTTAAAAAAAAACATTCCTCTCAGAAGTGTCAATGGAGACCAAGACTAAGATTGTTCACAATCTTGTATTTCAAATCACCATGTATGAAAGCGAAAGCTGGACAGTAAACAAAGCTAATAGATGTAAAAATATCTATTTGAAATATGGTGGTGAAAGAGAGATTTGTGGATACCCTGGTCTGCCAGGAAGACAAACAAGTGCATGCATTTCAAATGTATATATTTGCAGTACATATTTTTCTCCTAAACACATCATAAGCCTTAGAAAGATGTACAGATGTGGTCAGCAATGTGGGCTTCATTCATGTTCCATCTCAGTAGGTGTGAACTGGAGGGTCTTGCGTTACATGTAAACCTCATGAAAAAAGCTGAAGAAAACTGTAGTGGAAGGTTGTTGTTTCTAGAAAACACAGAGAGAGTAAGTGTGATGTAGAGGTTTGAATCCTATATCGGAACTTGGGGGAACTAGGTCTAATATTCACTGACACATAGATACTTACTGGGTGAATTCTGGTATGTCTCTGTCTTGACCTTCCTAAATAAAATGGAAGAGAATTATGTTGTGCTATGCTGCTTAATAAATTACAATCCAGTCAAAGGTGGATAATTTTATATTTTACTAGTTGCAGTGGGATAGATCTAAGGATGAGTTTGACATTTTCACTGTATTAATAGGAATTAAAAAGGATTATGTTAGGACTAGATTTCATCTAGAATGTGTCTGGTTTTATACTTAATATGTAGGACCTTTCTTGAACCTCTTCTTGATACCCCTTTAAAGGTCTTAGCTCTCAAGTGTGTATTCTGATGATCATTTTACATAGCTTAGATTCTTGTTAACACAATTGAACAAACACACATTCAGAATAAATACAGGATGGATTTCCCCTTTTACTACAGACATGTGTTTGAATGCGGCAATTGCAATTCTCATTCATATCAACAGTTTTGCAATCCTTATAGGTTAATTAATCCACGGCATAGTATAATATAAAATTGTAGACTGCAAGTAAAGAAAAGGTACTGTAAAAGAACAGCTTGGGGAGGATTTGAAAAACTCATATTATGATAATTCTGTGAGTACAAAAGTGTCCTTTGATACAAAGGCAACATAGAGTTTGCACTCTGTGTGTTTACTGCTTCCAGCAGAGTGGATGGACCTTTGCAGGCAGGAGAATGTCAAAGCCAATAAGATATGGTATATACACATATATACTCAAAACTCATCCATTTTGCACATAAAATTACCTTCCACAGAACAAATTAAATATGATGTTAAATGTTACTTTGAACTCTGATTTGTTTAAGTGATGTTAATAGCAGCATTAGCATCCCCCTCTTCTCTCAGGATGGTGAAATATGGAGCAATTACTTGGTTCTTCGTCAGCATAATCCTAATGAAAACTCCACCCCAAAGCTGCTATTGGGTCCGTATTAACATCTGAGGGAGGTTGTCATTGGGATTGGTGCAGGGGAGGAAAGGATTCAATCAACTTTGTTTGCACATTATTCTCACACAAATTGCCCCCATAGCTACAGAGCTATTGCTTTAAAAAAAAACTACTAAATTAACTCATTTGACAACACCTTGATCTGACTTATGAAGCAAAATTTCGCATAGTCAAAGCAATGGTATTCCTGGTGGTAATGCATGGTTGTGATAGCTGGACCATTAGGAAAGCTGAGCACAGAAGAATAGATGCCTTTGAGATGTGGTGTTGGAGGAGAGTCCTGAGAGTCCCCTGGACAGCAAAGAGAACAAATAGGTCAATTTTAGAAGAAATCAACCCTGACTGCTCATTGGAAGGGCAAATAGTAAAGATGATGCTGAAGTACTTTGGGCATCAAATGAGAAGGGAGGATTCATTTGAGAAGGCCTTGATGCTGGGAAAGGTGGAGGGCAAAAGAAGAAGGGGGCGGCCAAAGATGAGATGGCTAGATGGTATTGTAGACACAATGGGCACAGAGCTAGGCGGGCTGAGGAGGATGGTGGAGGACAGAGGTGCCTGGAGGGCAATGGTCCATAGGGTCGCAAAGGGTCGGAATCGACTGTGCGACTGAACAACAACAAAAAGACTGATTGATTCTACCCCAGGACAAAATTTGGGACAAAATGCTGAGACCTCTTTCAAACATGTGACTTAGTGCCTGACTATACTGGAAAGATGAATCTGAGTGATTTAGCTTTGCTGCAATTTGGTCTGTATTACTTTTGACATTGTAATTGGTGATCACACAGAGGCTGTGGAATGATTTGGGTGTTCACTATTTGTCTTGGATGAAATGTGTGTTGTATTCCAGCCCACAGCCTCCCTTTCCTCCCTTCCTTCCTTTCTCTGGTCCCACATCTGTAAGGTTACCATAATTCCCTCTCACAAAAACAGGACAGAAGTAAAAGTTGCCCTGGCTAGAAAGCCAGTCCTATCTGACTCTAGGGTTCAGTGCTCATCTCTGTTTCAAAGCTGAAGAGCCAGTGTTGTCTGCTTCTGCAGACGTTTCCATGGTTGTGCAGCAGGTCATGTTTACCTTCCCACCAAAATAGCCCCTATTTATCTACTTGCCATTTCTTGCTTTCAAACTGCTAAGTTTGCAGGAGCTGGAACAAAGATGGGAGCTCATTCCATCCTGCAGTATTCGGGTATCGAACTGCTGCTACAGAGACCAAGACACATTTCTCCCCACCCCCTTATTTACCAAGCTGCTGCTGCTGCCATCTGCTGGTCATTCCAATAGAACTGCAATAAAAAATTTTCTTCCAAAGCAAGTGGTTTTAAAACCATGGATTTTCCATGTTTTTTATGGAAATGTGTGGGACAGTTTTAAAAAATGTGAAATTCCTGGTTTTCTGTTACATATGGCAACTCTACACATCTGCCATCCTTTCTTCCTCTGGTCCCACATCTGCCAACCCTTTTATGGTTCTTTGTCTTGCCTGTTTTGTGCATGGGATTAAAGAAAACAATAAAAACCACAGAAGCACAAACCTTATAAACCAAAAATGTTATAAAATGTCCAAGGGAAAACATTTGGAGTTTTGAATATATTTACCATGTCAGCAGCACACAAAGGAGCTTTCTGGGTTGAGAGGATTTTTGCTGGAGGAGCTCCGCTCAGGGGATGCCCGAATGAGGCTCCTTTCATGTCCCCAAGATCTTTTCCCACTAAAATGTGGTCTCTATTTATCTACTTGCAATTTCTTGGTTTCAAACTGCTAAGTTGGCAGGAGCTGGGACAGAGACAGGGTCTGGCCAGGTTATCCTGCTATGGTAATAGAATAGACCAGACTGACAGCAACCCAATGCCAAGTGCCAGGGAGTGGTTAACTAACCTGATAACCCTGAATACTAGCAGCATTGGCAAAATTCACAGGGAAGGGTAATGGTCCCCAAGTGGATTAAATCCTACTTGAATCCATCTTGATGGAGGGCAGCAGCTTCATCAATACTGGCCTGGGGCTGAAGAGGACTTTGCGTGCCAAAAGAGCTCAGGACCAGAAAGTGACTTGCAGAGCTGGATCAGTGGTACAGGTGTCATGCTGTGATGCAAAAGGCAGATGAAAGCCCATGACATTATATTCACATGACAGTCTTCATGGCTGATCGCAATATTCAGAATAAGATATAGCACAAGAAGAAAGGACAGAGATGAGCACTCATTCCATCATGCAGCACTCGGGTCATTTGGTGTCTTGCAAGGAAGACAAAGAAGGAGCCGCAAATAGGGCTAAACACAACTTTATTGCATGATGATCGGGGTGAACATGAGGTAATGGCGGACAAAACAGCTCTATTTATAGTACACTGTACATTTGAATATCCCGGGTGGTAGCTCATTGGCTACTGTCCATGTGACATCATAGATTGTCACGCCCATCTTTTCCAGGTGTGGCGTGGTGGGAAGGTTTCCCACTCTTCAGGTATTCAGGGAATCTGTACCATGTGAGCCGGATGCTCGCTACTGCCACCTGTGGCCACTTGGCTTGCATCCTTATACAGCTTGCTACAATGTGTCTTTGATTAGATACAATTGGATACATTGACTGGTTACATTCTGTTAAAGGGAACCTTGCAACATTCATTCAATACATAACACCCCTCCCCCCTAAGGTGAGGACAAAGTCCTTCAGCCATTGAGGCTTCCCGCATGTTCGGTTTGGGCAAGTGGCAGCCGCACTTGGGGCCAGAGTCCCTGCACGATCCTGACTACTCTGTCCTCGTCCTGCAATGGGAGAGTATAACTCGTTAGCGATTGGCTGTGAGTTCTGAGCCGGGGATTGGGGAGGTCTAGGTGTGGGAGTAAACTCCAGGGATGTGAAACCGGGGGCTCCAGGGACTAAAGAAAAACCCCACTCTGTGGAGAAATTCTAGCCAGAGGGTGGCCACAGAAAAGGAGATCAGGTCAGAGATTGACCAAGCACTTGTTGAGAATCCAGCTCAACAAGGGTGTAAGCATAAAGTCAGAAGAAACTGAAACAGCAGTCAGAGTGAATGGTGCGCAAAAAGTCTCTGCTCCAGCACCGGGAAGCAAGTTTTATTGAAGTTACACAGGTTACACAGGATGTCTACGACAGCATAGGTGCAGTGGTATTCAGCCAATAATATGACATTCTCTACAGCATAGCCATATATGGAACATGACCTATATACTAGTACATGCGCAGTAGCTTATATCCTGCCAGAATAGGCACAAAGCCTATTCTCTGTGGCAGTATCCTTGCAAAAGCTGTTACCTCTAATTATATAGCTTTCTCTAGCAGTTTAGGCTGATACCAAAAGCATATATTTGAAGATTACACAAAGGTGCTTTTCTGCACCAAACCAGGAACTGCAGAATCTCTGCACAGAGGCAGAATCTCTGCACAGAGGCAGGAAGCGATTGTTGATTCAGGAAATAGCTAACCACAATTGTTACTGTGGTCGGGCGCAGGAAGAGCTAACCACAATTGCTAGCTAAACACAGCTAATGTTTTAAGCTAAAAGTATAATGAACTCCCAGACCACTCTTCACTTGGATGGGTGGGGGACACTCCAAAAAAATCCCCCTGGTTTCCTAACTCAAAGTCTAAAAGCTCCTCGAAATCCGCCTCTTCCAAATTGTTCCTGTTACCCGGGGGTCGAAAGTATGCGGATTTGTGTCATTTCCCTCCCCCCTGTGGTCTGCGTCTCCCCCTTGGGATAAGCGGGTGGGGGAGAACCCTAACGCTGAATGCTCTGCTTGGCCACTCAAGTCTTGCCTTCCTACTACCCTACCCCTGAGCTGGTCAGCATGCCTCCTCCAGAGGAGTCCTGTGCTAGTCTCGACATTGTAGGAGACTGGCCCCGTTTGCCCGACCACTACTCCAGGCACCCAGTTGGGTCCCCCGGCCACGTAGTTATAACAATGCACTGCCTTGCCGATCTCAAAACTCTTGGTGCCCCCCATTTCTATATTTCTACCTGTGTCCTCCACCCTGGTTGGGTCTAACCTCGAGAGGATTGTGGTGGGTTTCCTCCGCATAAGGAGTTCAGCGGGCGACAGACCCGATGCTAAGGGGGTTATATGATACCTTAGTAGGAATTGGCACAGTTGCAAGTTCAATTCCCCGGGGCCCATCTTACGCAGTGCATCCTTAGTTGTTTGCACCAGGCATTCTGCTTGACCATTTGTAGCAGGGTAAAAAGGGGACGCAGTTATGTGGCGAATTTTGTTAATCTCTATGAAACCCTGGAACTCCGCTGATGTGAAAGTTGTGGCATTATCGCTCACAAGTACATCAGGTAACCCAAAACAGCTGAATACCTTCCGTAATTGTTTAATCGTCGCATCTGACGATGTACTGGCCATCGGGATTACATCCAACCATTTGGAGTAAGCGTCCACTATTATAAGGAAAAGGGTGTCCCTGAAGGGAACTGCAAAATCTACGTGCAGATGCAACCATGGTCCCTGGGCTGTGTCCCATTCTCTGTGCGGGAGTCAGGACTCCTCGGGCCGGGTACTCTGGCAGCTCTCGCAAGTGCCAATCATGTGTTCTATGTCTGTGTCCAACTTGGGCCACAAGACGTAACTTCTAGCTAGCGCTTTGGAGCGCACGATCCCTGGGTGGCTGATATGCAGCATCTTGAGCACTCGAGACTTCAGAACTTTGGGGATTATTACCCGCTGCCCCCAGAGTAGGCAGCCCCTTTCTAAGGAGAGTTCGTCTCTCTTCCTACCATAAACCTTGAATTCCTCCATGGAGGAGGTTGCCGGCCACCCTTTTTGTACCCATGAACTGACTAGGGCCAATGACTTGTCTTTCACTGTAGCCTTGGCAATCTCTGCTGGCAGTAGTGGGGGCAACTCTAGGGCCTCAATCAGGAGCACCTGGTGGTCCTGCTCTACTTTGCACTCTGGGTCCCCTGCCTGTGAGAGGGGTGACCTGGAAAGGGCGTCGGCGTGGCTGATCTCCTTGCCGGGACGGTAGGTCAACACATACTGGTACGCGTTGAGGAAAATGGTCCATCGCAGCATCCTGGGGACAAGATCTGCGGGGTTGGCTTGTCTGTGGTAAAAATCCCTAGCAGGGGCTTGTGGTCAGTCACGACTGTGAATGGTCTGCCATAAAGGAAGTCATGGAACTTTTTGGTTCCTGCGACAATCGCCAGGTCTTCCCTATCTGTTTGCGCGTAGTTGCGCTCTGCCTTGGACAGGGATCTCGAATAGAGGGCCACTGGGGCTTCTCGCCTGCTCTCTAGCACATGGCAGGGACTGCCCCCACCCCCACCGTGAGGCATCACAGACTAACACAATGGGTTTCTTGGGATCAAAGTGGGTCAAGACAGCCTCGGAGGACAGAAGCTGCTTGAGCCCGCGGAATGCCCGTTCCTGGCTGTCCCCCCACCGCCAAGGCGCATCTTTCTTGAGTAGTTTGTGCAGCAGCTCCGCTACCGACACCTTTCCCAGCAGGAAAGAGTGGTAAAAATTTAGGAGTCCTAGGAAGGACTGTAGCTTGGCCTTGGTGGTGGGGCGAGGGGCATCCTGCACTGCCAACACCTTTGACTCTGCTGGTTTGATTCCCTCAGGGGTTATCTGGAAACCCAGAAACTCTACCTCTTCAGCAAAAAACACACACTTATCCTTTCTCAACCTGAGCCACGCTTTCTTGAACACGGTTAGTACCCGGTCTAACCTCCTGGCCAATTCCTGTTCCCCTCCCACCGTTATCAAAATGTCGTCAAAGTAAAGGAAAACACCTGGGAGCCCTTTCAACAATCTTTCCATGGTGGACTGAAAAATCCCTGGAGCCGAATTTACACCGAATTGGAGGCGCGTCACTTTAAAGGCTCCCTTATGAGTAGCAATGGTTTGAGCGGCGGCTGCAGCTGGGGTCACCATTAATTGTTGGTATGCCTGCGCTAAATCTAGCTTGGTGAAACACCTCCCCCCGTGCAAGGTTGCTAACAGGTGACTCACTACCGGCACCGGGTACGCATTTGGGCGAATTGCCTTGTTAATCATGCACTTGTAGTCAGTGCAGATTCTGACCTCCCCGTTAGCCTTAAGCACCGTAACAATGGGGGTTTCCCACTCGGCGGAGTCCACCGGTATCAAAATCCCCAGACCCACCAGTTTGTCCAGTTCAGTTTCAATTTTGTCCTTATGTGCGAAAGGCACTCTCCTTGGCTTCAGTCTGATGGGTTGGATGTCGGGATCCATGTCGAACGAAACTGGGGGCCCCTTGAACTTTCCTAGCCCCTTCTTGAAGATGGCAGGATGTGCATTACACACCTCCATGATTGGGTCAGCCTGCACGGTGTGTATGCCTCCAATGAAAACCCCCAGAGGGCCAAACCACTGTGTACCCAGGAGGCAGTAGGACCCTTCCTTCAAGACTACTAGGGGCAGCTGCGCGGAGTGCCTCTTGAACTGCACCTTGAACTCTCCCACCCCCAACACTGGGATACTCTTGCCCTGAACGTCCCGCAAGTTAGTCTTTAGGGCCTTCAGTTTGGGGCGTGACTTGGGGGGAATGCGCAAATATTCCCGGTGGGAGATGATGGAGTATGACAACCCCGAGTCAATTTCCATCCTTACTGGGACCTTTTGTATCAGTACCTCAACAAAGAAATGGGGGTGCCTCAAAGGCACGCTGTGAACCGCCTGGTTGTGGTTGTCGGGAACTCGTCGAGACACGCGGTGCTCCTGAGGCTTGTTGTCATCGAAGATTCTGCCGACCTCGTCTGCTTTCTGTTGGGGCCTTTCCGCCTTTCCCTTGCCATCGTCTCGATGCCGCCTGCAGACCTTTGTGATGTGCCCGTGCCACACGCAGTTGTGGAACTCCGCCTTCTGGAATGGGCATCGGCTCCGGTCATGGGATGCCCCGCATCCGTCGCAGTGGCAGTCCTCTCTGGCACGGTCTTGAACCTCGGGCCTCCTCTGCACCCACTGCATGTTGTCGTCCTCGCTGAAGTCAGAGGCGGACGTGGTGGACTTGGAGGGCCTCTGCTCTCCATGGGAGGAACAGCTGTGGACTGGGACCACCGGTGGGGCCCCCCAAACGCGGCAGTCCTAGCCTGGCACACCCGTTCACCTTGTTGCACTGACTCAGTGGCTTGGGCGATGCGCAGGACATGCTCGAAGGAGATGCCCTCATCCTTGGCCACTAGCTTTTTCCTGGCCCCCTCATCTCACAGGCCCTGCAGGAGCCTGTCTCACAGCGCCTCGCTCAGGGACGCTCCCCACTGGCAAGGCACGGCAGCCACCCTCAGGGCTGCCATGAAGTCAGCCATGGACTCACCAGCCCACTGGCACCGCTGCTGAAAGGCCAGCCTTGCCGGAAATACTGACACTTTCAGGCAAAAGTGCTTCCTCAGCTCGGCGAGGATCTCGTCTAGGGGTACCTCCCTGAGTGGCCTCGGCGTCAGGAGGTTTGTTGCCAGTTCTAGTGTTTCCAGGCCGCACTGGGCCAGCAGGAATGCCCGGCGCTGGGCTTCCTCCTCGATGCCCTCGAGGTCCATTGCATATAGGAACTGCTGTTCGTAGAGTTCCCATTTCTCTGGCTTCGTGGTGTCGAAGGGCACGATGTTCACTTTTCAGGACGCCATCCCACCTTCGTCACCAATTTGGTGTCTCGCAAGGAAGACAAAGAAGGAGCCACAAGTAGGGCTAAACACAACTTTATTGCATGATGGTCGGGGTGAACAGACAAAACAGCTCTATTTATAGTACACTGTACATTTGAATATCCCGGGTGGTAGCTCATTGGCTACTGTCCGTGTGAGATCATAGATCGTCACGCCCATCTTCTCCAGGTGTGGTGTGGCGGGAAGGTTTCCTGCTCTTCAGGTATTCGGGGAATATGTACCATGTGAGCCAGATGCTCGCTACTGCCACCTGTGGCCACTTGGCTTGCATCCTTATATAGCTTGCTACAATGTGTCTTTGATTAGATACAATTGGATACATTGACTGGTTACATTCTGTTAAAGGGAACCTTGCAACATTCATTCAATACATAACAGGTCATGAACTGCCAGCATGTCGACCTTCCCGCTAACAAGGTGAGCTTCTTAACCATTGAGCCACTCTAGTCCCGAGTTTTGAAATACATACTAACAAACACAACAATAAAATGGAATTCTTCCCCTCTTCTCCCTATTTGCTCAGTCATTGATGCTACAATATAATAAAAAGCTGCTCTAGCACTAACATCTCATTCCAACTGAACTTCTGCCAATCTTCCCTCCTCCTTTCTTGGCTGTGGCAGAGGGAAAAAGTAGGGCTTTTTTGAGTGAATACACCCATATGCACACAAAACATAGTATTGGGATTCCCTTCCCCTCCTCCCTATTCAGAGGCTGAGAGTCTTGGCTCTCTTTCTCCATCTGAATGACAACACATTTTGTCTCAGCAGAGAGAGAAGTCCTTGAAAAAAGTTATTCCCAATGTCTTATGTTTTCTCATCCTGCACAATTCAACCTTAATTCAAGGTGGAAAAACTGTTGTAACATTAATCTCAAATTAAAATTTTAAAATCAGAGGATGCTAGAGGGAGATTAAGGAATGTATATGTGTGGTGGGGTGTTCTCTAATTCCTGAACATCATCCTCAAACTGCCTACATCACCGAAGCATCACCTACAGACAGTCCACAGTTTATCAAGAAGGAACCACAAATAACTACATAGGGAAAAGCCCGATCAATTATTTGGGCATGGAAAAAAGGATACCCTCATCAGCAGAGAAAACGAGGTGGGTTGAGAACAAAAGCATTGGATTGATTTGAATCAGCCTTTGTGTCATGCAGCCAATAAAATTCATCCATTTTATAATTGGAGCAAATTTTTGATCATTATTCAGCTTTTAGTTTGCATTTCACTTTGCTTCTATGTTTTATATGAATATCTGATTGTGGAAAAGAAACAGGATGAGAGGCATTTGTAACTTTCACATGAACATTTTTGGAGGTGCATATATTACATTGGCGTTAGAGTATCGCAAGAGCTGCATTCATAGCCATATCTGAAACTTTCCGAAAAAGCTCTGTCCTCCTCACCAGTTGGGAAGCTGTTGGTTGCATATCAGAAATCTTATTCCTTTACTAAACTTGTCCCAATCACTCACATTGCTCAGTGTATAGACATAGCCCAGTGATGGCGAACCTTGGCACTCCTGTTGTTCTTGAACTTCAGTTCCCAGAAGCCCTGATCATCAGGAGTGCTGACTTGGGCTTCTGGTAATTGAAGTCCTACCCTGTGCTAGAACCTTTGAGGGATGTGAACAAATACTGTATATTTCTTGTTTGCGTTGAACAGAATGAGACAACTCAAAGAGAAATTTCCAAACACTGTGGGATCCCTCACCTCTAGAGAGAGAGAGAGAACAAGGCAAGGAGTACTTCATTTCCTCATCAGAAGTTTTGTAGATTGTGGTTGTTATCTCTTCAGCAGTTTGTGCAAATTTAATATATTTTCATTTTATGCACAGGACACACAGAAAGGCTGTGAGACTGAAAAACACTTCCCTGGCAGAGGGGGAGGGGACGCTTACTCTTGTATGAAGAGCAAAGCAATATAATAGTGGTTTCTCTTTCTACTGCATTAGAACAAAGCAAATGATTACTAACATCCCAAGTCCTCTTCAACTGATTTTGAACCAAAATATGGCTGGTGAAATTGGAGCAATATTTTAATTCATCTCACAAGCAAAATGGAAAAGATCTGATGTCCCAGATTTAAATGCTTCCCAGCAGGTGGGCTTCCCCAAGGCCTGGCTATTTATGGGCAAGGATTTTTTTTCTCCTTTTGAGTTGATGATGTGAAGAATAAAAATTTTACTCTCCACAGTGCAAGTATAACATGCATAACTGAACAGAGAAACAGTACTAGTAAGGAAATGAAGTGATATTTCCCTTAATCAAAACAACAGAATTCCAAGAAGCTTTTCAGCAAAAGAGGGCACTTAAAACGACCAGTCCTGTTGTGTTAGTAACAGCACACATTACAGCAACAGCAGACTCCTAAAAGGTAATCTTTGAAGGATGTCGGTCATATACTCTGTTTTATATCAGCCCCCCTTTTGATATACAAAAAAGAAAGAGGGAAAACAATGCTATCTTCCCAAATAAAACCTCAGGTAGAATTGACTACTTACATTTCCCCATTCTTGTTCTAACTGTATTGTTATTGTTGTTGTTATATGTTAAGTTGCTTCTGGGACTATCCTATGAATAATTGGTCTGCAAAAGGTTTCACCATGAACAGTCATGCTCAGATCCAACAAAATTAAGAAGGTTAGTGGCTAACCCAAAGCCTCTTATAGAGCTGTGTGGTCTCTAGAATCATGATGTGCATTTCAATCCAACCTCTACTCTAACACTAAATAAGGGTAATATTCTCTTAAAATCGACATTCAATCTTCCGCATCCACCCCTCCCACTTTGCAATTACTAAGATTTATAGCAGAGGTGTCCAAACTTTTTGGGTCATGGACCAGTCATGTGGTTCAAGGAGCCAGTCACTATGGCCCAGGGGCCGGATCCAGCCCCCGGGCTGTAATTTGGGCACCCCTGTTTTATAGAATGAAAGCGCGGCGCCAAAATGGCCGCCACACTCTTTGCCGGGCACCCCCGGACTCAGACATCCGGGTGAGTTAGGGGGCATGGCCACCCCTCTATAAAAGGGGTGGCCACGAGGCAGCCGAGCTGCCATTTTAAAATAGCGATGGAGAGGAGAAGTTTTCTCCGTCTCTGTTCCTTTCGGTTCTTTGGCTCTTTAGCCCTTGACTTTCCCGGCTGGGAAGGAAGGAGTTGCACAGAGCTTTTGGCTTGCTTGCTCTGTGTTTTTTGGCATTGGTTGATCCCTGGAAAGGGATCTTGCTATTCGATATGCCTCCCAAACGGAAGGCCCCGGCGACGAAACCGCGGCCAAAGGGGAGGACTTTTGCTGGCCCTGCGCAACGCAGGGGGCAGCCCTCAGGTCGGAGGACCAGGGCTGCGCCCACGCGGCAGGGCACTACCTCCACCGATACTGGTGGGGCGATGCAGGCTGCCTGGCCCTCAGCTAGCCAGCCTTCAACCGGCCCTTCTAGGGCTTCGGCCCTCAGCCCGCAGTTGCCGGCCATGGGTCCGGTCAGCGGGGGAGGGCCCGGTGCTGGTGCCCAGCACATTCCCCCTCCGGCCCCTCATGGGCCGGAGTTTTGGGCATGGCCCTATTCGGGCCCAGGCTCTCATTTTGGGGTTCCTGGTCAAATGCCTGGCGGGCCGTCCGGCCCACCCGGACCACTTTATACTGGGGGATCTGTGGTAGTTGATGCATTGCTAACGCGTTTAGCTGTGCTTGAGGCATCCTTGGGGATGGCGCACAACCCCATGTCAGGTGGCCCTTCACTCTCTGCAGGGGGCCCTTCGGGTTCACCGGCTACCTCGACGGCCGCCACACTGCAACAAGCGGCCAGCCGGGCTGAGCTGCTTGAGACGCTCCGGCCTGCTCCTGCTGGTGTCTCGCAGCTCCCTGTTTGTCCGGAGCTACAGCAGGAGAGTGGTCAGGTGTGGCCCCAGAGCTCGATTCCGGTCGCGAGCTCCGACGCCCGCCGTGGGCCGGAACCCCCAGTGGGGGCGGCTCACGGGGGTGCACCTAGTGAGTATCAGGTTCAAGTTAATGCACCCACATCACAGCCCACTTCCAATGGTGGGGTTCAGTGGCCATGGCCTCGTCAAGTCGAGGGGAGTGGGCATCAGTTGCCAGCCTATCCCAGTGTCCCTTGGTTCCATACTGGTGCAGCGTTGGGGGTGGGGGTTTCTGCCCCCGGGGCAGTGCCGTGCATTGCAGGGACTGTGCAGGTTCCGCTGCGTATGCCCCGGGTAGCTAATGTGCCGGTGACGGCCTTGCCGATGGCTGGTTATTTGTTGCCCCTTGGTGATCATTTGTCCCAGGTCACGAGGGAAAAGATTTGGCGGGGGGAGTACGTGGATATATTCTCCCTATTGAACCGTGAGCCCACTAAGGAGGAGAAAGAGGGACAGGATGACAGAGACAAGGAGCTGTCCCGCCGCCGTAAGCCACCACGCACCTGGGCCAACTGGTTGCCCGCATATCTTATTTATATGGTGGTGTACCTCAGGGCCCGGCCTGACCTGGCCATTCCTATGGTCCAATATTTGGACAATATTTACAGGGCAATGGTGGATTTTCCTGGCCCATCGTGGTTGGCTTACGATGAGGAATTTAGAATGAGGGTGCCCTTGCACCCGGAGATGGGATGGGATGAGCCCTGTCAGAAATTGTGGCTATTGTACATGACCCCCACACGTCCGGTGCCTGGGGATAGGTACCATTGTGGACATGCCATTCAGCGAGCTGCTCCAACGCAGGCTTCCCGCCAGCTGGCGGGGCAGGGGGTTCCAGCCCGCTTGCTGTGTTGGAGCTTCTCGGCTAGCGGTGTGTGCAATAAGCGGCAGTGCCGATACAAACATGAGTGTCCCTCTTGCGCTGGCCCCCACGCTGCCGCTGCTTGTCCATGGGCCGGCGGGTCACGGGGCAGAGGTAGAGGTGGACAGGGAGCGGGCAGAGCTTCTGCTGATGGAGCTAGCCAGACAAAAGGCCTCCTCCCCAGTTAATGTGTATATGTTGGAGCGATGGCTCTCAACTTATCCAAGGAGAGAGGACGCGAGGTACCTCCTCGAGGGTTTTCAGTGGGGCTTCCGAATCCCATTCAAAGGAGTGCGGGGACCCCAAGATGCCCCCAATTTACTGTCCCTGAAGGGTAGAGAAGAGGTGGCTGCCCTGAGTATCGCTAAGGAGGTTGAGGCCAAGAGGGTGGCAGGCCCCTTTTCTGTACCACCCTTTCCCAACCTGAAGGTCTCCCCTCTGGGGTTGGTACCCAAAAAGCCCCCGGGGGAATTTCGTTTAATCCACCATTTATCGTACCCGGCGGGTTATTCCGTCAATGATGCTATACCTGATGACCTTTGTTCGGTCAGGTATACGTCCTTTGACCAAGCCCTGCGAATGGTGCGCTCTTGTGGTCCTGGTGCCCTCCTGGCAAAATGCGACATTAAATCAGCATTCCGATTGTTGCCAGTGCACCCGGAGGACTTTGAGCTATTGGGTTTTAGGTTCCAAGGGAAGTTCTTTGTAGATAAGGCCATGCCTTTTGGCTGCTCTATATCCTGTTCAGCATTTGAACGTTTTAGCACTTTCCTTCAGTGGGCCTTTGTTCGCAGGTCCGGGTCTCGGTCTGTAGCCCATTACCTCGATGACTTTTTGTTCGGGAGTGAACGGGGCTCGGACACGTGCACGCATCTCCTCACCACATTTCAGACGCTAATGCAGGAACTGGGTGTCCCTTTAGCACCCAAAAAGACTGAGGGCCCATCCACTACCCTCACATTTCTGGGTATTGAAATTGACATGGTCGCACAGGCATCCCGATTACCCATAGATAAGGTCACCCGGATCTCCGCGATGGTTTTGGCCTTGCTGGCCAAATGTAAAGTGTCACTTTGTGAGCTTCAGGTGCTACACGGCCATCTTAACTTTGCCTGCAGGGTGGTTACGCCTGGCAGGGCATTTGCTCAGCGCCTATGCGACGCCATGTCTGGCCTGACAAGGCGCCATTATAGGGTCCGACTAACCAGGGGCATGCGGGCTGACCTTTTGGTTTGGCTCTCATTCCTGCGGGACTTCAACGGGGTCTCCTTTTGGAGGTCCGACCTTTTAGTTTCCCCTAGGTTTCAAGTCCAGTCGGATGCCTCCGGCTCCCTGGGATATGGGATTTACTTCCAGGGGAGGTGGGCTTATGGCCAATGGCCTCCAGCATGGTGGGGCACGGATCGCCTCCGCGATCTTACATTCCTTGAGTTTTTTCCAATCCTGGGAGCTTTGATGCTATGGGGCGAGGAGTGGGCCAACTCTGTGGTTCACTTTTGGTTTGACAATGCTGCGGTAGTGCACATTGTCAATGCTCAGACATCTAAATCACCCAGGGTGATGGCTTTAGTTCGCCAATTCGTGTTACGTAGCCTACGCCTCAATGTGCTTTTTAGGGCCAGACATGTACCAGGCATTAACAATGATATTGCCGATGCTTTATCCCGCCTGCAGATCCCCCGGTTCCGCGCCTTGGCTCCGGACGCAGAGGAATTCCCCTCGCCGCTCCAGGCCGAGATTTGGACATTTGGCAAGGAGAGGTGAACCGGGCGATCGGCATTCCGTGGCGCCCTGCACGCGTAAGGCGTATCATCATGCTTTCGTTCAATTTAAAAACATTTGTGTGCAACTTCAGTTGCCCGAGGCGTGGCCCATTCCAGTGGAACAAGTTTTACAATTCATGGTTTATTTACACAGTCAGGGCCTTGCTCCCCGCACTATAGCATCCAGGCTGTCAGCACTGGCATTTATTGCCAAGGTGAGGGGTTTTGCTGACAGCATGAACGATTTCCGCATATGGCATGTTTTGGAGGGGTGGACATGGGAACGTGGCCGCCGCCCGGACACTCGTCACCCAATTTCCCCAGGGGTGCTTACCCACCTTGCACGAGGCTGGCCTAACCTATGTTTTGACAGGTATGAGGCAGCTCTTTTTCATGCGGCTACCATGGTGGGCTTCTTTGGAGCGCTCTGCATCAGTGAGTTGGTACTACTGTCTAAGGCGGATGCGACTAGTAGGGCACTGGAACTCGACGATGTCTATGTTTCTAATGAGTGGGCTCAGTTGAGGATACGGTCCTCAAAAGTTGATCAGCACGGCGTAGGCAGTGGAGTTAGACTGCTACGATGTTCCATGGCAGACATCTGTCCGGTTGGTGCCCTACAGGAGTTCTTGGCAGTGCGTGGCACGCACCCTGGCCCGTTTTTCTGCCACCAGGATGGGTCTCCCCTTACTAAATTTCAATTCTGGAAGGTGACCGGTATGGCACTTTCCAGTGTTGGCCTCCCAGGGGCTCGTTACAGCACCCATTCGTTTAGAATAGGTGCTGCTTCAACTGCAGCTGTATTTGGGTACTCTGAGGCTGATATACGCCGTATGGGAAGATGGGGATCTATGCGTTTTGCATTATATGTTCGTCCTCTTCAGGCATGAGTACCAGTTAAGTCACTGTTCTCTTTTTTCTCTTACAGACCCTGTGTGTCCCCGCACACCGGTGGCAGTATGGCTGGTGGGCCACAGTTACGTGCACTGGGCAGCGCAGTATGCTGCGGCGACAGAGTGGGGACCCCAGCTTGGACTGCGTGTGGCCGCATGCATACGTTGGTACGGTAAGCATGGAATGAGATGGCGGGAACTGTTGCCATTCCTTTTCTCCATTAGGGATGCTGAACCGCCTGATGCCCTTGTACTGCACCTCGGGGGCAATGACCTCGTCCAAGTCACTGGCCTTTCTTTAAAATTCGCGATTTGCAGAGACCTAGCTTATTTGCATTATGTGTGGCCGTTCACAAGGCTGCTATGGTCGGGGAGGTATTGACCTCCGTGCCCTTGACCGCGCTCGTCGCTCGGTGAACAGGGCAGTTGCCCGGTTCGTGGCAGACAAGGGTTTGGGGATGGTCATCCGACACCCCACCATTAGTTTACAAAATTATGATCTGTATGCAGGGGATGGGGTCCACCTGTCGGCTAGAGGTATGAACCTCTTTTTGGAAGATTTGCAAGCAGGCCTGTTGACCGAGCTGACGGTCTGGGGGGGCGGTGAGTCTTCATTGAAGCCTCACCGTGTGGCGGGTAGCATTGGTAAGGTAAAGATTTATGACCCATAAGTATCCAGCAGGTTCGCAATTGACTGGCCAACACTTAGACAGGTACAGGTGTAATAACGTTGACCGGTCAACGATGAACCAGGCAAGGGGTGATGGCACGAGCTTTTCAGCATGCATCACCCCGTGATTTGATGGATACACGTCAGAGGGTGGGGTCAGTAGATAGATTATTGACTACGGTCAACAATTTGTTTGTGTCAACAAACAAATTGATACAAATGGATACATTGTAGCCAATTGCTGTTGGCAATTTTGGGAGGAACCTTACCAGTGTTACTGCGGCCTGCTTGCCTTAAGAATTATAATTGGATGAGTACCAATTGAAAGTTATAATTCGGACTAGGGCATTATTCAATAAAAGTGGCCCAGTGCCTTTATCCATATACCGGTGTCTGACTCTTTCTTTGGGGGGTGCACCTGCAATGAAAGTGCGGTGCCAAAACGGCCGCCGCGCTCTTTGCGCCCCCCCACCCGGACTCAGACATCCGGGTGAGTTAGGGGGCGTGGCTACTCCTCTATAAAAGGGGTGGCCACGAGGCAGCCGAGCTGCCATTTTAAAAGAGCGACGGAGAGGAGAAGTTTTCCCTCCACCCCCTCCCTAGTGAACAGTGTGATATTTTGGTCGCTTCGGGGCCGGGTGGGAATTTTTGGCTGGAACCCACAATTGGCCCTTGGGTTCTGGCTTTTTTGCCCATCCCACACTGTTGCTGAGGTTTGATATAAGGGTTTTTTCTTGCTCTTGACTTTGGTCACTTAGGCGGGTAGCACTGGTAAGGTAAAGATTTATGACCCATAGGTATCCGGCAGGTTCGCAATTGACTGGCCAACACTTAGACAGGTACAGGTGTAATAACGTTGACCGGTCAACGACGAACCAGGCAAGGGGTGATGGCACAAGCTTTTCAGCATGCATCACCCCGTGATTTGACGGATACACGTCAGAGGGTGGGGTCAGTAGATAGATTATTGACTACGGTCAACAATTTGTTTGTGTCAACAAACAAATTGATACAAATGGATACATTGTAGCCAATTGCCGTTGGCAATTTTGGGAGGAACCTTATAAGTGTTACTGCGGCCTGCTTGCCTTAAGAATTATAATTGGATGAGTACCAATTGAAAGTTATAATTCGGACTAGGACATTATTCAATAAAAGTGGCCCAATGCCTTTATCCATATACCGGTGTCTGAGTCTTTCTTTGGGGGGTGCGCCTGCAAAGGTTTCGATTTTGTGTGAGATGATGTAAAGCATCTGATGACAAAATAGCCAAGCACATTTATAAAACACCCTGTTGAGGCCCCCTCATCTTACCAATTACATGTTTAATTAATAGACCCCCACCCCCACCCCCTTTTCTTCTCCTTATTTTTTCTTCCTTTATAAAAAATGTTGTGTTTTATTGCCAGCATGATCTCACTGCTTTACAGTATCGATAAATGAAGGCACACCTGCACTATAAAATGCACTTTATATGAAGCAGACCATTCATGTTTTTATAGCCCATTTTTCACCGATTGTTCTTGGGTCATGTCGTAGGTGTGTTGTAATGTGTTGTGGAGGTGGGCCGCTTAGCAAGATTGCCTAATTTCACCAACATTAGAGCCAAAACCAGTCTTGAAAAAATGCAGAACTAATATCCCAACAGGCAGACTAAGATGATGTCACTTCCTTAGAACTGTCCAAGACAAACATCTCTTTCCAGATTGCTTGCAGTTACAACATGAATTTTACATCTTTTTTTATATCCCTTTACTTACTATTCATGATCCTTTCTACTCCCCCTTTTGCATACACACACTTATTTCTAGCAAATGTAATACTAACCTAGTGAATTCCTGAACTTGCTGGGCTCTTTGTAAAGATCCTAGGTTTTATTATGTTGGTTCATATATTATAACAAGGCTCATTCCAAATGTAATGATGTTTTTAGTGCCTATGAGCCTGTGCCTCCCTCCTTGGCTAAAGAAAAAGCTTTTGCATTCTCCAATGGGCACCCGTACTCAGAAGTGGTGTACCGGTTCTTTATTACCCCATTTAGGAAAAGGAAGAAAAGATTGGATTCCATGGTAGGCTTTGTGAATTGAAAAGGAAAATAACATTATTTGGCTTTTTGTTTATTAATTTCACATTACTCAAGAACTTGTAAAGGCAGGGATGACTAAAGCTACTAACTGGAGGACAAAAAGTCACTTTGCCAAATAACATTACCAGTACAATTTAGCCCTCATTTGCAACATGTTTTCCCGTGAAAGATGGAGATCCTAATTCAACATTATGCTTCTTCAGGCAGTGAAGAACACATTAAAAACATCAGTTGGAGGAACTATATTTTTGCAAATACTTATATGAAACTAATGATCTGATCTACCTCTCTGGGGTTTATATGCAGATTGCATTTACAATTTCACTAGATTTGGTTCTTCTCTGTTGCAACACAATTCTTTATATATATATGGTGGGAAACAGGAAATGTAAATAAAATTTTGTGACCAAAGATAGTTAAGTGTATATTTGTTGTAGCATGGGTCCTGGGTGCGAGGAGGAGGACATTTGGATAGCCCAGCTGCCTGCTGCTGGCTCTGATCTGGAGTCAGAGCCTGAAGAGAACCTTTTGCCAGTCTCTCAGCCCGCTGCCAGTTTAGATCAGGATGCTGATGAGGAGAAGGACCTGGCCCTACAGTTGGCTGTCAGTTTGGAACCGGCTCCTCATGGCCAAGACAGGCAAGATGATCAGGGCTTGACAGGAGGACCAGTTGTCAGAACTCTGGAAGACCATGCAGAGCCCAGCACGTCTGAAAGGGCCAGGGCTCTTTTAAGACAAGACCTGCAGCTGAGGTGAAGGAGGGCTAGAGTATGCCTCCAGAACCGGCCCTCAGCTGTGAGCCCTGGATCTCCGTAAAAGGGGGGACATGCTGGCAAGCTGTTGTCAGAACAATCCATTGTGTAGCCCGACACTGTGATCCCTGGACCTCTGATAGTGGAACTTTGAACTACTTCCTGGCATTGCTGTGGCGGGTCTTTCAAAAGCTGTGCCACCAGCGCCACTGGAGCCGGACTTCCACCTCGGCTCCCTCCCCTGCCCTGCCTAGTGGGGGAGGTGGGAGCACAGCTGATCAGCGTTGCTGAGGTGGGTCCCTCAAAAGCCGCACCACCAGCGCCACCGGAGCTGGATTTCCACCTCGGCTCCCTCCCTCGCCCTGCCCGGCGGGGGAGGTGGGAGCACAGCTGACTGGCGTTGCTGCAGCGGGTCTTTCAAAAGCTGCGCTGCCAGAGTTGCTGGTCCATTTTCTGGCCTCAGCTGTGTTGGGGCCGGGTCATCTTTTTCTTTGGCTCTGTTCATGATGTGCGAGCCATGGGCCTCTGTTTCAAGGACATTAGTAGCTGTGGGATTTTGAAATTAATTTTGTTATATTAGAATTTATATGTCTATTGTATAATTATTTTGGAATTTATTGCACTGTATTATTATATTGTCATATTGTATTTCTGTATTTTGCATCTTATTATTGTATCTTTAAATGTCTTGTAAGCCGCTTCGAGTTGTCCATTGGATTGAGGGAAGTGGGATATAAATAAAACATTATTATTATTATTATTATTATTATTATTATTATTATTATTATTATTATTATTATTATTATTATTATTATTATTATTATTATTATTATTATTCCTGTGACCCCACTGATGTCTTTGGATTATCCCTGCTTCTATAGTTGCTACTGAACAGCTTTCAACCCTGGCTATCCCCGACAATGACTCTGCCTAGACCATCTGAACTGGAATGTAAGAACTCTGTCTTACCTTTTGTGCTGCAGCTGCTGGTTGAACAGCTTGACCAGTGTCCGGGCCATAACAATACTAAAATGCATATTTTTAAAAGTTCATGTTTTAAAAAGTTCAGATTACTACAAACTTCCTAGAGCTTTGGAAGATACCCTGCTAGCTCCATCTCTGGTGTGTTTAAAGAGTGGGGAGAATTTTGCTTCAGTGCTATCAGAATTTTCAAAAATTTGCAAATGTCTTCACATTTGGTAGGGGAAATGTTGAGTAAAAATAATAATTATGGTTCACAGATTTATCTATCTAGACACCAGGCTTAGAATATTTAACAATTAAAAGTGTGAACCTGAATCCCAATGTGTTCATGCCAGTTGATGCTGAATTAGGGTTGTCATATCTTTCCCCCCTGATAGGCTCCTGATCTTAAATAACTATACAGTCCCATTAATGCTGCAAGGAGATGAACTTATTTAACTTATCTGTACACATGGCCTGTTAATTTTTCTGTTTTTTAAAATGAGAAGTAAAGCACACACAGCAAGCCCATAAAAATGTTGTTTTTTAAAAATGAAACAACTCTTAGAATGCAGCTAACCCTTAACCATCCATTCAACACTACTTCATCATTGCCATTTTGTACAACTTTTGTTATCTGCATTAAAGCATTATTTGCATTGAAGCAAATTATCTCTCTAACAAATCACAACTGATCTGCTTCAAGTGCATTTGTAGCCTGTTTGATTCACCTTGTATCTGAATACTTCAAATTTGCCTGAAATGTAGGGAGGGACCACCCAAAAGAGGAAAATAGTAGACTTTGACTTGGGATGGGTTTGTTTTCTTTAAAACTCTGAGGTATCATCTACTGCTTGACCTCCAGTGCGCAGGAAAAGCTCACACCAGCTCCCTCCCTCCCTCCCTCCTTTCCTTCCTCCCTCCCTTTCTCCTTCGATCCCTCCCTTCCACAAAAAGTCATATAATTTGCTCCTTGCTCAGTTCCTTCCTTTCTATCCTTCTAAGCACACTCTTGACCAGCTTACCATTACTCCCTGCATCCTCTGAAATGAAAACTGCTCATCTAGATTTTTATCCTCCAAAGCACCAGCACAATGTTCAGCACTTTCAAGCGCTCCAGTTCAATTTGAACATCATTTTTTGGCTTCCTCACTTCAGATCACTTTGCAAATTGATAAATTCGCTGCATAGCTTTGGTTTCCAAATGCATTCCAAATTGGAAGAACATCCCTAAATCAAGTGTTATATACTGCTTAATTTGCAACAAAAATTATTCTTGTTCTCATTCTTACTCTCTCTACATGTCGAGAGTGTCATAAAATACCTTGCCCTCCCTATATGTGAGGACAAGGCAAGCATGGATTTACAGCCTTTGCTTTTGATGTTGATTTGCTGCTGAAGTGAGCTTGCATTTGGTGGGTGCCATTATTTCTTCTTGTTAATGTGTTTTTACTTGCTATGTTATAACTCAATGTATTTTCATTTGATTAACAGGTTAATTCTGATCTTGTTATTATATATATATTTTATTGTCAGCTGCCGTGAGCACCATTTTTCCTGGAAAGGTGCAACACCAAGGTAACATACAAATACATGCAGAATTGGCACTGATCTATGGGTAGAACAACATAAAAGTGACATGGACTGGAAACAGACTGGTGAAGGATCCCGTCTCACTTATGTGCTTTTAGACATGACTTTACTTACAAAGTTTCCTAAGGTGCATCACCCAAAATAAGAGAGCTTTTCCCCTCACATCTTTAACTATGCATGGCAGGGAGTACCATACAGACAAAAATGTACATATGATGAAAACCTAAGCATGTTTATTTGGAGGTAAGATGACCTACTAAATCGAAAGGTAGATATGTAAATCAATTAAAGCTAATGGTAAATAATTGTTTGAAAAGAATAGAGGCTAGATCAGTGGTTTAGGTGTCTGGCTGTGGAGCTAGCGTAGCGATTCTCAACCTATGGCCTGTGGGCTGAATGCAGCATGTGGTGCCATTTCATGTGGCCCACTGCCACCTCCACCACACCAGGAAGTGCCATGTGGTGGAGGAAGGCAAAATGGTGATCCAGCCCCCGAAGCTGTCTGAGGGAGTGTGACCCAGCCCCCAGCTTTAAAAGGTTGAGAACTCCTGAGCTAGAGCTTGGGAGTCCAGTTTCCCACTGCACATCCCAGAATAACCAGATTGTGTGGCCTTGGCAAGCTGCACAGTTCCATGATGCCAAAGATGCCTCCAGAAGAAGGGAATGGGAAACTACTTCAGAGTACTCTCTACCTAGAAAACCATGAAAAGGGTAGCTATATTCAGAAGTGACTTGAAAACCCACATTATTATATTATTAACATTTTGTGATACATCTGAATGCAACTTCTTGCTATTCTTTGTGTGTGTGCCATGAGTTGCTCCACTTTCTGGTATTTGTGGATGCTCCTTGATAGTTGCTTGAAATGAATAGCTAGATTAACCCCCCTCCCCCAATAACTTCCCAGGTTTTCTGCCAAATTCAGAACTAACAAGGCAGGAGTATCAGTGGGACAAAGGGATTTCCTATGTGAAAGAAGGGAGATAGGTCAAGTCAACCAGGGCCCACAAAAATGTAAAGTTATCATTTACCTCATGGTTAATTGAGGATATCACCTCTATATAGATGAGTTAATACGGGGCAGCTTAGTAGTATTTATACTCCTATGGAGTTGGTGGAGGTGCAGTGATAAATCACCCCTCTCCACAGTAGGAATGTACAACTCTAGTTATAAACGGAGTTCATTGTCAGAGTTTCCAGGTGCCTTGGTTTCCCTTCTGAGACATACTAACCTTTTCCTACACAACTAAAGACAGGATGAATGGCTTAGTCATGAGGAAATTGTGCTCCAGTATCTCTCATTTAGAAACTCTCTGTACAAGAGGGATTGAACTGATACATTTTAGTGCAAACATATACAGCCATTGTTGAAAAGAAAGAAAAATTAGCAATCAAAGTGAAGCTTTGAAAATATCAAGAAAGACCTGGTGTTGGTTCCATTCATTAAAAAACAAGCTTAGTAACGCAAAACCAAATTATCATAAACACTTATTTCTCTAGAATTTAAGGAATCTATTATACCATATGCACAGTTTAATCAGAATATAGAGGACACTGGAGCTTAGCATTAAGAGAAGTTGTTTTCAATATTGTTTCTCAGATGGTACACTGGAACCTGGTATCCTTAAGCAGTTGATGAGGGACTACAGTGGTGAAGCCGGAGTTGGATTGGGTCCACATATCTGCTTCTTATTTCCTCTGCTCCTTTTAAAAACCAGGAATGAGGTGGTATCAGACACTCAGTTTTTATAATTTTCCACAGCTTTCTAGGGAGAAAGTATGACCTGGCTTTGTAGGATTTTTTTAAATTGTGGGGAAGTGGAAGCCTACTGAGAAGTCCTCTGTGGACATCAAGACATGAAGAAGCACAGATGGATGGCACTCTGCCATCTTGGACTGATCCAGTTGTAGATCAGCCCTGGAATTGTAAAATTTCAACTGCTAATCATTGGACTTTGGCTGAATATTTTGGAGAATTAGCATGCTTCCCTGGGGATAAATCTCAGGAGAAGCAGTGACAGATTTTACTTTCTTAGGATCTAAGATCACTGCAGATGGAGATTGCAGCCATGAAATAAAAAGGTGACTGATGCTTGGGAGGCAAGCCATGAGAAACCTGGGGAACATAGTGAAAAGTAGAGACATCACATTGCAAACAAAAATTCGTATAGTCAAAGCAATGGTTTCCCCAGTGGTAATGTATGGCTGTGAGATCTGGAAAGCTGAGCACAGAAGAATAGATGCCTTTGAAATGTGGTGTTGGAGAAGAGTTTTGAGTGTCCCCTGGACAGCGAGGAGAACAAATAGGTCAATCTTAGAAGAAATCAACATTGACTGCTCCTTAGAAGGTCAAATAGTGAAGATGAAGATGAAGTACTTTGGACATCAACTGAGAAGAAATGATTCACTTGAGAAAGCCTTGATGCTGGGAAAGGTGGAGGACAAAAGAAGGGGGCAGCTGAAGAAGAGATAGCTAGATGGTATTGTAGACACAATGGGCACAGAGCTAGGCGGGCTGAGGAGGATGGTGGAGGACAGAGGTGCCTGGAGGGCAATGGTCCATAGGGTCGCAAAGGGTCGGAATCGACTGTGCGACTGAACAACAACAAAAAGACTGATTGATTCTACCCCAGCAAGATATAGGACAAAATGCTGAGACCTCTTTCAAACATGTGACTTAGTGCCTGACTATACTATATAGGATTTGTTAAGAAAGTGATGGAGCAAACTGCATTGCTCCCCACCTCCCTTATTTCATACAGATACTATTTTGGAATCTTGGAATCCCATCAATACATCCCAGTGCCCTGTGCCCAGCTTCAAGTTTCAGCCCTTAAATCTGGGGGAATCGGGTACTGGTAAACCTCATTGATTAAAGAGGATGGGTAGTCTATAGTCCCCCATTCATGCATTGAAAGCATATGTGAGGAGTTATTGCTGGATAGCTTCACCTTGTCGATGATATATACCAGGAGTTCTCAACTGTTGCAATGGCTACCAGATGTAAGAGTGGCTGGCCGCAAGGAAGACACGCGAGGCAATCGTGCAGTGAAGTCCAGCCCCAATCTCAATTGGGTGGTACGTATTTATTACCCTGCCTTGGGGTGATATGTGTGTAAGATGCGCGTGACCCCCTAATACAGAAGGCTTGCATTCGTGGCATTTTCCGGTGGTCAAGACAATACCTGCTCTTGGACATTGGCCTGTGGTTAATAGACAACCCACAACTAATTAAGGTCTGGGCTGGCGAAACCCATTGTTCCTGCCCTATCTCGGAGCCTTATGTGTATTGACTCCAGGTGCCTAGCTTGTTCTGCTGTCTGGCGTGGCTTATTTGCTCATCTTAATCTGCAGCCAGAAGCGGAGGATTGTGTATTTCCATTAGAGTCATCATCTTTGGTTTTTGCCCTGTTTCTATCGTAGCCATCAGCCAAGGCTTTATGATTTGCCCCCCAAACTAACTAACTAGCCAGCACCCCAATTGCCTTTCCTGCCAAGCCCAGTGGTCCCCAGATCTGTTGAAGGCCGGGCGAACCCCTGGGGAAAGGTTTGGCCAATTATTCCTGCATGCAACCCACATTCCTCCTTCCTTTATTAGTTAAATCAGCCTGGCTGAGGGCACGGTAGATATAAGGCATGATCTCCTTGGGCATAACTATTTCCCGGGGTCTCCGCCATGAGGTACACATTGGCAAGAGTGAAGGAATGCACTGTGCAAAGCAGCAAAGCATAATCCCCACTACTATGATGATGATTGTGGCATGAGGCGTAGTCTGCACTCACCTCCAGGGGACCCATGACTACAGTGCTAGCCCAATTCTGTCTTCTTGAATGAGGTGTCAAGTTTGGTTACCTGGTCCTGGATTTTGCGAGAGGTGTCCATCAGGTTGAGACAGCACATGTCCTGGACAGATTTGCAACCCAAATGGTGTCAAAGCAGCAAATAGTCAATTGTTGCACGGTTGTCTATGACCGCATGTCTCAGTTCAGCTTGCTCTTTGTTTAACATGGCAATGGCTGATGAGGTGTGATTAATGGCTTTCGCTGGGGGAGCTAACTTTTTCCTCCAGTGGTAGAAATGGTTTTCCTAAGGTAATCCTTGACTACCCTGCAAAAGGGCCTCTCTGGCAATTATGCAGTGAGCAGATTCTCACACCATAGTGGACAAGCAAACACAAGGTAATTAAAGGATTACAATAGCCAAGGATTACCATATAGCCAAGCCCTATATGGTAGTGGGCCAGGTTACCTAAGAGACCGCATCGCCCTGAGGACGTCTGTCCGTCCAACCAGAGCGGACCGGAGGGGCTCTCTAATTGTTCCATCAGCCAGAGGGGCTCGCCTCTCTGGCACAAGGAGGAGAGCCTTCTCCGTGTCTGCACCGGCCCTCTGGAACCTCCTGCCAACAGAATTACGTCTTCGGACGGAGTTGCTGCCTTTCAGAAGGGATCTTAAAACCTGGCTGGCAGGTCAAGTGTGGGGTGCGGGTGGAAGGGTAACCACCATGGGGTGGTTGGTGTAGAGGAACTCTTCCCCTTGGTGCCTTTTCGATCCTGCAGCCCTTGCTTTTTAGGGGGTGGGTAGTCTTAACTTTTTTTTACTGTTTTAACTGTTTTTAGGATTATTATTGTATTTGTGAATATTGTCTGTAAACTCCTTGGGTTGCCCTGGGGTTACTTTTTATGTTGTTAGCCGCCCAGAGTCGGCCTTGTGTTGAGTGGGCGGGATATAAATTGAATAAATAAATAAATAAATTTCTTTGGCTGCGGGATGATCAACCTTTGTGTAGAGGTGGTCCAGTTTGGCTCCTTTCTCCCACCCATGGGTGAAGACATGAGCTCCTAGCAATGGGGGGTATCGGGGTGGCAGATGTGAGGGTAATATGCAATGGGGTGTGTGCAAAATTCACAATCTAGTTCATATGTCCCTTGAAAATCCCACCTTGAGCATTGTATAAAGGCAAAGAATTCAAAGATATGCAAAGACAATACAAGCAATAGCAAATAGTGAAACATATACACAAACATTCAGCTGCTTCTCCTGACACTGATCATCAAAGTGGGGTTACATGTGGTGAAGCCATAAATTGTCCCAATTGTCCCTTGGTGTGGATTTTATTGTATAACCCAATCTGTCCATTGGTAACTTGAAGAGTCTGTATTTGTGGCAGTCCAAGTTGGCATAAAGGTAAAGCAAGGTTTTGTGTTTAACTGAGCATGATGTGCTTTGAAGTCCCAATTGGTGTGTAACATTGAGTGGCTTGTGTGTATGTGTGTGCGGTGTCCATGTGTGTGTGTCCCAAATCCTCCCCCCTTGGGGTAAAAGCATGCCAAAATCATCAAAAAATCGATGGCTGGTGTCATCTTTGGCTGATCGCTTGCTGCATTTTGGCTGTTGGCTGGGGCCTGCTGGCATCTAACATCTCCAGCTGGTTCTGGCATCTGAGCCTCCAGAAACGGACCTGCAGAGGGGATAAAAGCTGGCTGTGGAAGCAGCCTTGGAAATCCTGGGGGAAGAAGTCTGAGAGTTAGTTTTTGTGATTATAGGTAAATATTGCCTTAGCTGAGGATCCGGGGGGGGGGCTCCCCCTTCTTTTAACTGAAAGAAAAGACAGTGTAGGTTAATTTGTTCCACAATTGCTTGACTTGGAATTGTAAAAAGTGCCATTTAGATGCAGAACTTCCTGATTCCTGCCAGGAAGGTCTGCCAGAAAACAAGAATGTTAGATCAAGAAAGAAGGGATTCTAGTGAAATCCTGCATGTCTTGAGGGGAAGCTGTGAATGTTGAAAAATCAGCAATTAGAATAGAAGGACAAACAAGCTAAAAAGACAGTCTTAATGCGCATTGCTGTGGTGGAAAAAACATTAAAATGAAGAAACGAGTTAAAAATTTCATACAGTGTTACTCTAATGACAAAGAGCCTGCAGCAAGTGAGAGAGTCAGAGGATGAAAAAGTCAGAGGTTAACTTCTTACCAGTTAATGAGAATGTAACGCTCCCTTGAGTTCCTGTTTCTGTGGAAAGAGATAGCAATCTTGTCAATGAAGAGTTAATTAACTAAGGAGGCTGTGGAAAAACACTACACAATTCACAAAGAGGTTGGAACTTAGTTCCAGGCATGTTATGACTGCAGGAAAACAAATTGCCTTTGAAATGTGGCACTAGGAGAGAAGTTTGCAAAAGTCTAAGCGTTATTTATGTAATGTAAAGGGATTAGTCATAGTTATAGCAGGGTTGTGGGAATAAATCCAAGTCATTAGGCTTGTTCATAATGTAATGGATTAGTGACATTTTACCTTGATCAAGATTCTATTTAACTTCAAGTGCCAGTGCCATATCTAATGCAAAATCTACGTAAAGAATTAAGAACTCTCTCTTCCTTTTTTAGAGTGGGTGGGATGGATGGGTGGGATAAGGGTTTTTTTAAGTGGGTGGGATATGGGGTTTTTTAAAGTGTTTTTATATGTTTTTAGAATTTGTTGTAATGCCGCCCTGAGTCGGGTTCTGCCTGAGTGGGCGGCATATATAAATACGACTAAATAAATAAATAAATAAATAAATAAATAAATAAAATCTGAACCTGTAATTTTACATGCTCAGAGCCTCAATTTCAGGTGATCTGACTTTACTATATTCTTAAAACATTTAGACAAGACTAGACAAGACTTACTATTCATTAACTATTATTTAACCAGTTATGAGACATGTCATTTGAAAATAGGGGCCCCATTTTGTGAAGATGAACAGAATTTCTTCTCTTCCCCTTTTTTTTAGAGCACTCTTGCTGGGTGAGAAACTCAGAGACAATTTTTCAGATTCGCAAGGCCGTAAAAATTGTATCTTCCAGCGCAAGTCTCTTTAATGTAAATGAATCAATTTCTTCCCTATTTTTCACTCTCCAATTAGCTGTCTGCTTTGTAACAGCACTAATTGCTAAGCAGGCTTAAGAACGTGGAAGTTGTGGCTTAATTCTTTGAAGAGGCCAGCAACCAGAAAAAAACCTCCGTTGCACATTTAAAGGCAGGCTTGGCTGAGAGGAAGGGGGGTCACTTTTGCCCCTTTTGTGGGCTAGAATTTCCCCCCTCCTTCTTCCTCTTTCGTCCCTGGTGCTTATGCTGCTAGGCAGGCAGCCAGGAAACAAAGAAGTTTTTGCCCACCGCTCTTTCTCATACTTTCTTTAGCCTGCTGCTTGAATGAATCAGGGCTGGGGCAACTTTCTTCCTCCCATTGAAAGCAATGTAGCCAACCCATGAATAGAGTTAACTGTCACCTTCCTTATGACTTCTAGAACATAATACCTGGCATCTCACTTTTAATGTTGCAACATTATAGCACAACCATGCAAACACATAACAACTCTCACACTGGTGCACCATTCATTCACACATCACACATTCAAACCTTGGATATCCACATTCCTTCCTGGGGACATTCCCCTTCCCCAGGTCTGCAATGCTTCACTCTGCTCTTGAGGAAATGGTTCCTCGCTGCCAGATTCTTTAGGCTGTTCTCAGGTGGCCTTTTACAACCACTCTGCACTTTTGCTTAGAAGTTAGTTTACTTTCCAGTTCAGTTACCTTCCTATCTGATCTAAACTTTAAGACTTGGCTTCTGGGGGTTCCTACCCAACTCCTTCTGCCCCTCCTGGTTCTGCTCCCTTTCTGAGTTCCCTAGTGAATCGGCTCTGGAGCCCTGTGTCCGTCGTGGCTTTGTGGGTCTCCGCAAGCAGCATGTATGGGACGGGCATGTGGATGGTGGTCGGTTTGCCCGAAAGTGCGTCTGTCTCTAGGCAGACTGGACACAACAACTGAATTCTGGCCAGTTCTGCTGCTGACAATTCCCCCTGGCATAATTCTGCCTCTATCATGTGTTGGGAAGGACTCCTGACTGCCTGGGAAGCACCTGCGCTTCTGGAGTCCTCCAAGCCCCCATGCTGGAATTTGATGGTTGGGTAGAGATGCGCTGGGGCTGATGGTTCTACATAAGCTGGGGGTTTCTCGGTCTCTACTTGGGCTGGACTCATGGCTGCAATTATCTGCCTGCATTTGCTCCAAGCCCCTATGATTTTGGTGGGCGCTCGGGGTTCTTCCTTGAGGCATTTCCCTACTCTGTCCCAAACCTCTGGATCCATCATGCCTGCTTCTGGGTAGAACAGACAGTGTTCCCCCAGATGCATCACGAGTTCCGTCCGGCTGCTCCTCCATACCATTATGAAAAATAGCCTGGCCAGGCCCTTGAGCTCCTCCACCTGAGCTCTTTGCCTGACAGATAAGTTTTGCCCCCCCCCCCCATGCAAGCCCCCATTACTACCCGATCAGGGGTTCCCCGGATTTGCTTCCGCAGGATGAGTTGGCACACCTTTTGAGGTAGTACAGCAGGGCGAGTGATGCACAGGATGATGTCCCTCCGGTCTGGTCAGTGGATCGGGATTGCGGCTATGGCTCTCTGCCACGGGCTTCTGCTGCTCTGCCTCTGCTGTTCAGGATCACGGCTCTCCCCCTGCTTTGGAATGTGTCCGTTCCTATGCATAGGGTCTTCCGGGCTTGTGGTCACATTGGCTTCCTTGCTTCCGGATCATCGCGGCCTCTGCTGGGAAACACGTTGGCCTAGCCTTGGGATCGCGTTGGGTTCCGATTGGGGTAACATTCCGATCAGAATCACGTCGGGGTCACCATTATGTTGCAATGACTACCAGATGTAGGAGTGGCTGGCCGCAAGGAAGACACGCAAGGCAATCGTGCGGTGAAGTCCAGCCCCGATCTCGGTTGGGTGGTACATATTTATTACCCTGCCTTGGGGTGATATGCACATAAGATGCGCATGACCCCCTAATACAGAAGGCTTGCATTCGTGGCATTTTCCGGTGGTCAAGACAATACCTGCTCTTTGACATTGCCCTGTGGTTAATAGACAACCCACAACTAATTAAGGACTGGGCTGGCGGAACCCATTGTTCCTACCCTATCTCGAGCCTTATGTGTATTGACTCCAGGTGCCTATCTTGTTCTGCTGTCTGGCGCAGCTTATTTGCCCATCTTTATCTGCAGCCAGAAGCAGAGGATTGTGTATTTCCATTAGAGTCATCATCTTTGGTTTTTGCCCTGTTTCTATCGTAGCCATCAGCCAAGGCTTTATGATTTGCCCCCCAAACTAACTAACTAGCCCGCACTCCAATTGCCTTTCCTGCCAAGCCCAGTTGGTCCCCGGATCTGTTGAAGACCGGGTGAACCCCTGGGGAAAGTTTTGGCCAATTATTCCCACGGGCAACCCACACTCAACCTTGTTAAGCCGGGGGCCAGGTCATGCTCCCTCAGACAGCTTTGGGGGCCAGATGGCCATTTTGCCGTTCCTCCACTACATGGCACTTCCTGGTGCAGATGGAGGCAGGGGGCACATTAAATGGTGCTGCAGGCCACATTCAGCCCACAGGCCACAGGATGAGAATCCCTGATACAAACAGTAATACCTTGCTTTACGAATGTTTTGGTTAATGTAATTTTTGCTTTGCGAATGAAAATCCATTGAAAATAATGCCTCGCTTTACGAATTTTCTAAGGAACAGATTAATTGCTTTTCAATGCATTCCTATGGGAAACTGCATTTCACTTTACAATTTTCCCCGGAACGATTTTCAATGCATTCCTATGGGAAACCACTTTCTGCTTTATGAATTTTTTGTAATATGAAACATCCTGTGGAACACATTGAATTCATAAAACAAGGTGCCATTGTATACACTGGCAGTAACCCTCACAGAAGTGCATTTCATGGCCTGAAAAGGAAGCACATGTGATTTGCTTCCCTATACCGCTGCTTTGCATGACTGTGAATTGCCTATTTGATGCACCTGTCATCATGGGAAAGAACTAATTGGCCCAACACCCTCCTCCATTTTTGATGCAGCCCAATGAGTTATTTCTTAATTCTAATAATCACCAAGTGCCTGATACATCTGTGGACAAGGTGAGCAAACTCCATGTTTGAAAAGGATATAATGTTAGTACTGACAAGCTTGAGACCCTATCCTCCCATTGAGAACCATGATATTACCTGCAAAACCTGGGCTGCAACATAAAAATTGTAGAGGCATGGGTCTAAAGTAGGGAGCCATCTAAAGGCAGATAGGTCCTTGCTTAAAAGCCAGTCAGCACTGTCTGCTTTTGCAGATGTTTCTGTGGTCACATTTTCATTGACATGTGGTGGGCCTGACTGAACACTGGAGTGCATGGAACACTGTTTACCTTCCCAACAAAGTGGTACCTATTTATCTTTTTACAATTTCTTGCTTTTAAACTGTTATGTTGGCAGGAACTGGGACAGAGACAGGAGCTCATTACATCATGCAGCACTTGGGTCTCAAACTTCTGACTTGACAACCTTCCAGACATCAAGTCCAGTGTCTTAACCACTAAGCCACAAAAAAAGCAGGTAGGAAAGCCTAAATAAATGCATAATCCTGTTCATGTATCCTCACTACTGTATTGGTTCTATGGTGGCTAGAAAGTATAACAACGACACACTGATTGTGTTCTTCTTCCCTGGGAACAGAGCATCCTGCTATTATGGAGGAACTATTTCTGAACTACTCTGATCAGCAACTACTTTTCCAGGAACCTCATTTTGAGCAAGAAAATGATTAGGGGGCCAATATCTTTGCTCCTTCCTGAGTAACTGGCAGGGGCCTGCCCATTATTTCTGCCAACAGAGATGCTGCTTTCTTCTAACAAAGATCCTACCACATCTAGTTTGGCAACAGGAGGCATCTTTTGAGGGGCAAAGCATTGTTCCTGCTGAATAACTTCACCTTATCCAGCATCTTAGGACTGACTGGAGCTTGAAATGCCTGTTCAGAGCCCTCAATAACCCTGGGACTGTTTCAGTCAAGCTTTATGTTTCAAAAGCTTTAACAAACATCACTCCAAGAGGTGTTAATAAATAATGTTAAATTGAAGATTCCTGCATGCAGAGGGGTCTCCTGTATTCCAAAAGATCTTCTACTTGCAAAGCTGTTCTCTGTTGTATCCATTACTGAGATACATGCTTGCCTACATCTAAATGCAACCTCACAATTTGACATAGTTCGTATCTGACTCCTCCCAAATGTTTATTCCATTTTTGCATTACTCATCTGTGCTGAGAAGCAGAAGTCTATCTTGCTATTCTTAAATATAGCTTGACTTGCAAACACAGCATGGACATTTTTGTTGGGAAACAGCAGCAAGTAATTTAGAGTGGTCCATATGACATTGTTCCCTGGCAGTCTGAGGTCCATGTTAGTATGTATTTAGTGTTAATATTAGGAGGTGTCCTCTCTCTCTTTCTCCCCCTCTCCCCTCCTCTCCTCTATCTTTCCTATAACTGCAAAATAACCCACCATTTTTAGATGACTTTTTTAGGCAAGGAAACAAACTTCTGATTTCCAAGGAAGCACAGGATCCTGCTGACAGCGTTTTAAGAGAGTAGAAATTTAGCAGGATTGACTCAGAGGAGGACTGTCAATCACAGTGGCCTTTCTGAATACTTGCACTCTTTTCAAATCCCCAAACAGATTTACCAGCCCAGATGCCAGAATCTATAGGCTGTGCTGGTGTGAAATGCCTTGTTAAAGTTTCACCAATTGTTTTCTGAATCTGTTCTTTTACCAGTAAAGATATTTCCCCCCTGGATAAATCGACATGTTGCATGTAAAGAGTATTTGTCTGTGTGTGTCCCCCCACCTTCCCCATCACTCCTCTTTTTTTCTGCTGCCAATGGGACTCTCAGTAAATTAGAATCTTACTCTCGGTGGGTCTTTCCTGTATAAAAATGTAAAATAAATAAATATTGCATTGGTTGTATAAGCTTTTGAGACCTGCAAGGCCTTCTCATCCATTATTAAATATGACCAAAGATGACATTCATAACTATTGTACATACTG
>JAWDJE010000003.1:105587500-106037500 GCA_035047345.1 Bradypodion ventrale | reverse complement strand
TAGCAAAATAAATAGGTGACTTATTTCAGATATACATTTGTCTACCTCTTCCCCTGCCAAACATATGTGAACCACAACTAAGAATTCATGGAACTATTATGCAGTGCACAAACATTTCAATGGACATACCGATTAGTACAGCTGACATTTGCAAATGCAGATGTTTATGATGTGAATAATGAATGCAGAACACAGTTTATTTGTTTTTAATGAAGTATCACATAACTTTATCCAGAAATGTTTTAGCAAATAAAATATGTAAGTGTTTTGGCTGCACTTTTTATAAAACAGAACTCACTGAAGTATGCTGAGTAATAATTGTGGACTGTTCCAGAACTTGTAAAAATGGTAACAGCAGATGTAATTATAGAGTGTGTATGATCAATTTTCAGGCAAAGTAGTTGTATAAGATCCTTTGAAAAATACCAGTATCTAGTACCATTTAGGCATATAAATAAAGATGAACAAAAATAAATAAGTTGCTTCTTTTGAAAAAAGAAAATGAGCAGAAATGCACAGTTGAGCAATGTCATTTGCATGGTTAATTACAGGCATAAACCCCTATTTATGGTCAACTTTTGCCTAGGAAAGCATTTAGGATTTCATATCTCAAGATGGAAACTTGGCTTATTCAGCCTCATGATTTGGTATTATAGAAAATGCACCTGACACATCTCTTTCACTAGCCTAATGCTACTGAGCCTTTCTTACAGTCATTATTGATTAATTCAGATAGATATTCAACCAACTAAGGTAAACAAATAAGTCCCCCATCACTTTATGTGCCTTAAGATTTCAGGATACACCCTCCCCCAACTGGAATTTTTGTGCACTAATTATTAAAATTAACATCTTATCAGTCTCATGCCTTATGGTCAGAGTTTGCCACTGGACTAAAAAAAAGATGCCATGTCAGGAGAACAGAGGAACAAAAGGAAGAGAAGAGGTTAATATCTTGCCTGTTTCAAAAAATGGCAGCAGCATTACATACCAATCAAAATAAAAACTAGTTCCTTGTAAATGTAAGGAATATTTACCTTTATTAAGGAAACTTGGTTAGAGCTGAAAACCTTTGGCAGTTATCAGTATTTCTTGGTCTGAGGAAAGAAATTATTTTTAGGCGTTGCATGCAGAACCTGTATAAAAAGGATATCTTTCTCTGAACTACCAGATGAAGCTGAAGTTGCTATACAAGCAGATGTTGACCTTTTGTCTTACCTGATTTGTACAACTCTTTAAGTATGTTGTAGAGCAGGGGTTCTCAACCTATAGCCTGTAGGCCGGATCTAGCCCATGGCACCAAATCATCTGGCCCATGACCTCGCTCCAGCCACTGCTTCTGCTGTCACTGCTGCCTCCACCACCACCAGGCCCATGGTGAGGAAAGAATTTACTGGGACGGACAGGCGCGTACTGCTGCTCAAAGGCCATACCTTAAAGGGAAACACCACCTCGGCATTTTCCGCTTTGCTTCCTCTCACCAGTCTCCACTCTGCTCTGTGGGAGAAAGTAAGAAGCACTTTAGGCAGCTTTGGCAGATTCTCCCGAAGCTGCCTAAAGATCTTCGGACTTTCTCTGACAGACCAGAGACTGGCGAGAGGAAGCGAAGCGGAAAATGCCGAGGTGGTGTTTCCTTTTAAGGTATGGCCTTTGAGCAGCAGCAGCAGGTGCCCGTCCATCCAGGTAAATTCTCTCCCCACCATGGGACTGAGCACTGCCACCTTAATCCTTGTTTCCTCCGTTTGGCTTGGCGTGCCCCTAATGGTGCTTTGTAGCACGGCAGATGTTGTAAGGTTTACAACATCCGCCCTGATATGGAGCGCCATTAGGGACACACCAAGCCAAGTGGAGGAGACAAAGACTGAGGCAGCAGCAGCTGGAGTGAGTTTGCAAACCAGATGATTTGGTCCCATGAAGCTTCTTCAGGCCGGTAAGCAGGTAAGCAATGGGGAGGGAGTGGTGGGTGACTTGGGGTGGTTTCTGAGGGACATGATCTGGTCCCTGGCTTTAAAAAGTTGACCCCGTTGTAGAGTGTGACTGTTTGTTTAGATAGAATGTCTTTGAAACAGAGACCATTTATCTGAACTATGATTGGTTGGGCATCCTTTACAAAATGCTGGTTTTTAATATGATATATTACTTCCATTTATAAAAGGATTAAAAATTCATTCTTTAAGGCTGAAAAGCATTCCAATTTCCAGGAAACTAACCACAACTAGTATTAGTGACAAACTGCAAGAAAGGATACTCTTAGTTTGGTTTTGCTTTGGGTACACTGATGTGCTTCCGAGGTAGTAATACCTACCTACACGCTACAATGCATTTTAAGCAAAATGCAGATACATGGACAAGCAATTTAAGGAGGCATCTGATTGTAACCATCTGTTATTTAATGACTTATTCTCTTGCAGAGTCCTCAGAATGCTACCGGAGTCATGAAGCTGTGTGGCCTGGAAAGGGGTAATTCTGAAACCTGTCCTATAATAACCGTGGTACAGTTCAAAGTGCTTTGCATGCCTTCCTCGATTTGACATGCAAATGTCAAAGTTTGTCACTATTATATCTTTATATCCCCACTGAAATCATGGGTTGGGAGTGCTGATTCAGATTCTTTTCAGAGTAAAATATATCTTGCAAACTGATTGGCTTTTAATATGTGCCTACATAATATATATATCCTGCATACTCTTACAAATAAAGATTATATAAAGTGTATATATGCCCTCATGCTTTTTTTTTTTAGGGGGAGAAGGTCACTGCGTTATAAAAGGATTGCCTAATTTTAGTTGAAAGGCTATGTCAAATCTCATTTCACCCACACCTTCCCTATAAGTTGAGTATAACGAGGGCCTTTAGACTTCTGAATATAATAGCTGGGATGAGGAATC
The DNA here is from genome assembly GCA_035047345.1 of Bradypodion ventrale. NCBI lineage: Eukaryota > Metazoa > Chordata > Lepidosauria > Squamata > Chamaeleonidae > Bradypodion > Bradypodion ventrale. The sequence continues at coordinate 106,034,612 of JAWDJE010000003.1, read as the reverse complement.
CTGAAACGGATAATTGGTACAGTTCTCCCTGTGACAAGACACTAAGGACCTACCTAGGTGGAGGTTTTGAACCTGGAATTGCCTTCTCTAGTTCTGCAGCAGGTTTCTTTTGCTTTTCAAAAAGCTCCTTTTCCTTTAATTCTTTTCATTCTTTAATGGGTGACTGGATAAATTCAGTGGTGGATTTTTGTGACACTAAAGCAGCAGATAAGTCTATGATGCACTCCAGCTATGTGGTTTAAAAATCCCTTACCATATGTTTTCTCACTGGAATGCCTCATCTTGCAAAATTACAGGAAACAAAGCTTAAAAACATAATTAGGTAGTTTTTAAATGAAGTATTAAAGAAATACCACACTTTTTTTTAGATTTGCCTGTCTCCTTTCTCTTGTTTTGCTTAACTTTGTTTTCTCCTTTTGTGTTGCTTTCTTCGACTTGCAGGAGAAGCTTGACTCTGTGTGATTGTTGTAGTAATCATGCTTCCCATTTCTTTTTTCTGATTAAGTTACATAGGCTCTGGTTGAATTATAAATGAAAGAATGAGCTACCAGAGTACATGTCATAACAGCATCTTTTATGTTGTGTTATGGAAAAATGGGGAAGGCTTCAAAAGGTGCGAGGCAATGACACTTTGCTTTTTGTGTAGCTTGTATTATCTACAGTATAAAGACAAGTTGTGCTATTCATTCCAATGGCTGCCCCCCCCCCCCTTCTGAAACTACAGCAGAATTATTTGTCCACTGAAGGAAGAAAATTGTGGAAAGAGTATATAATGTTAAGCATATGAATATACCTTTCTTTTGCTTAAACGTAATGATTTTAAAATGTGAGAAATATGTGAAACTATTTTCTCACACTGCCTATCACAAATAGAAAAAAATTAACTAAATGTCAGTTACTATTTCATGTTACCTTAAAAAAAATTTTTTGTAATGGTTCCTTTATTGATATCTATATAAATTTGCTTCTTTTTTCTGTATGAGGTATTTTGCCCTCTGTTACCACACAGTGATTTCACATCACAGGTTTATTTAAAAGTAAATGTTCACCTGTGTAGAATATACAATATATACTATATATATAATGCTCTCTAAATGGGTACAATATTTTGAGAGGCGACATTATGAAATGTAAAATTGATTGTAATGTACAAAAAAGAACTGTTCACAGTAGCAATCCCAAGGGTGTATGCCTTATGATAAACATTTAGATCTGCTTCACCATAGATTTGTGAATTTATTCAAATGCTTTGGCTAAATAAACCAGATAAAATATTTTCAGAGGAGGTGGTACTGGTGTTGGGTAGGATAAGGCTATTGCCTTGTGTTGCCACACAATAAAGCTATTTTCCCAAATAAAACACATCAGCAAATTTTCTTCAAAATAACCATCACTACCTAGCTTTAAGTAACTCCATACACACACACAGTTCAGTGGCTCCCCACACATGTGCAAGAAGAATCTGATGTGAATCTGAATCTTTAATTGACATGTTTTGTAGTGATTTACACAATAGAAATACTGAATGAATTCTAAATATTCATAAACAAAATATGTTTTTGTTTCATTCACACACACACATGCATGCACGCACGCATGCATGAACCTGAGCTGTGCTTTACCCATTTCTTACCTCCCAAGATTTTGTCTGCACTTCTCTAATCTATCTCAAGGAAAATTCCCAATCTCCTCCTTCTTCAAAAATAGGGTAAAACATCAGTCCGTGTTTTCCACAACAACAAATCTTTTTTTAAACAGCATTTGGCAACATGAGCTTGTCCTTACTCTGTGTCATACTTTAATAACTTTGCTATGTTAAAGTATCAGGGTCCTTCAGCAGCAGACTGAAGCCATATAGCTGATTATTTCACCAAATTAACATCTTTTCAACAGTAATGGGGATGTCTTTCACAAATACTCCCAGGCTCTAAATAGATGCTAAGTGGTTGTTTCTAGTTTCTTCTCACTTGGGTTTGGGTGTGTGTGTGTGTGTGAGGGAATGGGGGATGAATACTTCAGAGAATCATTTCCCAACCTACCCATCCACTCTGCTGGCCTTGTATATCCCCTCTGGCAGCTGCACAAGGCTCCTGGCATTTGGCAGAACCCTATAAGAAGGGCTTATGTTTTGTACATTGGCCAAACAATCCAGCCCTCACTTGGGACCTACTATAATGCCTGCCAGCACAAGAGAGTGGGGTTATTCGCTTGTCTTGGGGAGGAAAATAAGTGACCTCCAGCAAAAGGGAACGATCTCAGGTCTCCTTTAGCTTCCTGGTGCTACATAGTCTGCATTGTAAGGATGAGATGTGTGTTTCCTACTGAGATAGTTAACATAGTTGAATTCTTTGGCACACGTAAATCTGTAGAGTATGCATGAAAGACAAGAGAGTGAAGTAGGGCTTGAAAAGAGATGGGGTGGATAGAGAGCAATTGAAGAGCTGCAAATTCTCCAGTGTGTGATATAATGTCAGTGATGAGAAGAGCTAGGGAGAGGGAATGAGAACCAACATGCTTCCAGGAGCTTCTGCTGATCTTTTAAGGGATAAATTAGAGCAGACAAAATATGCCCCTCACCCCATATTTTGCTGTGTTTAGCAAGGGCTCCTCTGTAAGATTTCTGTTGTTCTTTAAACAAGTGCACAAGGGCAAGAGTAGAGCAGGACATTAGAATATGGAATGTATTTCTCCCTCTCAGATGGATGCCTCACATACTTTTTTTTTAAACCTTTCCCAGTAACATGAGCCTTTGTGCATTTCTGAAGGGAGCTGTTAACAGTTCTGTATTTACTGCACATTGGCCTACGGCTGTAGGCCATGGACTCTTTTGCAGCAGCATGCGTACAAGATAGTTGGGACTTGACTAACCTTGCATTTCCGAGTAGTTCACTTAGAGTACTGAGGCAGAAGACCTGTGCAAAACTGACACAAATGTAGGCTTCTCAAGCAAATTTACTGAGCACTGGGCCTGAAATGAGTTCATGTGCTTTATGAATCAAATAACAACTTGATGTATTGCCTGATTGCTTAAACATATGGAATAGGAAACGACCATCACAGCTAATAATCAGGCAGTACGGTTGGCTGAAAAATGTTAGGTCCAGTTCCATAAAGTCAATGATATTTCCACATGGTGTTCTGAGAATTGTATATTTTACACCTCTTTATGTTGAACAATAAGGGAGGCCTGTAATATATTGAGGAAGGGAAAAAGCACAGTAGAGCTTACTTTAAATGCATTAAGCGAAAATAAACCATGTGACCATGCATAAAATTAAACAAATGTATGATTTTCTAAACAAGATATAGAGAAACCATAAGAAATAAACCTATAATGTCCCATACTTCAGACGGAGGAGCTTTTTCATTTGCTTCAGTCTGGGAATATACCACAGAAAGAAATGAAGAAAGTCTGAATATCCTGGACTTTCGTAAATTTATGGAGCTCCCACAGACTTTTGAATTGGCTTATGAAATCCCAGTGTCTATATTCTGATGCACGTTGAACTCTTGACTGCTGGACAATAAAAGAGCAACTTTCAGAGATTCATGCTTTGGTGTGACTGAGGCTGCACTGGATGGATTCCTGTAATTATGGAATGGTTGCCAGATGTACGACTCTAAATATCTTTATAGCATGGACATAGGACAGAGAAGTGTAAGTGCCAAAAGGCCTTATTAATTCATTCTATGGGGAAGTAGCAGAGAATGTGGTTTCTTCAGTATGGAGTAAGGAAACAGTTTTTAAAATCTCCTTAGTAAATTACTGCATGGTATAAAGAACTCAAAGAATCAGGAGCAGAGATTTTTTTTAAAACTGTAATACGGCTTTCAGTGGTTGTAATGAATTAAAAAGTATGAAAAGAATAATTTAAGAGGAAATTAAATCACAAAATTTGAATGAAAAGTACCAATTCACTTTATTAGTGTCTTCCAAAGCTAGCATGCTTGTCTGACATGTTTTGTATCATTTTTAAAAAGCTATCCGTATAAAATGTTGCTTAGGGATGATCAGAGACATTTTATTCATGAACTTGGACTTTGATTACATGACATTTTTGATAACAGAAGGCGTTCAGAAAGTAAGCTTGAAGTACCTTATGAAGAAGTTTAAAGTTTCCTAACTCATAAGTAGCTGTCCCGAAAACAACCCGTTAGGATACCCATAGGGACTCATGACCTGCTGTCAGCTGAATGAAACAGTGATAATAATGAGAGAGATTATAATTTGTTCTCTTTAGGACAGGGGTTCTCAAAACTTTTAAACCGGGAGCCAGATCATATCCACTCAGACTAGTGGACTGGTGTTGCCCTGCCGATGCCGCCAAAGGTGGCAGCGGCAACAGGACCACCTGAGCCTACCACACCCCAAAAAGCCCCCTCCCTCCCACATCACTCCCCTGTTTACTGGCCTGGAGGAGCTGGGTGAAAGGAACCCCACACAGCCACCGGGAATGCATCCATAGCTGCCGGTAATGCATCAGTGTGCGCCAGAAATGGGTCAGCAAGCAATGGGAAAACCCCAGCAGCCACCAGGAATGTGGCCACCAGGAATGCCTCCATGGACACATTTTTGGGGGCTGTGGGTGTGTTTCTGGCAGCTGCAGAGGCATTCCCAGTAGCTGCATTTTTTTTCCAATGGATGCTGACACATTCCTGGCACCTGTGGATGCATTCCCAGCAACTGCGGATGCATTTCTGGTGACCGCTGACACATTTCCAGTGCCTGCTAATGCATTTCCGGTGTCTGCTGAAGCATTTCCATGCCCACTGATGCATTTCCAGTGCCCACTGACACGTCTGCTGGGAACACATCTGCTTCCAGCGGCAGTGGAAGTGGCAGGTGGAGTGACAGTGTGGGGCCGGTTGATTTGGTGCTGCAGGCTGGATCCCTACTTTAGGATAACTCCAATTCTATAGTGTTTTTTAAAAAAACTTTATTCTTTGATTACTTATTGATTTCTACTCTTGTAAAGGAAACCTCCATTTTTGCAAATCATAACAGATTATTGCCCAGGATGAGCAAGCAAAAAGAAACAATAATAGTTTTTGCTATTCTGTTTACTATGATAGACTAATTTATTTGAGGTTCTAATTCAGGAATGGGCCAGAAAAATTATAGAATTGTTGAGCTGGAAAAATCATAATGTCCACCTGTGCACTGAAGGAAGACATTCATAGTTATGCATCCCTCACAGATGGCTATCAAGCCAATGTTTAGGTAAAGGTAAAGATAACCCTTGCTCAAAAGCCAGTTGTATCCGACTCTAGGGTTCAGTGCTCATCTCTGTTTCATAGCCAAAGATCCAGCACTATCTGTGTCTGCAGACGTTTCCATGGACATGTGGCAGGCATGACTAAACACAAAACACTATTTACCTTCCCAACAAATTGGTACCTGTTTTGTGCTTTCAAGCTGCTAGGTTGGCAGGAGCTGGAACATACATAGGAGATCATTCAGTCATGCAGCACTTGGGTCTCAAACTGCTGACCTGTCGACCTTCCAGGCATCAAGTTCAGTGTCTTAACCACTAAGCCATCACAAGTATCCAAAAGAAGGCAATCCTGCCACCTTCCTAGGTAGTCCTTTCCATTGTTAAAAAGCTCCTAAGGACAGTCTGTAAGTTCTGCCCTTCTGAGCCATAGAAAACAATCTTGCTCCGTCTTCTGCCTAACAGTCCTTCAAATTGTTGGAGGTCCAGCAGCGAAAGAGCCATGCTCTGCTTCTGTTCCCCACATTAGTCTTACCCTTTTTTCCACTTTTAGTTTATTTCTTTGTTTGGGTCATTTAACAGCTGCGTCTCATCTCCATGTGGTATTATCCTCTGCAGGATATCAGGCTTATTTTCTTTTGGGAACCAAAAGAGAAAGAAGTGGGAGATCTGTGCCTCTCAGCCAGTAATGCATGAGTGGGGAATTTTTGAACTACCAAAAGGGGTAGACTTCAGCTCCCATCAATGGAAGCCAGAATGGGTCATAGGAAGGAATTATAAGAATTGTGACTGCGGTGGCTCAAGTGGTTAAGATGCTGAACTCAAAAACTGGAAGGCCAGAGTTCGATTCCCAGGTACCGCATGATGGAGTGAGCTCCTGTCTCTGTCCCAGTTCCTGTCAACCTAGCAGTTCCAAAGCAAGGAATTGCAAGTAGATAAATAGGGACCACTTCTGTGGAGACAGCACTGGTTCTTTGGCTATAAACAGAGATGAGCACTGAACCCTAGAAGCAGATATGACTGGCTTTCAAGCAAGGGTGGCCTTTACCTTTACCTTACTCCAAAGCAGCTGGAAGATCAATGGTTGCCCCAGATTTAGCACCTTTTTCTGATGGTGTTTTGAATTCTCCCCGGCCTTTCTCAACTTCCCATTGAGACCCACCCACCCCCCATCCACAGTGGAGAAATTTTCAAGCAAACATGCACATTCCTACAAAAAGGCCCTATAAAAACACATAATTCCACACAGACAAACCCACAACCTATTTGCAAAGGCAGTTGCAAAACAAATGCAGTATTCTTCTGAACATGATTATATTCGGGTTTCCTTTAAAAAAACTAAGGCAAATGCTAAGGGTTCCAGAATGATGTCTTATTATGGGATTTGTTATGGAAACTACATTCCCACATGTGCCCTGGCCCTGTCTGTCAATGTTTTCAGACTGTTAATATTAGGCAAAAAGATCTTGAAATCCCCATCGGGATTCCACAGGTTGCAATAGCTGTAGGTCTGAAAGCAGTATCACATGGTCTTGAAAGGTGTGCAAAAATGCAAGGTTCATATTAAATTAGAAATGACTTATGCTCCCCACTTTTGGATCTCTGAACCATAGCATGCATGCTACCTAGATTCTGTGTCATTATTATCCACCGGGAAAAAGGGAGTTTGTTTCAATATGTCCTCTTTGACCAAATGCAGATGCAAATTTAATCTTCTTTTAGGAACATTTTTGCCACTTTAGTGGGTGTGTAGGGAAAAATAACATATTACAGTGGTACATCGGTTAACGTAATTAATACGTTCTCAGGGATGTTTCTTACAGCGAAAATTACTTTAATCGAATTTCCCATAGGAATGCACTGAATGAAATTTCCCATAGGAATGCAGTGAAAACCAAAATACATTAACCGAAATGCAGTTTCCCATAGGAATGCATTGAAAACCAATTAATGTGTTCCAAAAAAATCCATAAACTGAGCCATTATTTTCTATGGATTTCTTTTTGTTATGCGGTTTTTATGTTAACTGAGCCATTTGTTAATGGAGGTTCCATTGTATTCTTGCCCAGCCAGGAAGCACAGGGATTATTTATTTATTTATTTATTTATTTTGGATTTATAACCCGTCCTCTCACAGATGATGAAATGTGTTCAGAACGGAGCGGCGTGGGTCCAGAACGCAGTGGCATGGGTGGTGATGGGGTGCGGGCACTATGCCCATGCCTCTCCACTGCTTCGGGAGCTGCACTGGTTGCCGGTGAGCCTCTGGATACAATTCAAGGTGCTGGTGATTACCTTTAAAGCCCTATATGGTAGCGGGCCAGGATACCTAAGAGACCGCATCACCCCAAGGATATCTGCCTGTCCCACTAGAGAGGACTGGAGGGGCTCTCTGATAGCTCGCCTCTCTAGCACAAGAAGGAGGGCCTTCTCTGTGTCCACTCCAGCCCTGTGGAACCTCCTGCCTACTGAACTCCATCTCCAGGTGGAGCTTTTACCCTTTCATAGGGGTGTGAAGACCATACCCATCAAGCGTGGCTCCCAAAAATATGGGAATTTTCAGTGCATGCACGTACAGAACCCATTTGCACATGTGTAGAACATGTTTGTGCATGCACAGAACAGTTTGCGCATGCGCAAATGGGTTCTGCGTGTGCGCACCTGAACAGTAACCCCTTTCCCCACCATTCAAAATATGGGACGGTGGTGGGAAAGGGGAGGAATGAGCACCAAAATATGGGATTTCCCGGCCAATCCGGGATACTTGACAGGTATGTAAAGACCTGGCTGGTGCAGCAGGTGTGGGGGGCGGCTGGTGAAATAGCCACTGTGGACTTGCTAGTTTGAGTTGCTGTCTCCGAAGTTGGAATGTGGCCTTGGTGAGTTTTTAACAGAAATTTGTAAGACTTTTAAGAAATTTTTAAAGTTTTAAATTTGTTTTAAATCTTCTTGGGTTTTACTGTGTTGCTGTAAGCTGCCCAGAGACTCCTCGGCGAGTGGGGCAACATTTGCAATTCCCATATCTGTCAGTCATCTGTTACTATCCTCAGTGATGAACTGCAATTATACAGTATCTACAGTAACTGGAGGGACTGCAGTGGCTTAGTGATTAAGACACTGAAGTTGACAACTGGAAGGTCAGCAGGTCAGCAGCTTGAGACCCGAGTGCTGCATGATGGAGTGAGCTTCCGTATCTGATCCAGCTTCTGCCAACCTAGCAGTTCAAAAGCAAGAAATTGCAAGTAGGTACTACTTCTGTGGGAAGGTACCGACACTCCATCCAAGGTCTAGTCATGCTTGCCACATGACCATGGAAACATCTTAATACAAATAGCACTGGCTCTTTGGCTGTAAATGGAGATGAGTACCAAACCCTAGAGTCGGATACGACTGGCTTCTGAACAAGGGCATCCTTTACCTTTACCTTTACAGTAACCGGAAGACAATGGATGTTCAAAGCAACAATTTAGGAGCTATTCCTATTATCATGCAAAATCAATAATTTTGAGATCGTGGTTCTCTGGATAGGCAGTTAAAATATCATGCATTAACCATACAAAAGATGTTCTCTTGGTAATCTAAGGAGTCAAGGATTAAAATGGCAAGAAAGGCTCCATGGACTCTGAAAATCTTCTCCTTATCCTTGGGAGATTCTTCCCCTCCCATATTTTCCTTTTTTACTGAAATGTTGCTAGATACACACATCTATGGGCATACAACAATACATTCTGAGAATTAAGAAAAGAATGCAACATAGTGTGGAAACATACAAGAATATGAACACAGATCTGTGTCTTTGGGCAACTGACTTGATCGTGGTCAGCAGCTAGACAGCTGTAAATCTTGAGCTTGTGTTTCTTGTGAAGACCATCCAAAATCCAACAGGTTAATCACAAAATGACATTTTTGCATGATCATTATTCCATTATTCCACTGACGTTTAGAAATAGTATATATTTATACAAAAAGCCCTGTGATATTAATTTGGCCACAGTCAGAGCATTAGCTAGCCAGTATGGTGCCACTGTAAGATTGGCAAAGTTGGTCTATGCCATCAATTGTATTAATAAGGCTCTAATCATCAGGCGGAATTGTTTTGGATTTTTTTTTAGAGTTTCAGCTGGCAATGAGAAGTGTCTTCCTGCTGATTTGACAGTAGTAATCATTTTCAAACAAAAGTTGAAGTCACCCAAGGGATTCTGGACTCCAATGTTATGGCACTTTTCTGGTCAAAATGCCCAAGGCACTGTCTTGTCCAGTTTTGTTGGATCGGTTCAAGTGTGTGACACCTGATGACATGGACAAGGTGCTTGCACATTGTAAAGCCACCATGTCTCCTCTAGATCATTGCACAGCATGGTTTTTTAAATCAGCCAGGAAGCTGATGGTGGATTGGGCCACTTGGAAAATAAATTCATCCTTGAAGGAAGAATATCGGCCTTCCTTCCTGAAGGAGACAATTGTGGTAGAAGGTGTGGTAGTGAACCAGCTGCAGACAATCTTGGAGGATACTGATAGTCTGGATCCATTTCAGTTGGAGTTGAGCCCTGGTCATTCTGCTTGATGACCTATTGATGGAAGTGGACAAGGGAGTGTGACCATGCTAGTTCTCCTGGATCTCTCAGTGGCTTTTGATAGGGTCAACCACAGTATCCTTCTGGTCAGGTTGCTGGGGTTAGGAATTAGTGGGTCAGCTTTGTGCTGGTTCCATTCCTTCCTGGCTGGCCTTGTCCAGATGGTGCAGCTTGGGGAAGTTTAGTTGGCTTCATGGGGTCACCAATTTGGGGTTCATCAGGGGTCGATTATCTCCCCAGTGCTTTTCAACATTTATATGAAACCATTGGGAAACATCATCTGGAATTTTGGAGTTCACTGTCATCAGTCACTTGTGATACACAACTCTCTCTCTCCTTCATATCATCAGCTAATGAGGCTATCCAGACCTTAGACCACTGTCTAGCCATGATAATGGATCAGACAAAGCCTAACAGGCTGGAGCTGAATCCCCAAAAGACAGAGATCTTGTTTCTGGGTGGCCCTATTGACATGTAGAGTGCAAATCGTCATTGCGCAGGCGCACCCCCCAATAAAGGACTCAGACACTGATGAAAGTGGATAACGGCATTGGGCCACATTTATTGATTCATGCCCTAGTCCGAATTATAAATTTCTATTGGTAATTGACCAATCATAATTCTTAAGGCAAGCAGGCCGAAGTAACACTGGTAAGGTACCACCCAAAATTGCCGGCGGCAATTGTTACAATGTATCTATTTGTATCAATTTGTTTGTTGACAACAAACAAATTGTTGACCGTAGTCAATATCTAACTAATGACCCCATCCCTCTGACGCGTATCCATAAATTCACGGGGTGATGCATGCTGTCTAGCTGTCGCCATCACCCCGTCGCCTGGTTCGTCGTTGACCGGACAACGTTTAACCAACTTATGCCTGTCTAGTGTTGTCCAGTCAATTGCGAACCTGCAGGATACCTGTGGGTCATAAATGTTTACCTTACCAGTGCTACCCGCCCATGTGACCAGAGTCAACAGCAGCAACAGAAACCCCTATATCAAACCATAGCAACAGTGTGGGATGGGCGAAAAAACCAGGACCCAAGAGCCAATTGTGAGTCCCAGCCAAAAATTCCCACCCGGCCCCAAAGCGACCAAAATATCACACTGTTAACTAGGGAGGGGGTGGAGGGGAAAAAACTTCTCCGCTCCGTCGCTTCGCAAAATGGCAGCTCGGCTGCCTCGTGGCCGCCCCTTATATAAGGGTGCTGGCCACGCCCCCTAACTACCCGGATGCCTTCGTCCGGTGGGGGGGCCCCGCAAAGAGCACGGCGGCCATTTTGGCGCCGCGCTTGCATTGCAGGCGCACCCCCCAATAAAGGACTCAGACACTGATGAAAGTGGATAACGGCATTGGGCCACATTTATTGATTCATGCCCTAGTCTGAATTATAAATTTCTATTGGTAATTGACCAATCATAATTCTTAAGGCAAGCAGGCCGAAGTAACACTGGTAAGGTACCACCCAAAATTGCCGGCGGCAATTGTTACAATGCATCTATTTGTATCAATTTGTTTGTTGACAACAAACAAATTGTTGACCGTAGTCAATATCTAACTAATGACCCCACCCTCTGACGCGTATCCGTAAATTCACGGGGTGATGCATGCTGTCTAGCTGTCGCCATCACCCCGTCGCCTGGTTCGTCGTTGACCGGACAACGTTTAACCAACTTATGCCTGTCTAGTGTTGTCCAGTCAATTGCGAACCTGCCGGATACCTGTGGGTCATAAATGTTTACCTTACCAGTGCTACCCGCCACACGGAGAGGCTTCAATAAAGGCTCGACGCCCCCCCCAGACCGTCAGCTCGGTCAACAGGCCTGCTCGCCAATCACCCAACAGGAGGTCCATACCTCCTCGCGACAGATGGACCCCATCCCCTGCATAAAGTCCATAATTTTGGAGGCTAATGGCGGGGTGACAACTGACCTGCCCCCAACCCCTGGCCACAAGGAACCGGGCCACAGCCCTGTTCACCATGCGCCTAGCGCGGTCCAGGGCCTGGAGGTCGAAGCCTCCCCTATAAGCGTGCCACGGGACCATATCTGACCAAACAATGGTTGTGGCGGGCCATACATAATGTAGGTAGGTGAGGTCACCGCAAATCGCATGCTTCAGCGATAGGCCGGTGACCTGTCCCAAATCGTTGCCCCCAAGGTGTATAATCAGAATGTCAGGCGGGTCAGCATTCCTCCCCGAGAAGAGGAATGGCAACAGTTCCCGCCACAACATACCGGGCTTACCATACCATGTGAGACTTGCGTATGCACCCAGTCCCAGTCGGGGTCCCCACTCTGTCGCCGCAGCGTAACGCGCTGCCCTGTGCACGTAGCTATGGCCCACCAGCCATAATGTCACCGGTGTAATACGACACCCAGGGTCTGTCAAGGGAAAAAACAATGAGAGGAGAAAAGGTGCGGTGACTCAACCGGTACTCACGGTGGAAGAGGGCGAACATAAAACTGAAAACTCTGCGAGCCCCACCTCCCCATGCTGCGTATGTCAGCCCCGGAGTACCCATAAGCAGCTGCAGTAGAAGCCGCCCCTATCCTGAATGAATGGGTGCCGTAACGGGCCCCAGGGAGGCCCACCCTGGCGAGTGCTTTCCCAGTCACCTTCCAAAATTGAAATTTAGTGAGGGGAGACCCATGCTTGTGACAGAAAAACGGGCCATGGTGCGTGCCACGCAGTGCAAGGAACTCCTGTAGGACACCAACCGGACAGATGTCTGCCAAGGAACATCGTAGCAGTCTTACTCCACTGCCTACGCCGTGCTGATCTGTTTTAGAGGAGCGTATCCTCAACTGAGCCCAATCATTGCAAACATAGACATCTTCGAGTTCCAGTGCCCTACGACTTGCATCTGCCTTAGACAGCATCACAAGCTCGCTGATGCGGAGCGCTCCGAAAAAGGCCACCGTTGTAGCCGCATGAAACAGGGCTGCCTCATACCTATCAAAACATAGGTCATGCCAGCCCCGTGCCAGTTGGGTAAGTACCCCCGGGGAAATCGGGTGGCAGTCGTCCGGGCTACGCCCACGTTCCCGCACCCACCCCTCCAAAACGTGTCTCACACGGAAATCAGCAGTACTGTCCGCATGACCTCCTACTTTGGCCATAAAAGCCAGCGCTGACAGCCTGGATGCTATGGTGCGGGGTGCTAGGCCCTGGGCATGCAGGTAAACCATGAAACGGAGGATGTGGGCCACCGGGATTGGCCAGGTATCTGGCAGTCGGAATTGGGCACAGAATGCCTGAAAGGAAATGAATGCGTGGTAATATGTCTTACGCGTGCGTGGCGCCAGCGACATGCCAATCGCCCGGTTCACCTCTCTTTGCCAAGGGTCCATATCTCCTCCGGGAGTGGCGAGGGAAATTCCTCCGCATCCAGGGCCAAGGCGCGGAACCGGGAGATCTGCAGGCGGGACAAAGCGTCAGCAATATCGTTATTGACCCCTGGGACATGCCTGGCCCTGAACAGTACATTGAGGCGCAGGCTGCGCAATACAAACTGGCGCACCAGGTCCATAACCCTGGGTGATTTAGACGTCTGTGAGTTGACAATGTGGACAACGGCCGCATTGTCACACCAGAAATGCACCACCGAGTTGGCCCACTCCTCATCCCATAGCATCAAAGCCCCCAGAATGGGAAAAAATTCCAGATACGTGAGATCTCTCAGGCGGTCCGTGCCCGACCAGGCTGGTGGCCACCCACCATAGGCCCACTTCCCATTGAAGTACATCCCATAACCCAGGGATCCGGAGGCATCAGACTGTATCTGGAAACAATGTGAATCCAGGAGGTCAGACCTCCAAAATGAGACCCCATTGAACTCCCTTAGGAACTGGAGCCATATAAGCATATCTGCCCTGATGCCCCGTGTCAGTCTCACCCTATGGTGGGGCCTGGATAAGCCTATCATTGCGTCGCACAAGCGCCGAGCAAATGCCCTGCCAGGTGCGACCACCCGGCAAGCGAAATTAAGGTGACCATGGAGCACCTGCAGTTCCCGCAGGGATGCCTTGCGTTTGGCCAGCAAGTCTGAGATGAGGGCCACTATCCTTGCCACCTTTCCCCCCGGCAACCTAGATGCCTGCGCTACCGTGTCGATCTCCACCCCCAGGAATACTAGCTTGGTAGATGGGCCTTCGGTCTTTTCGGGCGCTAAAGGGACACCAAGTTCCTCCATTAGCGTCTGAAATGTGTTGAGGAGACGTGTGCACATGTCCCAGCCCCGTTCACCCCTGAATAAAAAATCATCCAGGTAATGGGCTACAGACCGAGACCCTGACCTGCGGACAAAAGCCCACTGTAGAAAGGTACTGAAACGCTCGAAGGCCGAGCATGAGATGGAACAGCCAAAAGGCATGGCCTTATCAAAATAATATTCACCCCGGAACTTGAAACCCAGCAACTCAAACTCACCCGGGTGCACCGGCAGGAGACGAAACGCCGACTTAATGTCGCATTTAGCCAACAGCGCACCCGGGCCACATGAGCGCACCATGCGCAGTGCCTGGTCAAAAGATGTATACCTGACCGAACAAAGGTCATCAGGGATAGCATCATTGACCGATCGGCTGGCTGGGTAGGACAAGTGATGGATCAGGCGAAACTCGCCCGGCGACTTCTTGGGCACCAAGCCCAATGGGGAGACCTTATGGTTAGGAAACGGGGGCGCAAGTTAAGGGCCAGCGACCCTGCCTGCATCGACCTCCTTAGTAATGCTGGCAGCAGCCACCTCCTCCCGTCCCCTAAGTGACAAAAGATTGGGTGCGTCTTGGGGGGACCTATCTCCCGTAAAAGGGATACGAAACCCCAGTTGAAAACCTTGCAGCAGGTAAGCTGCGTCTGCCCTCCTCGGGTACAATGCGAGCCAACGCTCTAGCATATCTACATTAATTGGGGAGGGGGCCTTTCGGTGGACCTGCTCCCTCAGCGGCAGTCCTGCCGGCCCCTTGTCCGCCCCTACCCCTGCCCCGCATTCCTCCAGGCCTGGGACAGGCGGAGGCATCATGGGGGCCAGAACAAGAGGGACACTCATGCCTGTACTTGCAATTTTTCCTGTTGCAGGAACCATTGGACGAGAAGGTCCAGCACAGCAGGCGGGCTGGAACCCCCTGCCCCGCCACCTGGCGGGGTGCCTGCACTGGGGCCGCTCGTTGGACAGCATGTCCACAATGGTATCTCTCCCCAGGCGCCGGGCGCGTGGGGGTCATGTACAGAAGCCACAGCCTCTGGCAGGGCTCATCCCACCTCATCTCTGGGTGCAGGGGAATCCGCATACGGAATTCCTCATCGTAAGCCAGCCACGACGGGCCCGGGGAGTCAACCATCGCCCGGTAAATGTTGTCCAAATACTGGACCATCGGGATGGCCAGATCCGGCCTGGCCCGGAGGTAAACCGCCATGTATATGAGGTACGCTGGCAACCAGTTAGCCCACATGCGTGCCGGCTTACGACGTCGTGCCTGTTCCTTATCCTTCTCATTCTGCCCCTCCCTCTCCTCCTTGGTGGGCTCTCTGTTAAGAAGGGAGAGGATGTCCACATACTCGCCCCGCCAGATCTTCTCCTTGGTAGACTGGGCCAGATGGTCCCCTAGGGGCAAGGAATACCCCGCTGTCGGCAACGCCGACACCGGCACGGTGGGAACTGCGGGTAATGTAAAAGGAGCCTGTACCAACCCGGACACCCCAAACACGTTCCCAACTGAGTAGGAGGCACCACCCAAAACTGGGCCCTGGGTCAGAGGTGAAGTCGCCGGGTGGGCCGGCGGCGGCTGAACTGTCGCGCCACCCGTGCGAGGCCACGGCCACTGAAATGCTCCCCCCAACGAAGTCAGGTGTGTGGGTGCACTAGCTTGAACCGCATACTCACCTGATGCACCCCCGCGGGCCGCCCCCACCGGGGGTTCCGGCCCGCCGGGGGCGTCGGAGCTCACGACCGAAACTGAGCTCGTCGATGGGGCCAGATCAGCGCCAGTCTGCCGCACCTGTTGTGTGGGGAGCTGCGAGGCAGTGGCCGCCGCCGGCCCACGCGCCTCAGGCAGCTCGACCCGTCCCATCGCCTGCCGCTGCCCGGCAGACGAAGGATCAACCTGCAACCCTAAAGGCACCCCCGGGTGGTTGACCCTCGCCAGCGATGCCTCGAGGGCCGCTACACGGGCCAGAAGGGCCTCCACATTAACATAGCCACCGGTACCAAGAGGGGGCAAAGGGCCGACCGGCGCACAAGTTACGGGTGCCGGTCCAGGTCCCTGGACCCCGGAGGCCGAATATGGCCAAGAGCCCAGGCCCGGCCCTTGAGGAGCCGGGGGCATGCCCTGCCAGGGGAGGGAACCCAACCACCCCCCATGGCTGAAACCCCCCGCAATAAGCTGCGGACCAAGCGGGGAAGGCCCCGAAGCATGGACCATGCCAGGGGCAGTGGCCATTGCTTGCGGGCCGGGGGCCGCAGGCCCTGCCGGGCCGGTATGCGGACACCCCGCCTCGGGCCAAGGGGCTATCAACCCCATCCCACCGGTCCCGGTGGGCTCTGGCAGAGGAGGCTGCTGAGGAGGCGCAGTCGCGGTCCTCCGACCCGGCTGGCGCCTCCGCGCAGAGCGGGCCACGTTCGCAGCCGCCTTCTTCTTGGAAGGCATAGCTGGTATCTGCTAGGAAGCCTGAGTAAAGAAAAGCTGCGCTAAAGAGGCTTCCCGAAGGGCAAGAGCGACGGAGGTAAGAGGAAAAAACTTCTCCGCTCCGTCGCTTCGCAAAATGGCAGCTCGGCTGCCTCGTGGCCGCCCCTTATATAAGGGTGCTGGCCATGCCCCCTAACTACCTGGATGCCTTTGTCCCATGGGGGGGGCCGCAAAGAGCGCGGCGGCCATTTTGGCGCCGCGCTTGCATTGTCTTGATGGAGTCAAAGTCCCTCCAAGGATCAGGTGTGAAATCTGGGGGTGGTTTTTCATCTGGCTCTCTGGTTTGAGAAGCAAATATTTGCCATGGCCAAGCCTGCCTTTTTCCACCTAAGGCAGGTTTCCCAGCTGTTCCCATTCCTTGATATGAGGTCTCTGATAGCATCAGTCTTTGAGAATTAACTACTGCAATGTGCTCTACATTGCAAACTGAAGACAGTTTGGAAGCTGCAACAGGTGCAAAATGCAACAGTCAGATTGGTGGTGGGTGGCTGAAAGTTTGATCACATAATCCTGATCTTGGTCATCTGCATTGGTTGCCTATTCGCTTCTGGGCGAATAAAAAGCTCTAAATAGTTTGCGACCTCCAATTAAATTCAGACCAGTCCACTTGGTTCTACCAGGCATTTGGGCTTCAGGTGCCCACTCTGAGGGAGGCTTGAAAAGTTAAAATCAGAACCTGGGCATTCTGGATTGTGACTTCAATGTTATGGAACCAGGTGTGGTGAAGCAGGTGTGGGACACTGGTGATATGGTAGCCCGCCCGCCGCCCCCTCGCTGGCTCATACAATGATGGCCACTTGTACTCTCAGGTTTTAATCTCAAATTTTAATTAGTGGAGGTATTTTTGGCAACAGGTTTCAATGGTTTTAAGCTTTAATGATTTCTGTAATTTTTAACATTTTAAGAGTTCGTAATTTTCTGAGTGTTAGGATAGGAACATTGTGAGTCACCTAGAGTCACTCCGGAAAGCAGGGCGGCTATATAAATTTGAGCAATAAATAAAATTTCTGCATTTAATAAAAGCCCTTTATTTAAAAGCTAAACAACAGATAAGTGTGCCAAAATATATATGATGTAATACTCATTCCAATTTACAGGGCCTTGAAAGATTCCTGTATTGTTATGTTTGTCACTATATGATGTGACTCAAGTTAAGGATAGTGTCTTGTAGCCCTAGGAGGCATTAGGCAAAAAGATGGTGACTCTGGAAACAAGGAAACTATGATAGCAGCCTCCTCACAGGAACAGCTGAATGCTCCTTGTTTCCCTATGCCAGCATTAAAACTCTTAAATAGACCTAAGCAGCTAAATCATCTACATTTGCCTCACATGCCACTGAAATGTGATGTCATCCCAAAAACAGAAAGTATAGTGCACTTGGCTAAAAACATCCACAGCACCCTGTGCTGACTACAGCAAAGGGAAATGTAAAATTAAAATGACTGCAGCCGAGTTTGTGAGATTGCAATGTGTAAATCCCCCATCAGTCCTAAAAATTATGGGGAATGCTGAGGGTATCAGGAAAAGGTTCAAACAGCAATTTGAACAGTGTATCAAAGCCGCAGGGGCTAGTAAAATGGAAGACGAGGAAGCAAATGACAGCATTTTTGTCAGTTGGGCCAGTGCACTGGAGATAAACCACACATTTCGAGCTGATGATCAGGAATTGGATAGAAAGAAGAAGGAAAGGAAACACTATAAGGACTTTGCTTCTTGGAAAGAGCAACATTGGTGCTTTTAATTTGGACCGGGGTGCCCAAACTATGGCCTGTGGGCCAGACCCAGCCCATGGTGCCAATTAATCTAGCCCACAGTGAGGACCCCACCACTGGAAGCACTAAAATGCACTGGAAGTGGCAAAAACACAGTGAAAATGTGCTGAAAGCACAAAGAATGCTGCAAAAACTCACCAAAAGCACTGTGAAAATGTGCCAGAAGTGCCAAAAACGCAGCGAAAACAACCAGAAATGCAGCAAAAAAGCTGAAAATGCATTGAAAACATGCCATCATTGCTCCTGCCACCATGAGAAGCGGCAGAAGCAGCAAAAACAGCAGAACACACACCATGGTTGCACCTGCCGCTGCCACCACCACCACAGGAAGTGAAGAAGTGGCAGAAGAAACAAGGCCTCTGGCCTGCACATCTGTCTGAGGGGGCGTGGTCTGGCCCACGGTATGAAAAGGTTGGCCACCCCTGATCTGGATTTTTCATAGATGTTAGCTTTGGAATGCAACAGTCAAATGACAGGATTTGGGAACAGACACACACCTTTTATGAAGGAGCTCTTGAAAATGTTTTTCTGCCATCCTCTACATTACAGGCTACTTACAAAGTCAGGAGTAAGGCCATTTCTCTGGGAGGAAAGTCCAGATGTTATGTCACAAATATGTTACAAATAGCAATTAGTACCAATAGAGGTCAAGTCTTTGGAATAGGAAATTTAAATATATATCTTGAAAGTCTTTGGAATAGGAAATTTAAATTATCCAAGCCACTGTCACATTCAATAACAACATGGGTGGCATTTCAACGATGACAGCTACTAGTGTCATCTGATAAGGTGCCAGTTTTACACTCTGTTGTGTAGCCAGGTCACATGATGACGCCCAGCCCCATGTGCAATTGGTACCTTTTCAGGTCATTTTGGCAAATTCTGAAGCTGGAGTACCATGCAGGTAATTCTTGAATGAGGAGGCCAGGATTATTGCACTTAGACGCCCATATATCTTGAAAATCTCTTTCATGTTAAAATGAATGTTTCTCACTTTACATTCAGGAGCAATCATGTTCATTAAGAATCTAGTTCTACAGCTCAAATCACTTCTGCAAGAACATAGCAGCTGCTGCACTAAAAATAATGTTAGAGGCAATGCCACTTCCCAAAGTATCTTAACTTTGCTTAGGACCTAGTGTTAGAGCAGTAAAAGCCAGTGCCTCTCAGTGCGTACTAGTGTGTTCACAGGAAGAGCCAATGCCAAATTCTTTGGCAAACTGATGTGCTACTTGGGGTTTGGGAGACTGCTTTGTATACAGTGTCTATGCAATGGTTCTACTGCCAGTATATTATTTGGCAGGTGTTCATCTTGAGACTGACTTTTGGAATGTCCTGAATTCCCTTTCCCCATAAAATAAGCCAAAACTTTAATATATTCTCTAAGATTAATACATGTATTAATGGGTCAAAAATTTAACTGGAAAGGATAAAAAAACCACCCTAAAGTCATTTGAGCCTTGTAATAATATGAAGCGGCTGTGGAATAATTTGGCAATGGATTTTGGTGTCTCTTTCACTCCCCTTCTCTCGCACATAAAATACCTTTAAAATGGAAGATTTCAGCAAAACCCTATAAGAAATGACAATTGAGATATCTATAGGTTTAGAAACTCTAATTAGATTCAGTTAATCTTTACACAGCAAGGTATTAAGGAGCATAATAATAGGGGAGGGGAAGAAGCTGTTGCAAATAAGGAAAAATATTGTTGTTGGTTTTAGTCCTAGAGAACTTGACCATCTGAATACTTCTGAAACAATTATTTCAATTCAGTTTCAATTATTTGAAATAATTGTTTCAGAAGTATTCAAATGGTCAAGTTTCAATTAGGACTGCAGTGGCTCAAGTGGCTAAGATGCTGACTGGGAGGCGGAAGGTCAGTAGTTCGATTCCCGAGTACTGCAGGATAGAATGAGCTCCCATCTTTATCCCAGCTCCTGCCAAACTAGCAGTTCGAAAGCAAGAAATTGCAAGTAGATAAATAGGGACCACTTCGGTCAGAAGGTAACAGTGTTCTGTGCTCTCCGGTGGCTAGTCATGCCTGCCACATGACCATAGAAACATCTGCAGAGGCAGACAGTGCTGGCTCTTTGGCTTTGAAACAGAGATGAGCACTGCACCCTAGAGAAAGATATGACTGGCTTTCGAGCAAGGGAAACCTTTACCTTCAATTATTTCCTTTATTTATTTCAACACTGAATTGTCAGGCATGGTATCCTTGCTTTTATGCTTGAAATTGTTTTGCAATGTTTTTATAAATCTCATATTTAATATACAATACATATTCAGAGTTAAATCAGCTGCGGTCATGTTTGGACCTGGCGGCTCTTTACCTTTGAAAGCTGCTTTTTGTTGAAAGTAGTCGCACAGAGTGTTCAGCAATGCCGGCAGGGACATCTGCTGCAACACGTCAGGCAGCAACAACTTTGAGACAATATTGAGAATTTCTAACCTGCAGTGGGCTAAGAAAGTCACCTTCCACAAGGATGGGTTGAGATTTTTTACGATGAAGTAACTCTTGAGCTGCACCTCGGAGTGTGGCCATAATCATGGCTTGCAAATGTCGAATGGTGCAACCACAGTGGGAAATGGTCAGCCATCTGGTTTTTCTTTAATCCCATCCTCATCGCCAATTGTTGCGTCCGGCCCTTGTAAAGAATAGTCGAGCAAACGATGAACAGAACAACGAACAACGGTTTATTGTAAAGGCCACAATTACAAGGATATCCGGACAACAGATAGCTACATACGTCCCACGTAATTGGTCTCTCTGGAATCTACCATTGTGGTACAACTAAGCTACACCTGTGTGTGAGCATATAGAGAAGACCCAAGGCTAGCCTGGCTAGGTCTAACCTGCAGCAGTAATGGGAATTATAGATTGGCCTGGCCACACCCTTGTTTACCTGTGGCACTTATATAGTGACTCGGCGGCGGTTACTCTATGCTACAATTTAGTGACCTGCCGAACAACCTTAATTAACCAATCATAATGTGATACATGAGTTTTAACCAATCAGGAACAGGATCCAATGTTGCACC
The DNA here is from genome assembly GCA_035047345.1 of Bradypodion ventrale. NCBI lineage: Eukaryota > Metazoa > Chordata > Lepidosauria > Squamata > Chamaeleonidae > Bradypodion > Bradypodion ventrale. Next base: position 106,013,321 of record JAWDJE010000003.1, on the reverse strand, counting down.
CAATCATAGAACTCTAATTAACATAAGGAGCATGCTAAGAAAGGAAGACTATGTGCCAAACCTTGCTCTTAATTCTGATGGCGGAAAATCGCCATATTGTCTTGCAAAGCATTGCTGCAGCAACTTGCAACTTAATTTGATTACACAACACATCTTGACATAGATCTTCAAGCCTCTTAATTTCTTACAAGACTAGAAATGGAAGTCACTCAGAGACATTGATAAGATGGCCATTAGTGTTGATGGCTTTGAAAGTGTTAAAGGGTTGTCTTTTCTCATGGATTCATTTTGGTGACCATGTTGAATTACTATCTTCATAGATCTTGAAACTAGTTTATTTATTCATTTATAGCAGGGATTCCCATGGCCTGCCCGCAGCACCAATTCATGTGCCCCCCCCCCAGTCCTCCAAGGGCATTCAAGAAACAAAATGTCCACCCCTTTGAAGCTGTTGGGACAAAATGGCCACCACCACCAATCATGAAGTCAGGGAAAAATGGCTGTCTGGACCTCAAAGTTGACTGAGAGAGTGTGACCCAGCCCTGGCTTGAAAAGGTTGGGAACCCCTGAATTATAGCTTCATCTTTTCTCAAAGAAAAGTTCAGCTTGGAAATGTAATTTCATTTAACCTCCCAATAAAGCTGTGAGAGAAAGTCAGGCTGAGAGATAGTGGCATCTCTGACCCCACACTGGACATTCATTGCTGAGGTGTGTGACTGAGATCTCTCAAATCCAAATCTAGTGTTTTGAGGTTTTCTAGAAAGAACTTCTCCCGCTATCTGAGGTCTGGAGAGAATGGCAATTAGGGTGCCAGCTTTTGTTAGAGGAAGCCACTGCAGATATGAAAGGCTCCCTTGGCACTTACACTGTCAGTCATCTCAGCAGTGTCTATGCAAAGGTATTCTTGTTTCGTCAAGCTTTTAAATATGTTTCTTGTATGTCTCCTGAAAACTTCTAATGCTACTTTTTAATTGTACTGGTGCTTCGTTGGTTGTGCTGAGTTTTATTGCACTTCTTTAAAATATTGTATAAGCTAGTCTGGGAACTCTTTTGAAGATAGCATAAATATTACTATAAGAAAATAAATTAAAATGACAAGGGGAAATAATAGGGATTTGAAAGGCTGAGGGTCATGGCCATCATGTTTAAAGAGGAGATACAAGAAGGCTAACTTTAAACAGATGCCAGTATGATGATTTGGGGGGGGGGGATATGAAGTCTGACATATGAACAATTTTCTGGGGAAAATGAATGTTATACACATTCTGTAATAAAGGCAGAACTTCTGTGTACATAATAACTGTTCAATTCTGAAAATGTCTAGAATCTTTTCCCCTGTATGACAGTTGCCATCAGACATACCCTTGCCATAGACAGAGGGCAGGTGAGAGGATTGCAGAGTGAAAGCATGTTGGCCCAGCTGGTTATCAACAAGGATTTTAATGTCAGAAAGTATTTTTTAAAAAGACATTGCTATTCCCGTGTTTTACTACTAAATTCTCCCTTGGTATCTGGGAACACCTTAAAGCATGTGTGCCCAAACTATGGCTCCCAGGCCAGATTCGGCCCCTGACACCAATTCATCCGGCCCACTGCACCCTCATCACTCCCAGAAGTGGAAGTAAAACACACCCATATGGACACATTTTACTTCCACTTCTGGGAGCAGTTTGGGTGGCACGGGCCGGATGAATTGGTGTTGGGGGCCAGATCTGGCCCATGGACCATAGTTTGGCCACCATTGATTTAAGCAGAGAAAATGGCAGTTTAAAATCTATCTCATCCTGTTGCAAAACAGATTGCAAGGCACATTTTACTTCCGCTTCTGGAGGGAGGAACCACATGACCGGCCCGCTGAACCACGTGACCAGCTCGTGGCCTGAAAAGTTTGGGCACCTCTGCCTTAAAGCTTTTATCTGTGCCTTATTTCTGTGAAAATGTTTCCAACTGATGCCCCTTAGGTCTTCATCCAATGGCAAGAAGACTTCTTCCAAAAAGTTTATAAAAAGTTCTGAGTGAGCACTTCAAGTAATTGTAATTAACATCTTTTTATTTTTCATGACTCAGATGAATGTGCTTCACCTTCCTCCCCATATTTTCTAACAGTAACCCTGAAGTGTAAATTGTTTATTTAATCTAATAAATTTAGTTATTTAAATAACTGAATAAATAAATTAGAAACAAAGAAAGTAAAAGAATCCGAAGACATCCAGCATTCTTTATAACTGACTAAGATCAAACCAGGGCCCCCTACTCCTATTCCAATATTCTAGCAGCTCTAGTCTAACCCTGCTCAGAAAGTCTTATCTTCTTGATCCACTAAGTGTACTTTTTCATTTCACAGTTTCAAAAAGGAAAGAAATTCATTCAAGAGATGGAACCATTAATTTTGATTTCCACACACACCCTTTATCCAGGCAAAGCAAATGATGAATCAAGGGTGTTCCCAAACAGCAACTAGGGAGACAAAAAGGAATGTTTTAGAGTTGTAGAAGAAATCCTCACCGACAAGACTTCCTTCTGAATAAGCACTATAGAAATAGACCAAATAATGAAGTGCTATTATAACTGTTCTCTAGAAGCACTTTTTAATTTCACTTCCAACCAGGCCTGTGCTGGCCCGGCAGAATACCGGGATGAGTCACCGCATGCCTGTACTTATAATTGATATCTTAAAGGGACACACCACCTTGGCATTTTTTGCTTCCGCTTGGGCTCCTCTCACCGGGCTCTCTTCCACCCTGCAGGAGAAAGTCCAAAGCAGTTCAGCAGCAGCACAGAGATAATAATAATAAGGCTCGGATTGAAGGATAATATATATATATATATTATTATCTTTGCACTGCTGCCAAAGCGCTTTGGACTTTCTCCCACAGGGTGGAGGGGAGCCTGGTGAGAGGAGTTGAAGTGGGAGCAGAAACTGTCAAGGTGACAGGACCCTTTAAGTTTTAAGTTATAAGTAGGGGCATGTGGCGACACGTCCCGGTATCCTGGTGGGCTAGCACGGGCCTGCCTCCAACTGACTGTAGAAGATGGTCATTAAGCAACCAAATAATCCTACACTATCTATATCAACTGTTGGAATCTGATCCATGTAAAGATCTCTTCAATCAGTCTCATGAAGCAGCAGTTTATAGCCCCAGATAAACAAAGGAAAACTTAAGAGTCTACGAAGTCCAGCTTCATTAGACGGAGTAAGGAAAGAACAGAGATAGACAGAAAGCAAACACACACGACTGCAGTTTTTGGCTGAACAAAGGCATAATCATGGCTTCTCTTTATTCAAGCAGAGTATATCAGAAACATTAAGGCACAATCAACCAATTAGAAGTGTCCGAAGAATGTCCGAACCCAAATAAGGAGAATACTTTTTCACTATTCTACGCATGCCCACAATCAAGCGTTGTCTCTCAGTAAGCAAAGAGGCCTTTGTTTACAAAATGTGTCAGAAGACAGGAGACAGAAACCAGATACATTCCCACATGTCCTCCTTTTTCATTAAAATTTGAGGGAGAGAGAGACGGCTAATCATACCCCTGCATGTCATCATACTCCATAACTACTCCTCCATATAAATCATCACTGTCCTCCTGGACATCGTACCCCTCCTGACTCCTGGTACTTTGTTCCAGAGGATGATACCTCATTGAGTACAATTGCCGTCGTGCAAAACCCGATGTCTCCCTTCTACGCAGTGGACATGTGTTACACATAGAAATAAGATTAGGAATACAATAAATGCAAAAACACAAAGGTATAAGGCAGATAATAATAATGAACCCATAAAAGAAAACTTGTCTAAGGACAGATAAATCAGGCAACCAAGAAGTCACCCAATCAAAGAGATTAACATCAGTGCGTACAATGTTAGTAATGTTCTCCTGTAAATTCTGAAGTTCTTTCTCAATAGTATTATTCAGATCCTGGAATTTTACCCGACATCCCTGGTTCCCGACCACTTTACAAAATCCTCCGGATTTTGCTAACAGGTAATCTATGGCCAGTCTGTCCTGCATTTGGTCTTGATGAAGCTCAGTGATTTCCATTTGAAGATCCCGTATGACCCTCCCTGTGGCGTTGATTGATTTCTCCAGCCTTCAGGTGAGTCCCAAAATGGACCTTCTATTCTCCTGGGAAATGACACCTGGGTATGATCCCAAGGTGAGTGATCCAGTGATAGCACCCCCTATAGCTCTCCCCCAGGAGCTACCATCAGAAAGCTGAACATCGATTATCACTTCATCATTGCAACCAGAACCCATCGGGCCGGCAACAGCTCTCCGGTGCCGTGCATCTGCCTGAAGCGGCATTTGCACTTGTACGGGTAAGGTAAAATAACCCAATGCTGCACATTGATATTGTCCTGGATGGAAATTCGTGGCAACTCCATTAAAAAAGAACCACATGTTGGGATCCTTGATTTGCCATCCATTGCAAATTGAACCACTATCTATAGCAGAATAATCAGGAGTAAACATAGGAAACACATCATATATATCTTCAATAGTAGTGTTAAACAAGGTATAATTAAGCTTATAAGAACTGTTATAACTACCCCATAACCAAAAATAATCATCACAACCCATATAATTGCCTACATTCTGCAAAACCTGTTTTGCTTGAGTCCAGTGCTTCCATTTACTATTCCAGACTCCAGAACTACGACAGCAGAAACAAAGCCCTTTAGTGTATTTCTTGAATGTCATGCTTCGCCAGCGGGTGTTGTTAAATTGTTCTGGAGGATTGGAGAAGAGTGTAGACCTATCAAGATGTTGCAAGTGTCCAATAACCAACTCAGGCGTGTTGAACAATGCCGGAAGAAAGGCCATTTGAGACACTGCCAGTGGATGCTCATAGTATAACGTTGCATTCTTACCATGAACCTCAAACATATAGTTAGCATGACGAAGCCAAAAGTTGGGGTTGCCCCCATGAGGCATTGTTCTTACAGCTGGAAGCACAGTAAGAAAGAAAAGAACAAATGTCAGCAAAGTTAGTCTACTGGTGAACCACCATCCTGGAGCTGAGTAACCTTTTTCTCTCTCCATGGGCGGATCGCTCCAGCAGGAATCCTTCCACTCAGGATCCCCTCGTTGCCAATAAATGACCAATGGCTTAGGAAGACACTCCCCTAAGAAACAGGAGCATGCACTGTTATTACTAGTACCATATAACTAAACATGAAACATGCCTGATGTATAACACAAATGCAATATCACAAACCCATTGTACAATTTTTTCATTGTATGATGCATTCATTATATGGGGTTCCACTGTAAGCAATTTCTTAAAAATGTTAAAAACATAAGAAAGAACAAAACATGCTTGTAAAAATAGAAAATGGAAACTGCACCAAATAGATACAAAGGTGTGATAATGACAGCAACAAGACCTATACCAGTGATGGTGAACCTTGGCACTCCAGGTATTCTTGAACTTCAATTCCCAGAAGACCTGATGAGTGGGAGTACTGACTTGGGCTTCTGGTAACTGAAGTCCAAGAACACCTGGAGTGCCAAGGTTTGCCATCACTGATATACATAAGCTTTTACAGTAGGCTTGTAAACATGTGAAGCTAATGTTCATGCATAGATAGAATGGATAGGATCCTGATCCCTCAAATGACAACATGTGTTTTTTCAATGTTGTAATATGTATTTTTTGCTGCAGAAATGGCAAAAAAGAATCTGTTTTTGTTGCTCAATATTTGACCTCAAGGAACCAGGCAAATACTTTGAAAGCATGTAGTTATTAACCGAAGGATGATCCAGTTCAGAGTTTATATAATACCTTTCCCCAAATCAGCAATGCAATAAGTTGGCTCTCTTTGAACCTAAATCTAGATAGTATAGAATTCCAAAATAAGTGGAAGGAATGTTGATTAGAATGCAGGCATGTTGGGTTTCATTGTACTATACTTTCAAAAATTTGGTTGGTGAAACTTTGATATACAATATTATTACTCACATACAATTTGTCATAAAGCTGTCAGTGATCAAGATTCTAGCAATAGGATCAACACAAGATCTGGTGGCAGCCTCCCTCTCTCCAGCCCCCAAGGTTATATGTTGCTCAGAAAGTTTCAAAATGAAGTCATGGCTGGTTTGAATTACTGGAGAAATTGTAATTCACCCAGCTGTTCTTGCTCTGCACCAGTTCCGGCACTCATCATTGACAACACATCGTCATGAAACAAAATCAGAGAACAAAAGTAAGGAGTGCTGAAAGGCACACTTAAAACTGCTCTCATTTGTAAGAGTTTGACATCAGCAAAATGCTAAATGTAAACAAGATCAGAATGGTTAAACTAAACTAAACAGTCAAGCTAGTTTTGAAAGGTCTATTTTATTTCAGCCACAATTTTGATTGAAAATCCCTATAGGAACTATCATTTAACCAACAACAATAACTTTTGGAATAAGTTGGTTAAAGGGATTTTCCATTGTACAGCCTTAGAAGATCTTCACCATTCTTTGGATGTCAGAGAATACAAATTGTGAATACAAATGTAAATCAAAATGTGTATATCACTGACCAGAATCTTGTTCTTTAGCATAATAATTCACAGTTAGAGTAGGGCCATTTGTATCATACAAAACCAATAAATCAAATCAAATCAATCAATTAACTTTATGGAAGTATTGACTTACCAAATCTCCATTGATCCAATGGGCCTAACTCTAATGACATTCACTAGGATTTAGGCCACTCCATGCGAGGAAAATAAAACGCTGGATTGATTCAAATTGGTCTTTACATCATGTGATCAATTTAAAAAGTGAATTTATCAGTTTTACATTCATAGCAAATTTTGCACTATTTGGTTGGTGGTATAAAGCACATTGCAGGCGCACCCACCCAAATAAAGACTCAGACACCGGTATTGGATTAAAGGCATCGGGCCACTTTTATTGAATAATGCCCTAGTCCGAATTATCACTTTCAATTGGTGTAATCATCCAATTGTAATTCTTTAAGGCAAGCAGGCCGCAGTAACACTGATAAGGTTCCACCCAAAATGCCAATGGAAATTGGCTACATGTATCTATTTGTATCAATTTGTTTGTTGGCACAAACAAATTGTTGACCGGAGTCAATATACTATCTACTGACCCCACCCTATGACGTGTATCCGTTCAAATATCAAGGTGATGCAGGCTGAGAAGCTCCTGCCATCACCCCAATCATGGTTCGCCCTTGACCGGCCAATCGTATTTCCCCTGTACCTATCTACGTGTTGGCCAGTCAATTGCGAACCTGCCGGATACCTCTGGGTCATAAATCTTTGCCTTACCAGTGCTACCTGCCACACGGGGAGGCATCCATGATGACTCACCGCCCCCCCCCCCCAGACCATCAGCTCGGTCGCCAGGCCTGCTTGCACATCCTCCAGGAAGAGGTACATACCTCTAGCCGACAGGTGGACCCCATCTCCTGCATATAGATCGAAATCCTGCAAGCCTATTCTCGTATGTCGAATGGCTGTCCCTAAGCCATTCTCAACAAGGAACCGGGCAACAGCCCTGTTCACGGACCGCCGAGCGCGGTCCAAGCCACGGAGATCCATGCCTCCTCTATAGCATTGTCTCAGCACGATGTCAGACCATAGCAGCTGTGTGCGCGGCCATAAATGATGTAAGAACACCAGGTCGCTGCACACCGACATTTTGCACTATTTGGTTGGTGGTATAAAGCACACTCTCCTTCTACCATTCTTTCTATAATCTTAGCTGACATAAAATGTTGTTGTAGACTTTATGAAAGGCAGATTTGCTCATTTTGTGGAGTAATAAAAGCTTTGTAGTTTCTTTTATTATTTTGAAGGTAGGATATATAGAAAGAATTCACTTGATTCAAGTGCTGGTTTGTGCTGCTACATTGTTGTCTGTTATGTCAGCTGAGATTATAGAAAGAATGATAGAAGGAGAGTGTGCTTTATACCACCAACCAAAGTCTTATAGCAATAAGTTTTGTCTGAAAACAACTCAGAAATAGGAAAGTGAAGTTACATTTTAAATTTTTTTAACTATAACAGCAATTAACTACTTGTAGGATTGTTGCTCTTATTCTTCTTTCGTGCTCCGATCAAACCCTGGACTGTTAAAATGTAGCCATTTTTTTGGCTTTGTTTTTGGCCAAACTTATGTCCTCATCGGTGCATGTTTCTGGCAGTGATTGGCAGACCAGTAAATGAGCTAGATTCTGTATTTCTTCACAGTGTGTTGTCTGCCAGAAGCTCCCACTTAAACATGTTAGTCTTGTATTTAGGGACTCCAACCCTCAGCCTATTCAGGGTCCTCCAAGTGATGTAGAGGAGGCTGAGTAACTCATCTATATCCTCCTTTAATATTGTTCCTTGTCCAGTGAGTTCCTTCCTTCTAATTTGGTTTTGCTCTTGTGTCTCCTCAAGAGTTTTTGTTCTTGACATAAAGCTCTTCCTGGGTCTGAGCTGGCAGACCTGAGGCTCATATCCATTCAGAGGATGTCGAGGGTAATTCTCTTGTTTAGTTCTCTCAGCATCCGCTGCTACTTCTTTCCTTATTTTAGGTGGAGTGATACCAACAAGAGAATATATGTTCTCAACTGGTGTAGGTTTGAGGCATCCTGTTATTAGACACATGGCTTCATTAACAGCAATGTTAACTTCTTTTGCATGTGTGGATGCACTCCATATTTGAGCAGTTTACTCTGCTGCAGAGATGCTCAGGGCCAAAACTGATATACACAGCATGGATTTATAGTTTGTGAGTTTCCTGATTATATTCTTCCCTGTATTAACTTTGGCTTTGGTATTCAGGCAGTGCTACTTAAAAGAGTGTCCTGTCAAGCATCATGCTGAAGTATTTCGGTGCTGAACAATGCTGTAATCAGTTCCCTTGCCATATAACATCCAACTTAGCCATTGTCTCTTGGTTTCAAAGGTGGAAAGCACACACGAATCTTGCTTGGATTAGGCTTCAAATGGTTGATGTTGCAATACTGACCTAATTCTTCAAGTGCACCAGTAAGTTTTCCAGCTACCTCATCAAAGCTTGATCCTTGTACAGCCATTGCTGTGTCATCTGCATAGATGAACAATTTTGTATTGTTAGGAACTGGTTGATGATTTGTATATATTTTATACAGTGTTAGAGATAACTAGGAATTCTGCGAGACCAAGAGCATACTGCAAGGACTGAATCTCTGCTCTGCTCTGAGGAAAGACATTTGCCCGACTTACCTGGTCACTGCAAGGAAAGACTACTCGGGGGAAAAGCCATCAGGAGAAAGACAGAAGCCAACTCTGCTGCTATTTGCCATCCAGAGAGGCCAAGGGGTGGTGAGTAAAAGATCCTGCCCCTCCCCCCTTCCAAAGACCTGGGGCCAGAGAGAAGGACACCTCCGGAGACCCCTGAGCACCCTCAGGAGATACCATCCACAACCACCATCACAGCGAGGTCCGAGTCGGCGCCTTTGACCAACTCCATGCGGCCGAAGGGTGGCGAGAGCTGCTGCATGCATGCAAAGGATAAGTAATCGAACTGAAATAATATAATTGACTAAACATAGATGGCTTATAGCAACTGACATAGTGACCGTACATGAAACTGACTTACATAGAGACTTGATATAGTGGACTTTTTCTTTCTTTCTTTCCCTTCATTAATTAGTTCAACTTTTACTTTGATACTATGTGATAAACTGTGATATTGTGCATGGTAATACTTTGTTTTAAAACTGTTAAAACTGTGATAACATGCGTGATGGGAAAAGACTGGCGTAGAGACTGGCAAGGCACGCCACAAAGGTTGCCAAGAGAACCCTATGGACCAAAACAAAAGGCAAAACAAGGGGATGCTCAGCACAGCAGATCTGAAAAGGGGGAGGGATACAAAAGGGGGAGGAGAAATACAGTGTTTCAGGGAACAATACTGCAAAGGGACATGGAATGTGAGGTCTATGAATCAAGGAAAACTGGAAGCGGTTAAAAATGAGGTGGAAAGAATAAGCATTGACATACTAGGCATCAGTGAGTTAAAATGGACAGGGATGGGTAAATTCAGCTCTGGAAACCATCATATCTACTACTGTGGGCAAGAAAATCTCAGAAAAAATGGAGTAGCCATAATTCTCAACAAACGAGTGAAGAAAGCAGTAATGGGATACAATATCAAAAATGATAGAATGATGTCAGTCAGAATCCAAGGCAAACCTTTCAATATCATTGTAATCCAAGTCTATGCACCAACCACTAGTGCAGATGAAGCCACCTCATAGAACAGACACCAAGAAATGATGTCCACATTATCTTAGGAGATTGGAATGCCAAAGTAGGAAATCAAAAAGTAAATGGAATAACAGGCAAGTTTGGTATTGGAACACAGAATGAAGCAGGGCAAAGATTGATAGAGTTCTGCCAAGAGAATGCATTAGTCATAGCAAACACCCTCTTCCAGCAACACAAGAGGTGGCTTTACACATGGACATCACCAGATGGCCAGCATAGAAATCAGATTGATTACATACTCTGCAGTCAAAGATGGAGAACATCCATTCAGTCAGCAAAAACAAGACCTGGAGCAGACTGTGGCTCAGATCACAACCTACTGATTGCAAAATTCAGGCTTAGACTAAAGAAAATGGGGAAAACAATTAGACCAGACAGATATGACCTATACAACATCCCTAAAGAATACACGGTGGAGGTCATGAACAGATTTAATGTCCTGTACCTGATAGACAGAGTACGAGAAGAATTATGGACAGAGACGTGGGACATCATGCAGGAGGCAGCAAGAGAAACCACACCAAAAGAAAAGAAAGGTAAGAAAGCAAAGTGGTTGTCTGATGAGGCCCTTAAAATAGCAGAGGAAAGAAGGAATGCAAAAGTCCAAAGAAAAAGGAAAAAATACAACCACCTGAATACAGAATTTCAAAGGAAAGCAAGGAGAGATAAGGAAAACTACCTGAACGAACAGTGCAAAGAAATGGAGGAAAACAACAAAAGAGGCAGGACTAGAGATCTTTTTTAAAAAATTGGGGAAATCAAGGGAACATTTAAAGCAAAAATGACCATGATAAGGGACAAAGATGGAAAGGAGTTAGCTGAAGCAGAGGAGATCAAAAAAAGATGGCAAGAGTACACAGAGGAACTCTACAAAAAGGACCTCAACACTCCTGATAATAACAATAATGAGAAATTTGAACTTGAACCAGACATTCTGGAGAGTGAAGTCAGAAAGGCCCTAAAAAGTACTGCAAACAACAAAGCTAGTGGAAATGATGGTATCCCAGTCGAATTTTTCAAAGCCCTAAAAGATGATGGAATCAAACTACTGCATTCAATATGCCAGCAAATTTGGAAAACAAAACAGTGGACACAAAATTGGAAAAGATCAGTGTACGTTCCAATCCCAAAAAAAGGCAATGCCAAAGAATGCTCAAATTACCGAACAATTGTGCTCATCCCACTTGCCAGCAAGGTGATGCTCAAGATAATACAGGATAGACTTCAACAACATGTGGAGAGAGAACTACCAGAGGTGCAGGCCGGTTTCAGAAGAGGCAGGGGGACTAGAGACCACATTGCCAACATACGTTGGATCATGGAGAAAACAAAAGAATACCAGAAACAAGTCTACTTTTGTTTTATTGACTACACCAAGGCTTTTGACTGTGTAGACCACAACAAAATGTGGCAAGTAATTAAAGAGATGGGAATACCAGAACACCTCATATGCCTCATGAGAAATCTGTACACGAACCAAGAAGCAACAGTTAGGACAGAACACGGAATGACAGAGTGGTTTGGAATAGGAAAAGGAGTAACACAAGGCTGCATTTTATCACCCTGCTTATTCAATCTATACACAGAGCACATAATGCGCAATGCAGGGATGGAGGAATCACAATATGGGATCAAAATTGCTGGGAGAAACATCAACAATTTGAGATATGCAGATGATACCACCCTAATGGCAGAAAGTGAGGAAGACCTAAAGAATCTCTTGATTGGATTGAAGGAGGAGAGTGCTAAAGCTGGCTTGAGACTCAATATCAAGAAAACCAAGATAATGGCAACAAGTCCGATCAGTCCCTGGAAAATAGATGGGGAAGAAGTAGAAGCAGTGACAGATTTTATTTTCTTGGGATCTAAGATCACTGCAGATGGTGACTGTAGCCATGAAATAAAAAGATGATTGATTATGGGGAGACAAGCTATGAGAAACCTGGGGAATATAGTGAAAAGCAGAGACATCACCTTGAAAACAAAAATTCGCATAGTCAAAGCAATGGTATTTCCAGTGGTAATGTATGGGTGTAAGAGCTGGACCATTAGGAAGGCTGAGCGCAGAAGAATAGATGCCTTTGAGATGTGGTGTTGGAGGAGAGTCCTGAGAGTCCCTTGGACAGCAAAGAGAACAAATAGGTCAATAGTGGAAGAAATCAATCCTGACTGTTCATTGGAGGGACAAATAGTGAAGATGAAGCTAAAGTACTTTGGACATCAAATGAGAAGGGAGGACTCACTTGAGAAGGCCTTGATGCTGGGAAAGGTGGAGGGCAAGAGAAGTAGGGGGCATCCAAAGATGAGATGGATAGAAGGTATTGTGGACACAATGGGCACAGAGCTTGGTGGGCTGAGGAGAATGGTGGAAGACAGAGGTGCCTGGAGGAAAATGGTCCATGGGGTCACAAAGGGTCGGAGTCGACTGTGCGACTGAACAACAACAACAACAACAACAACAACAACAAGAGATAATTTACTTCCTTGGGGCAGTCCATTCTTCTGCAAACTCCATCTGCTGGTCTTTCCATTCATCATGACATTTGTCACTATGATTGTAATTAATTAATTAATTACTATTTTCAGAAAAAGTTTTAAAGCTCTACCTTGTTTAATTATCCGTAGTTAGAGCAGGTACCTATTGACATTGAAGAATAAACAAAGATGAAACAAGACCCCCCCCCCCAACTTGATAACATCTTTTATTTTACAAAGGAAATGTTCAACAGTTCTCTGAGCAACGTTATATAACCTGGAATTATACAGAAACTGGATGGATGGGTTGTGCTGGATAACAAACTATGCAGAAGTGCACACTCCTCACACAAATTAAGGCTCTGAAGAGAGTCAAAACATAGATGCTCTGCCTGCTGCTTCCAGCTATTCTGACACAGACCATTTCCCAATGAAGCTGGCTGGAATTATGTAATTGACTTCAATGGGAACAACATCGGGGATATTAATTGCCCACAAATGACACTTCCCAAACATATAGCCTGAGAAATGACTCAGCTGGCAGAGCAGCATTATTACCACCAACAATAGAAATCTGCGAATGTGGAGAATTGACAAATGCAAAGGATTTAGGGGCTCCCTGCAGATTTTTGTGCAATTTACTATTTTCTCCAGATTCTAATAATTCATTTTCTTTTTAAATGAAATGTCTAGCCCTTCAAGTTGCAAAACTAGCCTCCTGCATTTCAAATAAAAACTAGTATGCAGTTTCATTTTTTAATATATATTTTAAAGTTCGATGGCCTTTTCTACGTTTTGTAATTGAACAGCCCGTAACAGTTCTGGCTGAAGGGCTGACTAGTTAATGGTTAAGTTCAATTCTACTTAACGTGCTATTTGGGGTAAACAAAAAGAGCCTCCTCAAAGATTACGGTGTTTTTTTAACCACAATTGAGTGTGAACCGGGCATGGCTCCCTTGTGCTGGCTAATCTTTCTCATGCTAGGTTGGGCGAAAGGAACTACGGAATTAATTTGCCAAGGGTGGCTTAATCTTGGCAATGTCGCATCTCACCTAGACACGGAAGAAAACATGCTAGTTATGCTAGAAGAATGTTAACAAAGTGAATCAAAACTGGGATGAATTTGCAATATTCTGAGAGCCTATGGCTGAACTTCTGTTGCCATATAAGGCTGATGACATCATCATCATGTTCAGTATTCTAGTGCAGGGGTCAGCATAACTGGCTCTCTGGGTGTTTTTGGACTCCAATTACCAGAAGTCCAAGTCAGTACACCTGCTGACCAGGGCTTCTGGGAATTGAAGTCCAAGAACATATGGAGAGCAACATTTGCTGACCCCTGTTCTAGTGCAACCCCAGCATGCAGTAACCAGAGAGACAGGAAAGACTAGCATGACCTAAAGGAAGTTGTTTTACATTGTTTGCCTGTACTTACAATTAGAATGAAAGCGCGGCGCCAAAATGGCCGCCGCACTCTTTGCGGGGGGCCTCCACCCCGGATGAAGACATCCGAGTAGTTAGGGGGCGTGGCCAACCCCTTTATAAAAGGGGTGGCCACGAGGCAGCTTCGCTGCCATTTTATTACAGTGATGGAGCGGAGAAGTTCGCTCCGACGCTGTTTCTACTTCTTGCCTCCTGATCGGATGATATCTTTATTGACCTAGTAGGCAGTTCGGAACTGCCAATTCAGCGCTTGGGTGGCTATGGCACCCAAGCGGAAGGCTCCTGCGGCATCGAGGCCGCATCCGAGGGGGAGGGCTCGGCCCACCCCCGCCTTTTCTGTGGGGCCGCCACTGGGCCGGAGGGCTCGGGTGCACGCCCCACGTGGAGGTGGCAGCGTCACCATGCCCATTGCCACCAATGCGGGTGACCAGGCCCCTGCCTACCTGCCCAGTCGTAGGACTCAGGCGGGGGCTGTGCGGGCCTGCTCCCCTGGGGTTACCGCCCCTATTGATTCCTTGCTCAGCATGGGTCCCAGTGGCTATTGCGGGTGCGGCGCGGGACCGTGCCATGTTGTTCCACCGGCCCCACATGGGCCGGGTTATTGGACATGCCCCTATTCGGGCCAGGGATCACACCAGGGTTTTACTCCTTCGATTTCCCATGGGTTGCCCGGTGGGCCATCTAGCCCACCTGGCCCACCTTATTCTGGTGGGTCTGCCACCGTGGATGCTCTCCTGGCCCATATATCGGCACTCGAGGCATTCATGGGGATGGCACTACCTGCTATGGAGGGCGGCCTTGGCAGCTCCTCGGCTGTGGCTCAGCATGCCACCAACAGGGTCGAGCTGCTGGAGGCCATCATGCCAGCGCAGACTGGCGCCTCACAGCTCCCCATCCGGCCGTCTCAGCAGGGCATCCCATCATGGACTGGCCCTGCTTGGCGTGGATGCGCGGAAGCCCAGAGCTCGATGAACATCGTGAGCTCCGACGCCCGCCACGGGCCGGAACCCCCAGTGGGGGCGGCCCATGGGGGTGCACCGAGTGAGTATCCAGGTCAAGTAAGCACACCTCTGCCACTGTCTAACAACACTGTGGGGGTTCAATGGCCATGGCCGCAACATGCTTACGTGGGGGGGGCAGTCCACTCCGTATGGCCCTGTCACCTCCTGGGCACCTAATTACCCCCAGGATCTTCCAAGGGCGACCCCCCTGACCGTTATGGCCTAGGGGTGCGACAGGCCACATCTTTTGTTCCTCCACTGCGCTCTGTACCAACTGCGGCCCTGCCGACGGCCGGTTACTCCCTACCCTTAGGTGATCATCTATCCCAAGCTACTAGGGAAAAGATTTGGCGGGGGAATATGTTGATATATTCACCCTCCTTAACCGGGAACTGACTAAGGAGGAGAGGGAGGAGCAGGACAACAGGGACAAGGAACTGTCCCGTCATCGCAAGCCGCCTCGCACTTGGGCCAATTGGTTACCGGCCTATTTGATATACATGGTGGTATATCTTAGGGCCCGTCCTGATTTGGCCATCCCAATGGTCCAGTACTTGGACAATATTTATCGGGCCGTTGTGGATTTTCCTGGCCCATCATGGTTGGCCTATGACGAAGAATTTAGGATGAGGGCGGCCCTTCACCCGGAGATGCAGTGGGACGAGCCCTGCCAGCAGTTGTGGCTGCTGTATATGACACCTACGCGGCCGGCGCCAGGTGACCAGTACCACTGTGGCCATGCCGTACAGCGGGCGGCTACGACACAGGCTCCCCGTCAGCCGGCGGGGCAGGGGGTTCCAGCCCGCCTGCTGTGTTGGAGTTTCTCCGCAAACGGAGTGTGCAACAAGTGCCAGTGTAGGTTCAAGCACGAGTGCCCTTCTTGTTCCGGCCCTCACGCCGCCTCCTCGTGCCTGTGGGCCAGTGGGTCGCGGGGCAGGGGAAGGGGATTTCAAGCGATGGCCAGAGCCCCCTCTGATGCCACTACCCATACAAAAGGCCCCCTCCCCAATTAATTTCCCGGTGTTTGAACG
Organism: Bradypodion ventrale; assembly: GCA_035047345.1. Taxonomy (NCBI): domain Eukaryota; kingdom Metazoa; phylum Chordata; class Lepidosauria; order Squamata; family Chamaeleonidae; genus Bradypodion; species Bradypodion ventrale. Next base: position 105,997,104 of record JAWDJE010000003.1, on the reverse strand, counting down.
CTGGTTGAGCGCATATCCTAGACTGGATGATGCAATTTACCTATGTGAAGGTTTTAAGTTTGGCTTCCGCATTCAGTTCAGGGGTGTTCGTGGGCCTCAGGACGCCCCGAACCTACTGTCGGTCAGGGGTAATGAGGACATTGCTGTGGAAAAGATAGCCAAAGAGGTTAGGGAGCAGAGGGTGGCGGGGCCGTTCATTAACACCCCATACCCTAACTTAAAGGTATCCCCTCTGGGTTTAGTTCCTAAGAAGTCCCCAGGTGAATTTCGTCTGATTCACCACCTTTCTTACCCTGCGGGTTCCTCGGTCAATGACGCTATACCGGACGACCTTTGCTCTGTCCAGTATACGTCCTTTGACCAGGCCTTACAGATGGTACACTCATGTGGTCCCGGGGCACTCATGGCAAAGTGCGATATCAAATCGGCTTTCTGATTGTTTCCTGGGCACCTGGACGACTTTGAGCTGTTAGGTTTTTGTTTCCAGGGCAAGTTTTATGTGGACAAGGCCATGCCTTTTGGCTGTTCCATTTCGTGCTCTGCCTTTGAACGATTCAGCATCTTCTTCCATTGGGCTTTTGTTTGTAGGTCGGGGTCCCAGTCTGTCGCACACTACCTTGACGATTTTTTGTTCGGGGGTGGACACGGCTCGGGCACGTTTGGATGCCTGCTGGCCACGTTTCAGGCCCTCATGGGGGAACTGGGTGTGCCCTTGGCAGCTGAAAAGACAGAGGGCCCAGCTACTACCCTTACATTCTTGGGTACTGATATCGACACTGTCACCCAGACATCTAGGTTACCTAAGGAAAAGGTGAATCGGATTTCTGATGCGATTATGGCAATGCTTGCCAAGTGTAAGGTGTCTCTCTGGGAGTTGCAGGTGCTCCACGGTCATCTCAACTTCGCTTGCAGGGTGGTGACACCAGGTAGAGTCTTCGCCAGGTGTCTTTGTGACACCATGGTGGGCTTGTCAAAAAGACACCACAGGGTACGGCTGACTAGGGGTTTACGAGCAGACCTGTCGGTTTGGCTCACCTTCCTACAAGAATTTAATGGTGTCTCCTTTTGGAGGTCTGAACTTATGGTCAGCCCTCAGTTCCAAGTACAGTTGATGGCCTCAAGAATGGCAGGGCACGGATCGCTTACGCGATCTCATGTTCCTGGAGTTTTGTCCGATTTTGGGTGCCCTTATGCTCTGGGGGGACATGTGGGCTAATTCGGTGGTTCATTTTTGGTGTGACAATGCGGCTGTGGTGCACATTGTCAACGCTCAAACATCTAAGTCCCCCAGAGTCATGCTTTAGTTCGCCAATTTGTTCTTAAGTCCTTGCACCTTAATGTGCTATTCAGGGCCAGAAATGTGCCTGGTATTAACAATGATATTGCTGACGCTTTATCCCGCCTGCAGATCTCCCGGTTCCGTGCCTTGGCTCCAGACGCAGAGGAACTTCCCTCTCCACTCCCAGCCGAGATGTGGACCTTTGGCGAGAGGTGAACCGGGCGATCAGCATGTCTTTGGCACCTCGCACGCGTAAGGCGTATAAGCATACACTCCTTCAATTTAGGACCTTTTGCAGGGAAAGGCAGTTGCCTGAAAGGTGGCCGATACCGGTCGACCAGGTTTTGCAGTTCATGGTGTACATGCATGGTCAGGGATTGGCCCCACGCACCATCGCTGCTAGGCTTTCAGCCTTGGCATTCATGGCCAAGGCATGGGGTTTTCCAGACTGCACGGCGATTTCTGTATACGCCATGTTTTGGAAGGGTGGACATGTGAACGCGGCAGCCGCCCGGACACACGTCACCCTGTTTCACTGTGTATTCTGTCCCGCCTTGCTCAAGGCTGGCATAGACTGTGTTATGATAGGTATGAGGAGTCTCTTTTTCATGCAGCTACCACCGTAGCTTTCTTTGGAGCGCTGAGAATCAGCGAGCTGGTCCCATTGTCAAAGGGGGACGTGTCTTGTAGGGCACTGGAACTCGGCGATGTGTCAATCAACCAGGAGTGGGCTCAGTTGAGGATTCGTTCCTCAATGGCCGATCAGCATGGAGAAGGCAGTGGTGTTAGACTGCTAAGATGCACGTTTGCTGACATCTGTCCGGTTGGTGCCCTACATGCTTTTCTGGCAGTGCGTGGCACGCACCCTGGTCTGTTGTTCTGCCACCAGGATGGGTCTCCCCTTACTAAATTTCAATGTTGGAAGGTGACTGGGACCGCACTTCACAGTGTGGGAGCCCCCGGGGCTCGTTATGGCACCCATTCATTTAGGATAGGCACTGCGTCTACTGTGGCTGTGTTTGGGTACTCGGAGACCGACATACGTCAGATGGGCAGGTGGGGATCTGCGTGTTTTTCTTTCTTTGTACGTCCTTTCATTGCATGAGTACCTAATTATGTCCTTAATTCTTTCTTCTTCTGTTACAGACCCTGTGTGTTCACACACACCAGTGGCAGTGTGGCTGGTGGGCCACAGTTATGTGCACTGGGCAGCACAGTATGCTGCATCGTCGGAGTGGGGACCCAACTCAGGCTGCGTGCATCTGCACGTATGCGGTGGTATGGTGTACGCGGCATGAGGTGGCGGGAACTGTTGCCATTCATGATGTCCATCAGGGATGCTGGGCCACCAGATAGTTTGATTCTGCACATCGGCGGCAATGATCTCGCACAGATCACTGGCCTTTCTTTAAAGATGTCGGTGTGCAGTGACCTGGCATTTCTACATCATTTATGGCCGTGCACACGGTTGCTATGGTCTGATATTGTGCCAAGGCCATGCCTTTTGGCTGTTCCATTTCGTGTTATAGAGGAGGCATTGATCTCTGTGGTTTGGACCATGCCCGGTGGTCAGTGAACAGGGCTGTTGCCCAGTTCCTTGTTGAGAATGGCTTAGGGACAGCCATTCGACACCCAGGGATAGGGTTACAGGATTTTAACCTGTATTCAGGAGATGGGGTCCACCTGTCGGTCAGAGGTATGCACCTCTTTTTGGAGGATTTGCAAGCGGGCCTGGCGACCGAGCTGTCGGTCTGGGGTGGTGGTGCGTCATCATGGACGCCTCCCCGTGTGGCGGGTAGCACTGGTAAGGTAAAAATTTATGACCCATAGGTATCCGGCAGGTTCGCAATTGACTGGCCAACATGTAGATAGGTACAGGGGAAACAGGGATGGCCGGTCAAGGGCGAACTATGAACGGGGTGATGCTAGGAGCTTCACAGCCTGCATCACCTAGATATTTAGATGGATACACGTCAGAGGGTGGGGTCAATAGATAGTATATTGACTTCGGTCAACAATTTGTTTGTGATAACAAACAAATTGATACAAATTGATACAGTTTGATACATATTAGCCAATTGCCATTGGCATTTTGTGTGGAACCTTACCAGTGCTACTGCGGCCTGCTTGCCTTAAAGAATTACAACTGGATGATACACCAATTGAAAGTTATAATTCGGACTAGGGCATTATTCAATAAAAGTGGCCCAATGCCTTTAACCCAATACTGGTGTCTGAGTCTTTATTTGGTGGGTGCACCTGCAATGAAAGCATAGCGCCAAAATGGCCGCCGCACTCTTTGCTGCCCCCCACCCCAGACGAAGACATCTGGGTAGTTAGGGGGTGTGGCCAACCCTTTTATAAAAGGGGTGGCCACGAGGCAGCTTCGCTGCCATTTTATTGCAGCGACGGAGCGGAGAAGTTTTTCCCTCCACCCCCTCCCTAGTGGACAGTGTGATTTTCTGGTCACTTCGGGGCCGGGTGGGAATTTTTGGCTGGAACCTGGAATTGGCACTCGGGTTCTTCGCTTTTTCGCCCATCCCACACTGTCGCTAGTGTTTGAGATACGGGGTAAGTTGACTCTGGTCACTTTTGGCGGGTAGCACTGGTAGCACTGGTAAGGTAAAAATTTATGACCCATAGGTATCCGGCAGGTTCGCAATTGACTAGCCAACACGTAGATAGGTACAGGGGAAACAGGATTGGCCGGTCAAGGGCGAACTATGAACGGGGTGATGCTAGGAGCTTCACAGCCTGCATCACCTTGATATTTAGATGGATACACGTCAGAGGGTTTGATACATAATAGCCAATTGCCATTGGCATTTTGGGTGGAACCTTACCAGTGCTACTGCGGCCTGCTTGCCTTAAAGAATTACAATTGGATGATACATCAATTGAAAGTTATAATTCGGACTAGGACATTATTCAATAAAAGTGGCCCAATGCCTTTAATCCAATACCGGTGTCTGAGTCTTTATTTGGTGGGTGCACCTGCAATGAAAGCATGGCGCCAAAATGGCCACCGCACTCTTTGCTGCCCCCCCCAGATGAAGACATCCGGGTAGTTAGGGGGTGTGGGCAACCCTTTTATAAAAGGGGTGGCCACGAGGCAGCTTCGCTGCCATTTTATTGCAGCGACGGAGCGGAGAAGTTTTTCCCTCCACCCCCTCCCTAGTGGACAGTGTGATTTTCTGGTCGCTTCGGGGCCGGTGTCGCTTCGGGGCCGGTGTCTGAGTCTTTATTTGGTGGGTGCACCTGCAAAGGTTCTTTCCTGCCTCAGAGATCACCTGACCCTATTTGCCTGTTTTAAGGCCTTTGTTTTGCTCTGGCCTTTTTCTGCCTTGGAATCGGAAATATGTCCTTTTGAGCTCCTCCATCTTCCAGGCCACGTGGCTTGAATACTTTACTTCTTTCCAAACCAACCTTACCAAAACTACTTGACCTCATTTTGTGAGTAAATGATATTTTTCTTCCTCTCATGTATCTAGTCCAAGTGTGTCTATTAGCTGAGCTAAAAGGAGGGTGAACTTGGAAACTTGCATTTAAACATAAAATTGCGTTAAATCTGCCCCACCTTACTCTGCTGCTGCTACAAATAACCTAACATACCAGTGGGTCTTTTGGTTTGGTTTCTTGAAACTATACATTTATAGCTTTCCTCCCCATGGTCTAAGGGCTCCTATGAGATCATTTGCATTGTCTAGAAGCCATGGGTTTCACAGGATGGGGAAGAAAATCATACTACAAATTGTCATTGTCAGTAAAGTCTTAAGCAGTGTAAATTGCTAATAAGGATAGGACTTTCTTTTGAAGATGAAAATATAAAACACAAAAAATGCTTGTATTTTAACATTTGAATTCTTTTGTGGATTCCTGAAATAGACCCTCTTAAATACAAAGGACTTGTTTTAAATGAAGGAGGGGACAAGAAAACATCGTGATGCTTCATAATGCAATTTATCTGGGAAATTTTTCTGGCCTCACTGAAAAAAAACATCCCAAAACCTGGCAACTGAAAAGGCACCTGACTGAAATGGACATGACAGTTTCCACTGTGCTCTTTCCTATTTCCTATGACTGGATTTCAACTAGATGTGGAAGGTGTGGTCACTCATAGTAGTGGTTAGATGGTTGGATTGGGCTATAGAAGATTAAAGCTCTAGTCCCAGTTTAGACTTGAAATTCAAGGCTGAATGCGGATCAATAATTCCACACACACACCCAGCAGACTTACCTCAGTTTGGTATGAGCATAACGAGGAGAAGGAGGACAATCATAGAATAGCAGTTTGTGGATCAGAATTTAAGGGGCAAGGACTAACATACTGGCTTCAGCTCACCAGAGAAAATAATGTAAATCTGCATTGTTATAAGCTAGGGGAGTTTTGTTAAATGATATAGTAGGACTGGGTCCCACAGAGAAAGCCAGCATCCGGGGAACCTTTTCTAGGCCTGGGGGATGTATGTAACCAACTATACTGTGAGTAGGTAGAACCCCTCTTTTTTATATAAAAAATAGAAAATAAATCCATCCTGGTTTTTATTCCAGAAATAGCCCCAGCACAAAGAGAACAATATTATATCTTCCTGCTATATAAGTGTAAGGAGGAGCTTGTGTGGAAAATGCATAGCAACTGTAATTCAGTAATAACATGGTTCAATATATGGGAATTTGAATATGTGAAACATTCAGAGTCATATTTTTGACACCACTTGAGTAACATCTACAGCCAAGCAATTGTCCTTTTTGAGAGTCCAAAACTTGCTTCAGGATATCCTGCCTCTTCCCAGGTCACTCTTGTTCAAAAGCCAGTCATATCCGACTCTAGGGTTCAGTGCTCATTTAGCTGTGGTTAAATCCAGTTGCTGCCTCCTCCTCCACCTTTCCTTTTCTAATGGTAATATTGTTTTTAATATGTTAAGTGGGTCGGTTTGCAGCCATTTGCTGTTAAGCAGTTTTCATGAGATTTTATATTATGCACCAGCAAGACACAGGAGTGTTAAAATAGGAGAAGAAAATTGCAGCTGATAAAGGGTATTAGGAGGGTATGACAAGCAGGGAAAACAGTGATTGAGCATGCAAATCACTTTGCTCCCTTCCTCTCTCTTTTTCTCAACTGTACATAGTATGTCTGCGACTGCCTGCATTTCCCCAAAGGTGCCAGTACAGCTACACTTGGTTGTAATCTGTGCTACTTTTCTAAGAAGCTCTGCGACAAATGATTTAGGTGGAAATAACCTTTAATCAGAATCACTTCGTACCACCCAGCAATCAAATTATTGTCAATCTCCTCCTATCTTCTTGACACACAGAGGGAAACGAACTCAGAAGTGCTTCTTCCAGTTGAAGTTTTGTAGCTGAATAATAAATAAAAGAGGGTGCTGTACGAGCACAGCATAATGCAATTATCTATCATCTTTGGTCTTGTCAGTCAGTTTTACCCAAAGTTAGAAAAGTCCTGGATGTCATGATGAGACTCTGCAAGATTAGGTGATGTGGAATGTTCTGCAAAATCACTGTGAGTGTAAAAAATATTTTAATAGGAAGGTGTTAGCCTTTTAAAATAGGTAATAAAGAAAGTTTAAGTAAAGGAAACCTGGGAATACTTTGACTTGTTATTTATGAAGCACAATAATACTTTACGTTCTGACTTAAGCACACACAATATTTTTTAAAGCTAACTCTGAGGTAGCTTTCTTGTGCTTGTTTGGATGAGTTTGATTAATTAGTATAGAAATGTTATTGATTTTAAACTCTTTAAAATTATTAAAGTGAATACCTGAGTATTTGCATCTTTCTGTTGTTATTATTATTATGTTTCTTATATATCGTTCTAACAACTTTCCCTCTTCTTATCAAAGAATTTACAATTATGGAATTGAAAATTATTTGCTAGAGTTTTAAATTTATGGAAGCTTCAAGTGGTGCGGTGTTGGAAAGCATGGCTCTGGTTTCAAGAAGCTACAGACTGCATCTGTGCTTAGTTTCTCTTTAGGCATACAGCTGCATGGCCTCTGTATAATGGAAGGTTTGAGACAAAATGGTCCCCCACCACCTTACCTCTGTGTAATGCAATTTAGCTTCATTAAATTACTGGAGGGCCAGTTACTTAAGCTGAATATTGATTTTCAGTCTGCGCCATGTTTAACATAATTCTGTGCAGGCAATAGCTAATTTCACATTTGGATCTCACACTCTAATGAAATTACAAGACGGCAACTGACCATAGGCAAGCTGCCGAGAATGTAAGGTTTCAGAGTGTGGGGGGCAAATGATCTGTACAATCTGCCTCTTAACCCTTTCCTAGTACAGATGATCACTGCATGCTTCAAAGATAAGTGTGGACAACTCTCCTATTCCTTCAGTATAGCTGCCACCTTTTATCTGGGGATGTGTAGCCTGAAGCTAGGCTTGGTACTGTAAAGTATCTGCATCGTTGTTACATTTTCCTCATGCAGCAGCTGACATCTCCCTGTTGAAAAAACAACAACAGATGTAGTCAATAGGAGCTGTTCAAAACAGGGACTTATTGTTCACCTCTGAGCCTGGCAATTACAGATTTCTGTAATTCTGGCTCTAACAGAAATTAATTTTAAAAACCCACTTTAAGCCAAAGAAGCAACACGGAAAAGTGTCTTGTCTTCTCCATTAGATCTGAACAACAGAGGTAAAATGTGGCTCTTATTTGAAGCAAGGCAAATGTACTGCACAAGACATAGAAATACAGTGGGACCTCGGTTAACGGAATTAAATGTGTTCTCCAGGACATTTCATACAACGAAAATTACTTAAACTGAATTTCCCATAGGAATGCATTGAATGCAATTTCCCATAGGAATGCATTGAGAACCAATTAATCCATTCCAAAAAAAATTCAATAAACCAAGCCACTGTTTTCCATGGATTTCCTTTCATTATGCAATTTTTATGTTAACCAAGCCGTTCGTTAACTGAGGTTCTACTGTAAAAAAATTCAACATTGCACTCATGTAAGGTTTGTTTTTTAGTACAGAAAAATTGGACACATTAAAAACACATCATGATAATGTTTCAAGGATTTCTCACATTCCTTAATCTTAGTCTAGATTTATATGAAAGGCACACAATCAAAATTAAGGCAATTTTTGTTCCTAAAATTGAAACCCCAAGAGTTTATGGTGTTATGGTTACACTTCACTTTAAGTAGTATTTTTGCTCTCTCATCAACTGTATGTACTACAGTAGAACCTCGGATAAAGTCCAAACTCCATTCCACAAGTTTGGACTTTATCCGATTTTGGACTTTATCCAAATCAATTGGGCGATGCATTGGATAACGTCCAAAAATGGACTTTATCCGAGGTTCCTATACCAAATACCTCGGATAACATCCATTTTTAAAGTGGTTTTGGACTTTATGTGATGCATCACATGTGCATGAAAACCGCAACTTTATCCAAATCAGACGTTATCTGAATCGGACTTTATCCGAGGTACCACTGTACTTCTTTTTAATAAAGGGAAGTCATTACAAGATTATTGATCTGACTCCACTCTCTCCAACCCCAGTCTGAACACAGCATTTTAAGATGGATGCAGGCAAACCAGAACAGGTTCAGAGTTGGGCAACAAGGATGATCAGGTGACTGGAAATGAAGCCCAGTGAAGAAAAACTGAACGCATTCAGGATGTTTAACTTTGAGAAGAGAAGGCCAAGGGAATATATGATGGCACTCTTCAAATACTAGAAATGTTTTATAAGGGCCCTTCCAGTGACATTATTCTATGAATCTGATTGTCCAGGTGCTCTTCAGGGAGTTTTGGGAGTGTTCTTTTTTAGTGTATCTCACATTTTGGATGCTGGAGTGGTCCAACTGTTTTTCAAAAGAGTTTATTTTAAGGGTGGGCTCTGCTTCTTCAGGGTGATATCTGTTAGACCATTTCTAGCATACATGGTTGGTGGGAACAGACTAAAAGTGTGTCCTGTAGCTGTCAAATTTCCTTCTGTTGTAAATTTCCAGCATAGTGGAACTCCTGATAATGTCCAAACTTGGTTCCACAAGTCTGGACGTTGTCCGGATTTGGACATTATCTTGCCCATCACCGGATATCGCTTAAAAAAAAAACACTTTCTCCCAAACCAAGCCCTGGCTTGGTTTGGGGGAAAGTGGGTGCGCACCCACAGCCCCTCCAGGAAGGGAAGGAAGGGCATGGCTGGCTCCCTGACCAGAGGAGCCCTGGGTGGGTCTGTACTCCCCGGCTGCACCTCCAGGCAGGGAGTCGGCCACACGCTTTGCCACACCTCCACCCCAAACAAGCTGGGGGTCTGTTTTGAGCACCACCCACAGCCTCTGTCACTTACCAGTTTGATGGAAGGCTGTTTGGAGTCATCTCGCTCCGTCCAAATAATTTTCTGATGCTTCCCCACTTTGCAAGGCCACTTGAATGCGTGGCCGGGCACCTTTTTGGTTCTGCGCTAGGAACCAAGCCAATGACGCAAGCTCTGCCTGGCACAGGAAGTCCTCCGCCGGTGGGTGGTGCTGGGAGCCCCAGTGGTGGCCTTCTGCCCTCAGCATGCTCTGCCGGGTTTGACTGGTGTGTGTGGGCTTCAGGCACAGCGGATGGGTGGGTGCCGCCCACATTGCTAAACTGCAGCGGGGCTCTGCCCCCCCACCTGTGTGCAGTGTGATGCCTCACTGCTTGATTCAGGTGGTGTGACTGGTGGGTGGCTGGGCCCCTCCACCTTGTTTGGGGGCTGCAGCAGGGCTCCTCCCCCTGCCTGTACACAGTGTGCACTTTTGCATATTTTGCTGTGCACTTGTGCCATCTGGCGTGCCACCCCCACTTGCTGGTCCATGGAAAAGTTGTTTGGCTTGAAGCCTGTACATGGTGCATGAAAGGTTGGGGATCCCTGTCCTAGAACATTGATGATGCAATGCATCACTTTGTCACAGCAGAATTTATGCCCTGGTTTTTAGCCTAATCCAAGATGGAGATTTCAATGCATGGGAAACTCTTTAGATTACATATCAGGGGTATTGAAATATCTAAACATACTGGCCTCATGGGTTGGAAGATATGGAGCCTAATGTGTGATAGAATGTCATGCTGTAAGATCATTGGCTGGAATCCTTTAGGAGACCGGCGAGGAGGTGAACCCTGAGGGAGGAGATAAAACCCAGAAGGTGGGGGCTAGGAGACTGACTCTCTTGGAACCAATGCTTGGAGCTAAGGGAGAAATGCAACCATGCAGTTGCTTAGGTGGAGCGCTGGGCTTTCCACAAAAAGCAGCTTTCTTTATTTTGATATGCTTTCTCAACTTTTGCTGGACTTTATTCTGTAACTTACTTTAATTTCAATATACTTTTTTAAATACCTGAAGAAGAGTGGAGTGTTTACTTGGCTCAGCGCTACATCATCTACACTAAGCCCATGAGCTACTTTGCTCACCACCTAGATCTAGATCAGGAGTGAGAAGGCAAGCTTTAGGGAAAGCCTGGACTGTTTGACCAGAAGAGCAGGCAGTACCAGGCGGGATCCCATTGCGAGGAGGCTGAGTGCTACCTGTGAGTAAGAGAATCCTTACACACTTTTGATTAAATTTTAAAAGATTTGCTTTGTTCCTCAATTTATTGTTGATATAAACTGCAGCGGGCAGTATCTCAACAGCAAATACACAAACAATTAATTTTTTTAATGAAGTAGTGTATCATGGTTTACAGGCATGTTTACGGCAGGGGAAGCCCACATGTCAAGGTGCTGGTTTTGACCTTTAAAGCCCTATATGGCAGTGGTCCAGGATACCTGAGAGACCGCATCATCCCAAGAGTGTCTGCCCATCCAACCAGAGCAGAACAGAGGGGATCCTTGGTTGTACCTTCAGCTAGAGAGGCTCGCCTCCGTGGCACACGGAGGAGGGCCTTCTCCGTGTCTGCACCAACCTTCTGGAACCTCCTGCCAACAGAATTGCTGCCTTTCAGGAAAGGAGTGAAAACCTGGCTGGCAGGGCAGGTGTGGGGCCCTAATGGGAATACGGCCCCAGCCTGTTGGCTTATTTCCAACTAGAGCTCAACTGTCCCTCCTTTTTGTGTTGTGTACTGCGATATTCCTCCATTCCCTATTCCCTTTTTAGTCCTTTAAGTGGGGTGGGAGTGGGAGGGTGGGTGGTTGAGTGAGGGTTTTAATCTGTTTTGTAATATTTTACTGTATATTATCTGTTTTTACCGTTGTGTGCCACCCTGAGTCGGGTTTCCCCGAGTGGGCGGCATAAAAAATCTAAGAATAAATACATAAATAAATGTCAGGCCCACTCAGCTGTCTGAGTGGGCATGGTCTGGTCCGTGGCACGGAAACATTGAGAACCCCTGGCTTAAGTGATATAAAAGAATGTGCAAAATAAAACCATAAAACAAATATTTTTGTGCTCAAAATACTGGAAAACTCAGAAATATTTAAGACACAGTTTTAAAGCCAGCCTTTCCCTATCAAATAGCCATGTATTAATAAACTGAAAACCAAAGAATTTAGTAGGTAAGAAAGAAAAGTTTGGACTACAGATTTATAGATTCACTGGATCTTTTCCTGGAGTCTTAATTCACCTTTTAGATAAGGAACAAACCCAGGCACTAAAAATGCAGTGATATAAATCTTTGATCGTCCCCAGCTGCTAAGAACATGCAGGGCATGAATATGTTCTATGGCAGTGGAGGAAGGTTAAATTCAGAGGAGCAGGTATAAGGGAATTACAGCCAGAAGAAGAATGTCACAATGGCAGCATTTGCTTAGGTGAAGCAGGATTTTAAGGCACTCTGACAAAAGGTGCAAAGATAGAATCACATCGGGCAGAATTTCCATTAGCAAGCTCAAGGGTAATATTTTTTGTGGAAGTTATAATGGAGTCACTGAATTGTTCAGCAAGGGTGAATGGGGAGTAGGAAGAATCATTTTAAAAACATATAGTGGGATTTTAAGTAAAATAATTATGCATTGTCATTGCTAGTGATTTACTTCTTATATTTATTTTCTGGAAGAATTTCTCTTCTATGGACATTATTATCCTAATATCTTTTGCCTGACCAGCAAAGCAGAACAACAAAGCCTCTATCATCTTCAAATTCCTGTCCCAACAGTATAACTCAGATATTAGACTGGGATGCATACTCAGAATTTATATGAATATGTAAAGCTCACTCATCTAGCCACTAAGTAAGACTCCAGAGTATCACAAGAGATAATTCCCTTTACTTGATTTTGGATGGTTTTATCTGGAAATGTTGCAACTGACATCTAGAACTATCTGCAGTCAAGCCTTCCACCATATCTTCTTCCCAGTTCCAGTAACCAACAACTGGTTCAAACATGTAGCAACCCAGCATGTTATACATGGATTAAATTACTGACATAATTTGTCACACAAACCTCTTAGGAGAAGGAAAAGAACTCTATGAAAATTAATATGCTCTAAATTAGCCAATCAAAAGACCTCTTGGTTTTTTTTGCCTTTTGGGGTGCTTAATCTTCTTGAGGCAGATAGTGAAAAACATTGTTTACCATTTATTAGACTATATGATTCTTCACCACAAACAATACTATGCCTTCATTTCAAGGCTTTCAGCACAATCTTTGTAAGAAAATATTGTTTGTATTTACTACTGGATTATTTTGTTGGTCTACTTAGGTAAAGGGAAATTTGGAGGCAACTTGCTTATAACACTAAGTTTGAAGCCTACTTGGCGTTTTGCTGCAAAACCACAAAACTTGACACACCCTTGGAATCCAGAAGATTCTAATGTCATATAAGCAAAAACTGGGATTTTGATAAAATAACCATGTTCTACAGAGTTTACTGTGGAGTTTCTGCAAACTGGCTGAGAATGTGGTTTGCAGGCTCATGTTCCTCTATGTTTCTTATCCACAAAAAGTACATTCTTTGCTATGATCAGGTAAGCTCACACTATGAAGAGAAATATATATACACAGTATGCAAAACTGGTTTGACATTGAGAGTCAATAACTGGCATCAGGTGCATTACTTAGCTTACCATCAAGGATTTGGCATCCTGCATGATTGATAACTATGTGTATTCTCCTAACATAATTTTCTCCCTATCACATTTGCACACATGGACCAGAGTCTTTTGTTACGTACTATAGGCCTGATATCTCCATTTCCCAAATATGCCGAAGAAGAATGCACAAGAGCCTCATTTCAGTTTTCCAAAGTCGTAATTCTGTCCTTAAAATATTTGGGTTGATCACAGGAATCCTGTAGGCCTCATGAAGGCAGAGGATATATGAGAAGCCCATAGGGCTCAGAAGCATGTAAAAGTTGAAATAATCAATTTACATTCTCCCTGTCCAGAAATTAATGACCGGCTCTTACCACTCAGAGTACATTCTTATTGGTTCAGCTGTTTGAGGATTTTAGCTGGACTGTAACAAAGTAAGACCTTACTAAAGGGGAAAGCATCACAGTGAAATCCACTCTCTTATTAGGAAGACAAATGCACGCATGTTTTAAAGCTGTCCCTGGAACAGCATTCAATTTTGCTGATAATCAGTCAGCACAGTCACTTAGGAAGGAAACTATGTTAGCACTGTGCAGAAAATTTCTCCCATGGGATTTTTGACCATTCTCAATCAATCCGTAGAAAAGAAATTGTCTTCGAAAATAATTTCAAAGGAAGAGAAATTTCAGAGAAATTCTCATGGGTGAGGTTCATGCTTCTTATGCTTACCTTACGTATGAGGTGACTGAGAAGCGTGTCTTGTTTTCCCCTGTAGAAATGCAGCCAGAAGTCTCCTTAATGTCTCACAGTTCAACTAAAATCCAAGGGAAGATCAAGAACTAAAGCTAGTCACGGAGTGGCAAAGATACATGGAATTAAAAGAACAGAATGAAAGCGTGGCTCCAAAATGGCCGCCGCGCTCTTTGCGGGCCACCCCCAACCGGACTTGGACATCCGGGTAGTTAGGGGGCGTGGCCAGCACCCTTTCAAAGGGGTGGCCACGAGGCAGCTGCGCTGCCATTTTGCGAAGCGACGGAGAGGAGAAGTTTTTCCCCTTTTGCTCCGTCGCTCTTCCCTTCGGCTGGGAAGCCTTTTCTGGGCAGCGGTTCCTTCTTAGCTTCTTTCTTCGGCTTCCCAACGACTGCAGCCATGCCTTCCAAAAAGAAGGCAATAGCGAACGCGGTTCGCTCTTCGCGGAGGCGCCAGCCGGGTCAGAGGACCGCGACTGCGCCCCCTCAGCAGGCCCCCTTTCCGGGGGTGCCCACCAGGACTGGCGGGATGGGGGCGATTGCTCCCTGGCCTGAGGCTGGGCAGCCTCAGGCCGGCCCTGTGGGGGATTCGGCCCCCGGCCCGCAATTAGAGGCCACCAGCCCGGGCCTGGCGCATAGCCAGGCTGGGCCTTCGGGCCTTGGCATCCAGCTTCCAGTGGTGGGCTGCAATCAGGGGGGTTGGCTGGGTTCCCTTCCCTGGCAGGGCATGCTCCCCGCCCCGCAGGGGCCGGTGGTTGGGGCATGGCCATATTCGGGCCCTGGGGTCCAAAGACCTGGCACGGCGCCGGCGACCGGTGGGCCGGCCGGCCCTTTGCCACCCATTAGTATTGGGGGCTATGTAAATGTTGATGCCCTACTGGCCCGCGTCGCGGCTCTGGAGGCATCCTTAGGGGTAGTTAATCCATCCGGGGCACCGCTTGGTTTACAGGTCAACTCAGCGCTTGCCGGTCCTCGGCAGGCAGCCGACAGGGTTGAGCTGCCTTAGGCGAATAGGTCGGCCTTGGCCGCGGCCTCGCAGCTCCCCACGCAACAGATCCTGCCAGCAGGTAGTGGTCAGGTCCCATCTTCGAGCTCGGTTGCGGTCGCGAGCTCCGACACCCGCAGTGGGCTGGAACCCCCGGTGGGGGCGGCCCACGGGGGTGCAACTTGTGAGTATATGGTCCAATCTAGTGCACCCACGACACAACCCACAATGGGGGAGGCTTGCAGTGGCCGTGGCCTCACCTGGCTGGGGCGGCGGGTCAGTCGCCGCCGGCCCATCTTGGAACGGCTCCCGCACTCCAGGGCCCCTCTTGGGGCGGGGTACCCTGTCCCGTGGGGAACTTACTGGGGGTGGCGGGGCTGGTCCAGGCTCCTTTCAGGGTGCCCAGTACTGTCAATGTTCCGGTGTCGGCCTTGCCGACGGCAGGTTATTCGTTGCCCCTCGGGGACCACCTGGCCCAGGCCACCAAGGAAAAGATATGGCGGGGGGAGTACGTGGACATTTTCTCCCTCTTAAATAGAGAACCCACCAAGGAAGAGAGGGAGGGGCAGGACGAGAAGGACAAGGAGCAGGCTCGTCGACGTAAGGCGCCACGTACATGGGCCAACTGGTTACCCACGTACCTTATATACATGGCGGTGTATCTCAGGGCCCGGCCTGACCTGGCAATTCCGATGGTCCAGTATTTGGACAACATATACCGGGCGATGGTTGATTTCCCTGGCCCGTCGTGGTTGGCTTACGACGAGGAATTCCGTATGAGAGTGCCCCTACACCCAGAGATGAGGTGGGATGAGCCCTGCCAGAAGCTGTGGCTTCTGTATATGACCCCCATGCGCCCGGCGCCAGGGGAGAGGTACCATTGTGGACATGCGGTCCAGCGAGCTGCTCCAGCCCAGGCACCCCGCCAGGTGGCGGGGCAGGGGGTTCCAGCCCGCCTGCTGTGTTGGAGCTTCTCGGCCAATGGTGCGTGTAACAGACAGCAGTGCCGATACCGGCACGAGTGTCCCTCTTGTGCTGGCCCCCATGCCGCCTCCGCGTGTCCTAAGGCGGGCGGACTGCGGAGCAGAGGTAGAGTTGGACAGGGAGTGGGCAGGACTGCCGCAGAGGGAGCTGGTCAGGCAAAAGGCCCCCTCCCCAATTAATGTGGACATGTTGGAGCGTTGGCTCATGATGTACCCAAGGAGGGCAGACGCAGCTTACCTGCTTGAGGGTTTTCAGCAGGGGTTTCACATTCCTTTCACGGGGGTCAGGTCCCCTCAAGATGCACCCAACCTGTTATCACTTAGGGGAAGGGAGGAGGTGGCTGCCATGAGCATTGCTAAGGAGGTTGCTGCTGGCAGGGTTGCCGGCCCTTTCCCTTTTCCGCCATTCCCCAACCTCAAGGTTTCCCCTTTGGGGTTGGTGCCCAAGAAGTCGCCGGGGGAGTTCCGTTTGATACACCACTTGTCTTACCCGGCTAGCCGTTCGGTCAACGATGCTATCCCTGACGACCTTTGTTCGGTCCGGTATACATCTTTTGACCAGGCCCTGAGCATGGTGTGCTCATGTGGCCCGGGTGCACTACTCGCTAAGTGCGACATTAAGTCCGCGTTCCGTCTCCTGCCAGTGCACCCGGGCGACTTTGAGTTGCTGGGTTTCAAGTTCCGGGGTGAATTTTATTTCGACAAAGCCATGCCTTTTGGCTGCTCCATTTCATGCTCGGCATTTGAGCGCTTCAGCACCTTCCTCCAATGGGCCTTTGTTCGCAGGTCAGGGTCCCGGTCTGTAGCCCACTACCTTGATGATTTCTTATTTGGGGGTGAACGGGGCTGGGACACATGCACACGTCTCCTTAACACATTTCAGACGCTAATGAAGGAACTCGGTGTCCCTTTAGCACCCGAAAAGACCGAGGGCCCTTCAACCAAACTCACATTCCTGGGGGTTGAGATTGACACGGTTGTGCAAGCATCCAGGTTACCTGCTGATAACGTTTCACGGATCGTTGCACTCATTTTGGACTTGCTGGCAAAACGCAAGGTGTCCCTTCGGGAGCTACAGGTGTTACATGGTCACCTTAATTTCGCTTGCAGGGTCGTCGCACCTGGCAGAGCATTTGCTCGACGATTGTGCGATGCCATGACTGGCTTGGCCAGGCCCCACCACAGGGTCCGACTGAACAAGGGCATGAGGGAGGATATGCTCATTTGGCTCCAGTTCCTGAGGGAATTCAATGGGGTGTCCTTTTGGAGGTCCGACCTTTTAGTTTCCCCTCGTTTTCAGGTTCAGTCGGATGCATCAGGGTCCCTGGGTTATGGGATTTACTTCGCAGGGAAGTGGGCCTACGGCAGATGGCCGCCAGACTGGTGGGGCACGGATCGCTTGCGAGATCTCACGTACCTGGAATTTTTTTCCCATTCTGGGAGCTTTGATGCTATGGGGTGAGGAGTGGGCTAATCCGGTTGTACATTTCTGGTGTGACAATGCTGCGGTAGTTCACATTGTCAACGCACAGACGTCTAAATCTTCAAGGGTTATGGAACTGGTTCGCTAGTTCGTGTTGCGCAACCTACGCCTCAATGTGCTTTTCCGGGCTAGACATGTTCCAGGTATTAATAACGATATCGCTGACGCTTTGTCCCGCCTGCAGATCCCCCAATTCCGTGCCTTGGCCCCGGATGCAGAGGAATTTCCCTCGCCGCTCCCGGACGAGATATGGACACTTGGCAAGGAGAGGTGAACCGGGCGATCGGCATGTCGCTCGCCCCTCGCACGCGTAAGGCGTATAACCATGCATTCAGTTCGTTCAGGGCCTTTTGTGCCCAATCCCGGCTCCTGGAAAGTTGGCCCATCCCAGTGGCTCATATCCTCCAATTTATGGTTTATTTACATGCCCAGGGTTTAGCCCCCCGCACCATAGCATCCAGGCTGTCAGCGCTGGCATTCATGGCCAAGGTGGGTGGTTTTGCTGACAGCACAAGTGATTTTCGCATACGACATGTTTTGGAACGGTGGGCCTGGGAACGTGGGCACAGCCCGGACGACCGCCACCCTATTTCCCTATGGGTACTTACCCAACTTGCACGGGGTTGGCATGACCTGTGTTTCGACAGGTATGAGGCAACCCTGTTTCACGCGGCCACTACGGTGGCCTTTTTTGGAGCGCTCCGCATCAGTGAGCTGGTGCTACTGTCTAAGGCAGATGCGAGTCGTAGGGAACTGGAACTCGAAGATGTCTATGTTTCCAATGATTGGGCTCAGCTGAGGATACGCTCCTCTAAGGTTGATCAGCACGGTGTAGGCAGTGGTGTAAGACTGCTACGATGTTCCATGGCAGACATCTGTCCGGTTGGTGCCCTACAGGAGTTCCTTGCACTACGTTTTTCTGTCACCAAGATGGGTCTCCCCTTACTAAATTTCAATTTTGGAAGGTGACAGGTAAGGCACTAGCCAGTGTTGGCCTCCCCGGGGCTCGTTACGGCACCCATTCATTTAGGATAGGGGCGGCTTCCACCGCAGCGGCGTTTGGGTACTCTGGGGCTGAGATACGCAACATGGGAAGGTGGGGATCACGATGTTTTCAGTTGCATGTTCGCCCTCTTCAACAGTGAGTACCAGTTAAGTCACTGCCCTGTTTCCTTTTTTCCTTGACAGACCCTGGGTGTCGTCTTACACCGGTGACAGTATGGCTGGTGGGCCACAGCTATGTGCACAGGGCAGCGCAGTTTGCTGCGGCGACAGAGTGGGGACCCCGACTGGGACTAGGTGCATCCGCAAGTCTCAGGTGGTACGGTAAGCGCGGAATGTTATGGCGTGAACTGTTGCCATTCCTTTTCTCCATCAGGGATGCTGACCCGCCTGATGTCCTAATTATACACCTCGGGGGTAATGATTTGGGCCAGGTCACGGGCCTATCGCTGAAGCACGCGATTTGCGGTGACCTGGCCTACCTGCATTATGTGTGGCCCGCCACAACCCTGCTTTGGTCGGACATGATACTGCGGCACGCTTACAGGGGAGGATTGAACCTCCAAGCCCTTGATCGGGCTCGGCGCTTGGTGAACAGGGCTATTGCCCGGTTCCTTATGGACAAGGGTTGGGGGCGTGTCATACGACACCCCACCATCAGTCTCCAAAATTATGAGCTTTACACAGGGGATGGGGTCCATCTGTCGCCGGGAGGTACGGACCTCTTGTTAGGAGATTGGCGAGCAGGCCTGTTGACTGAGCTGACGGTCTGGGGGGGCGGTGAGTCTTTATTGAAGCCTCCCCGTGTGGCGGGTAGCACTGGTAAGGTAAACATTTATGACCCACAGGTATCCGGCAGGTTCACAATTGACTGGACAACACTAGACAGGCACAAGTTGGTTAACGTTGTCCGGTCAACGATGAACCAGGCAATGGGGTGATGGCATGAGCTGGGCAGCAGGCATCACCCTGTTATTTTACGGATACGCGTCAGAGGGTGGGGTCACTAGTTAGATTATTGACTACGGTCAACAATTTGTTTGTTGTCAACAAACAAATTGATACAAATGGATACATTGTAACCAATTGTCATTGGCAATTTTGGGTGGAACCTTACCAGTGTTACTTCGGCCTGCTTGCCTTAAGAATTATAATTGGTTGAATACCAATAGAAATTTATAATTCGGACTAGGGCATGAATCAATAAATGTGGCCCAATGCCGTTATCCACTTTTTACCAGTGTCTGAGTCCTTTATTGGGGGGTGCGCCTGCAATGAAAGTGCGTCGCCAAAATGGCCGCCGCGCTCTTTGGGCCCCCCCCCCACCGGACTTGGACATCCGGGTAGTTAGGGGGCGTGGCCAGCACCCTTTAAAAGGGGTGGCCACGAGGCAGCCGCGCTGCCATTTTGCGAAGTGACGGAGAGGAGAAGTTTTTCCCCTCCACCCCCTCCCTAGTTAACAGTGTGATATTTTGGTCGCTTCGGGGCCGGGTGGGAATTTTTGGCTGGGGCCTACAATTGGCTTCAGGTCCTGGCTTTTTTGCCCATCCCACACTGTTGCTATGGTTTGACATAGGGGTTTTTCTTGTTCTGTTATTGACTTTGGTCACATGGGCGGGTAGCACTGGTAAGGTAAACATTTATGACCCACAGGTATCCGGCAGGTTCACAATTGACTGGACAACACTAGACAGGCACAAGTTGGTTAACGTTGTCCGGTCAATGATGAACCAGGCAATGGGGTGATGGCATGAGCTGGGCAGCAGGCATCACCCCGTTATTTTACGGATACGCGTCAGAGAGTGGGGTCACTAGTTAGATTATTGACTACGGTCAACAATTTGTTTGTTGTCAACAAACAAATTGATACAAATGGATACATTGTAACCAATTGCCGTTGGCAATTTTGGGTGGAACCTTACCAGTGTTACTTTGGCCTTCTTGCCTTAAGAATTATAATTGGTTGAATACCAATAGAAATTTATAATTCGGACTAGGGCATGAATCAATAAATGTGGCCCAATGCCGTTATCCACTTTTTACCAGTGTCTGAGTCCTTTATTGGGGGGTGCGCCTGCAAAATGTGATACTAGTTGCAACCCTGTTGTCTTATGTTAAGTTCAAAACCAAAACCAAAACAAATTCTACAGAGCCCTAAAGAGGAGGGGGGGGGAATGGAACACTTTCATGGGAAGTAAAAATTGAGGGAAATTGGAAGACTGATCATAGCAGAGCAGTAGATTCATATTTCCTCCTGCCCCCTGGAACTGAAAACAAGAGTGCCCTTTTTCATGCCTGTTGCAGGATTTACAGGGAAAGAGCTGTACAGTATTTTTTTTTAAAAAAAAATCATCTACAATAACCCCTTGATAATGTAACAATGTCTCCTGCCAACCTAGCAGTTCAAAAGTCAGAAATTGAAAGTATATAAATAGGTACCACTTCAGTGGGAAGGTAAACAGCGTGTGCACTCTGGTGTCTACTCATGCCTGCCATGAGACTACGGAAATGTCTGCACACAGACAGTGTTGACTGTTTGGCTATAAATAGAGATGAGCACCGAACCCTAGAGTTGGATACAATGGGTTTATAAGCAAGAGTAGCCTTTAACTTTACTAATTTAACAATGTAATCAAGATGTGAAAAAACACAACAAATACGGAGCCAAGATTTATTAAATACATTTGCTATGAAACATTCTGAGGTATTATTGTTACAAATTTTTTTAAAAATCTACCATTAGATTCACAATCAAAAACTGGTATAAAATTAGCAGTTCAAAACCTAACCAAGGACCTAATAACTGTTAAGGTAATGTCTAAGTATAAAGACAGTTCCTAGTAAAGTTGATTTTTGTAGAGTTAGGATATTTAAATCTGCTAAATCAAAAATTGTGAAATATCTAGTGAGTCCGTTAGGTATTGCTCTAAGGGCACCAATCACTATGGATATAACAACTGATTTCTTTTTCCATAAACACTCAACTTCAATTTGCAAATCACAATATTTTGTAATTTTCTCCAGCAGTTTGTCCTCAATTCCTGCATTCCCTGTTATAGCAATATCAATGTAGTCATATTGTAAGTGGTGATTGCATCAAAAAGGCAGGGTATCATCGAGAATGAATAAATGAATAAATAATCAATCCAGGCCTTCTTCTTTTCTACAAAATTTATATCAGGTGTGTTATAAATCAGATTTGTTTGAATTTTAAACTACCACAGGATTTTTACTCTCTTATTTTCTAATACTTTCTCAACCTAATGTTCCCATTAATTTTTGTTGCATTCAAATCCAAACTTATGGCAAAGTTTCCAATGAATAATTTTGCAACCCTTTCATAGCATTGCAAATAATCACTATGTAACTCTCCAGTGGCTGCTACTTCACTTTCAGTTTGGCAAGCATGGAGCTAGCAGTTGGCAATTAAAAGTAAAACATTTTAAAGAGTCACAGAAGTTTATACTGCAATCTCGTTTCATAGCAGAAAACATCATCCTTATTTTAAACAAAAATAAGACAGTGAAAGAATTATAAGACAAACAGCAGTGCAGTCTCTAAACACAAAAGAAAATCTTCTTCCTGTTTGTTAACAGACAAGACTATTTATGAATCAAATTACAAGGCATGGTGAAGATTATGAAGATTCACCAGTAATGATGGAAGCCATGTGATGGCCCAGAGGCCTCACAAGCTCAGCTAAGAACTGACTCCCCCCATTTTATAGGGTAGAATGAACCACGTGTCCATTTCATAATATTTTTGAACTGCACTGCTTTGGAAAATGTATTTCAGAACATTTCTGAACATCTGCAATTTTCTGCTTGCTTAAAAGCAGGAGAAGTAGAACTCACTCTATTCCATTCACATTGAAAACAGGATAATGGCTGTAGGCTCCAGTTTTTTTAAAAAAACAACACCATTTTAGGCTTCTTTTCTATGGCTTTTTGAACTTTAAGACACAACATTGTATTTGGATCTTGGCAGTGACATTTGTGGAAATCAGGGGAAGAGAGATCATGGACAAACATTATGGATAGTTGAGGGAAGCAGTTGGGGGGAAATCAGTGAAGAGTTGGTGAGAAGGAATGACCCAGTGTGGAAGAAGGGGAATGCCAAATTGGTAGTCAAGAAGTGGATGGCCTCCTCTAGGCACTATCAATATCATACCTCTCCCCTTCAAGATGGGCATGTTGTAGTTTATTGGGCTTAACTTGCCCTAACCATGACAGAATGTTGGATGCCAGGAGACCCTGGATTCAGAATAAGTCTGGGAAGGACCTACATGTATTACCCGTAAGAGGCATGGAACTGGTAAAGCTGCCCTTTCCTCCCTAACTCCAGGCAGAAAGCTTGACTCCTTTCCTAGAAGTTCCCCTGAGAACATCTTCAGTAGGACCCACAGTGTAAGCATGCCTGGGTTACCTGTTGGCAGAGGATAAATGGGCAACTCTACCCAAGTGAGCAACTCTACCCAAGAAAGAGGATAGCTACATTGGTATTTACCAACTTTGGGGCATACAAAGAGACTTTAATTTTCCTGTAGGAAAGTGGGCTCTGGCAATACAGGACATCACCCTGATCAAGACAGGAGACAGGAGGAATCTTCCTTCTGTGCCCTTACTGCAAAAGTGCCCCTGAATCTGCTGATATTTACCAGAAAAAGTGTGGCTTCTATGGGACACAACAACTCAAGATCTTTAAAGTGAATAAGAAAGGACCAGGAGCACTAGCTCCAATAAAAATCAACTTGTTGTTGTGCTGTATCCAATTCTGAATATTGGCAATCATCATGGCAATCAGCCTTGAAGACTGTCCTGCAAATATAATGTTGTGACCTTTCATCTGCCTTCCACATCGCAGCGTGACACCCATACCACTGATCTAGCTCAATGAGTCACTTTCTGGTCCTGAGCCCTTTTGGCAGACAAAGTCCTCCTCAGCCCCAGGCCAAGATTGATGAAGCTGCTGCCTTCAATCAAGAAGGATTCAAGTGGGATTTAATCACCCTTCCCTGTGGACTTCGCCAAAGCAGCTAGTCCCCAGGGTTATCAGGTTAGTTAACTGGCACCTGACGCTCGGTGTTGAGTTGCTGGCAGTATGGTCTACTCCATTACCATAGCAGGATGTCCTTGCAAGACTCATCAACTAAAAGGTGATAAATCAAAGTTCCCTGTTTCCTTGCTTTCCTTGAGAGGGGCCAAGTCATGCCTCCCTTGGAATATGACATCACTCTAAAGGATTCATGCCTGCATGAATCCTTTAGAGTGATGTCATATTCCAAGGAGACATGACTTGGCCACTCTCAAGGAAGGCATGGAGACAGGGAACTTTGGGGAAATTTCTCTTCTCCCTGGAGAAATTGGGTGAAATTATCAGGGCCGCCATCAGGGGAGACTATCAGGAGTCCCGTCCCGGGCCCAGAGATGATGGGGCCCGGTGGCACTGGGAAACCACTGATGTGTGCATGCGCAAACAAACCATGCATGCACAGAAAACCACAGGGGCATGGCCAAAATGTGTGTGTGGGGCACGTACCAGGCCCGGAAATTTCCGATGCTGGCTCTGGAAATTACCCTCTGTTCATTGATAAGATGGAGAATTTCACAAAACTATGTGTGCACAGCTATAGCTATATAAATCTATGTTAATCAGATTAAGTACCTGGGGACCTGCAGAAAGACTTAGCACAGCAATTGTGAATGTACTCTTAGGTCTGTTGATTTCTGATATTGATTTTTGTCTTCACATATGGTCAATAAAAGATTACTATGTCAGTCTCACTGTCTCTGCCTCTCCTCCTCCAACAATTGGGAAAGAAGCAGGGACTAGTATTAACACACAATGATCAATTAAGTTATTAATGAAGTTGAACATTTGCAATAAATAAATAAATGGGCAAGTATTTTTAAAACAGAAGTGATGTGATATTTTCCCTGTAAGTATTTGATCTCTGAAAATAAGTCCAGATGGCAAAGGTGAAAGTGGGGTACACAGAAAGAGCCTCCTCCAAGATTGTGGTATTTTTTTAATATATATAATTTTTTTTATTAATTTTCAAGATAATAAAAAGAACAAAAATCAAATGACATTACATTCCAATAAAAAACAAAATTACAATACAATACAATATGAAATAAAACAAAAACAAAACAAAAAATAATTTCACATTCAATATGACTAATTCTCATTTTAATAACCTATTTATCAAGTATATACTCCTTTTTTGAGTATCTCCCACAGTATATATTCTAATACATATATTTGTGTATATATTTCTGTAAATATTTATTCTATTATATCAAACCTTCTAAGAATATAAAACCACTCACTTTAATATACTACAATAATATGAATAAACATAAAATACAAAAATAAATCACCAGTTATATTTACAATGCCCTGGATATAACGATTTTCCATGACCATCTCATATTGTTTCCAAAAACTCAGTTGATCTGGTGCTGGTCTACCACCTTTACCCTTAATCAATGTATACTCCAAAAATGGCTTCCATATGTTCCAAAACTTATTTTCCTTAACTATACCATTTTCAAAATTCAATTCCCAAGTAAACTTGTCATTAAGCGCAATTTCCCACATTTCTTAATACCAATCTTCCATTTTTACTAAAGATTCATTCTTCCAATTTCTTGCAATGCTGTTGTTAATATAATAATTAACAAATCCTTTTTATTTGTATCTATATTTGTATTACTACATCGGTCAATAAGGCAGTACCTGACCCCAGCTTAAGGTCCACACCCATTATTTCTGAAGTTTCCTTCTCTATATTTGCCCAGAAACTTGTAAGTACATTGCAACTCCACCACATGTGTTCATACGTCCCCAGTGTATTCTTACTTCTCCAACACATTTTAGTTTTTGTCTTATCCATCTGGTGTAACTGAACTGCGGTCAGGTACCACCTCCATAACAATTTATAATTGTGTTCTTTGACTCTAACAGACAAGGTTTCTCGCTTCTGTAATTTTAATATTCAAATCTTGTTCCCATATTGCTTTTAACGTATCCTGTGGTCTGGCTTCTTGGTTTAACATCTTATATAGCTTATTAACTAAGCCCTTAACACCTGTTTGACCATTTCTTATTTTGTATACCATTTTCTCAAATTCTGTCCTTTCTCTTTCTAAACTGGATTCTTCAAAATATTTTTATTTCAATTGTTTACTTGCACAATTTGAAACAAGTTCAAGTTCATTTGTCTGTATACCTCTAATTTTTTCTCTCTATCCATATATATCTGCATCCAGTCCTTCAACAAGAATATATTGTTTCTGGGGAAAAACTTCCTTCACCTCCCTATCTATCTTCACTGAAAAACTTTTTATAACTGTATCTTCCATTTCCATAATCAGATATATACCTGGGGCTAATTTATTCTTCAATTTCTTCCATACCTCCATTGTTGTCTTTATCATTTTATTCTTAACACTAACCTTTACCATATCTTTATCTTTAAAAAATTGCTTTGCCTACCTGACATAATTCTTTCATCTCAATTTCCTCCCAAATCACTTCCTTTTTCATTAATATTTTTTAACAATATTTCACAATATTTTTTAATTGGAAAGCCCTGTAATAGTTTCTAACATTCGGTATTCTAAGCCCACCTTCTTTCTGAGAGAAAAACATAGGTTCTTTGATATCTTGGTCTTTTCCCTCCATTACAATAACCATTCAACAAATTCTGAAACACCGTGATGTCCTTTTCACTAAATTGGTTTGGCAGGGCATCAAACAAAAATTAAGTTTTGGTAATAATTTCATTTTACACAGTGCGACCATGCCAAACCAAGACAGATTCAACTTTTTATACTATTGTATTTTTTCTTTAATTTCCTTTCTTTGTTTTTCATAATTCAGTTTTTTTAAGTTCATCAAATTTATTTGAGATATTTATCCCCAGATATTTCAAGTTTTCATTAACCTGAATATTATATTTATCCTTTATTCTCTTTTGTTCTTCTTTACCAATATTATTTCAGATTTATCCCAAATTATTTTTAATCCTGTCATTTCCTCAAACACATTGAGATGCATCTGTACCCTTTCTAATACCTTCTTAGGATTTTTCATTATTACCAGTGTATCATCTGCATACAAACTAATTCTATTGCCTTCTACTCCCTCAGTATTTCTATCTTCCCTTATAGCACTCACCAACAACTCCATAGCCATTATAAACAATATGTTGGTGATAATGGACATCCTTGTCTAGTTCCAGCTTTAAGCTGTATATTGTCTGTAAAAGCATCATTTACCCTCACTTTGGCAGAACCCTGTTGCTATAACTGTTCAATCATCTTTCTAAACTTTGTTCCAAAACCATAATTTTTAACTATCTTGTTAATTGTAACCCATTGAAGTGAATCAAATGCTGTAAAAATGTCTAAAGATAACAATCCAACCTTCTCTTTATTTTGATCAGCTATATCCATTAAATCCATGACTCTCCTTGTTAAGTCCACCATATGTCTCCCTTTCAAAAATCCCGCTTGGTCTTAGTTTATATAGCTGGTCATGAAGCTATTTAATCTATTCGCCAATATTGCTGTATATATTTCACCGTCATGATTTATTAAAGAAATAGGTCTATAAGAACAGCCTTGCTGGAACAGGCCACAGTCCATCCAGTCCAGCATTCTGTCTCACACAGTGGCTCACCATTTGCTTCAGGGTATTCCCAAGCAGATGCCTTCGCCTGCTTAGGATTCCCTGGAAATGGCATTGAGAGATATCCTGCCTATCTCTCCAACCTGGAGGTTGTTCTTAGGTATCCAAAATTATAGCCATTGATACCCTTGTCCTCCATGAACTTGTCTATACGCATTCACTTTCTGTAAATCTTTTCCACGTTTGGGAATCAAAGCTATTACGGACCTATACCACGAAGTCAGCATCTGTCCTCCATCTAAAATGTAATTAAACAACTTCAAGAGTCTCGGGACCACAATTTCATTAAATTTGTCCTTGCTCTTCTTGATCTCTCAGCGGCTTTCGATACCATCAACCACGGTATCCTTCTGGAATGGCTCCTAGGATTGGGGATCCAGGGCCCTGTGTGGTCCTGGTTTTCCTCATTTCTGATGGGCCAGACCCAATCGGTGTCATTGGAAGGAGAGAGGTCGAGCCCTAAGCTCCTACAATATGGGGTGCCACCAGGTTTGGTGCTCTCGCCTCTCCTGTTTAATATTTACATGAAACCACTGGGGGAGATAATCTGTTCCTACAGGGTGAAGTATCATCAATATGCGGATGATACTCAATTGTACATCTCAGCACGTGGTGATCCAGGTGATGCAGTGGAAGTCCTATCTAGGTTTCTGAAGGCTGTAGGGTTCTGGATGGGAAACAACTGGCTACAACTGAATCTTGGCAAGACTGAGTAGCTGTGGATTAGGAGCCCTGCATTATCACAGGAGTTACCATCTTTGGTTCTGGATGGGGCTTTTTTTGCCTCAGACAGACCCAGTGTGCAATCAGGGGGTCCTCCTGGACTCACAACTCCTGCTCGATGAGCAGGTGGCAGTCATGGCTTGGAGGGCTTTTGCACAACTTGTGTCATTTGCCTGTTACACCCGCTCCTGGACCCGGACTCCTTGCTCATGGTCACGCATGCTCTGGCCACCTCCAGACTTGATTATTGTAATGCACTCTACATGGGACTGCCCTTGATGACCATTTGGATGCTGCAACTGGTCCAGAATGCAGCTGCTTGGGTGGTGATGGGGTGTGGGCATTGTGCCCATGCCTCGGCACTGTTTTGGGAGCTGCACTGGCTGCCGGTGTGCCTCCAAGTGCAATTCAAGGTGCTGGTGATAACCTTTAAAGCCCTACATGGTAGTGGACCAGGGTACTTAAGAGACAGCATCAACTCAAGGACATCTGGCCATCCCACTAGAGCTCTCTGATTCCCATCTGCTAGAGAGGCTCGCCTCTCTAAAATGAGAAGCAGGGCTTTCTATGTGTCTTCTCCGGTCCTGTGTAACCTCTTGCCAACTGAGCTTCATATCCAGGCAGAGCTTTTATCCTTCCATAAAAACCTCAAAACCTGGCTTGCGCAGCAGGTGTGGGGGGTGGCTGGGGAGATAGCCACTCCAGGCGGTCTCATAAGAGTGCCACCTGGGTTTCCAGCTTTTAGTGTTAGTTTTAGAAATTTGATGATGTGGCATTGGGGAGGGAATTTTAAAATTTTAAACAATTTAATATTTTAATGTTCTTTATCCTATTGTTTTGTAGTTTTTATCTGTGGTGTTTTTATATGTGTAAGCCACCCTGAGTTGCCTCGGTGAGAGGGCGGTAGTAAAAATTTGATTAAATAAATAAATAAATAAATTCATCTGGTAGCCCGTCCTTCCCAGGTAATTTACCCATCTTCCATTGAAGGTTGTGGTATTTTGAACCACAATTGGGCGTACCCCAGTAATGGCAACCTTGTGTTGCCAGCTAATCTTTCTCACACTCGCTCAGGTGAAAGGAATGGCTAAATGAACTCACCAAAAGGTGTCTTCATTTTTGCAGTTTCACGTCTGGCCTAGGCACGGAAGAAGAAGTGGCATTTGAACTCATAATTGAGCATCTTTTTATGATTAACATATAAATGTTCTTGATTTTAGGAAGGTTTTTTTTAAAAGACTTGCAACAGGAGGATGGATGAGGTCCCCCCCCCCATGCAATACTGCATGCTTGAAATAATATGTTTCTTTCACTTTCTTTTTAAATATCAAAATCTGAGAAATAACCTGCCAAACCAATCATTTCCTCCCAGGAGTCTTGCAAAAGGCCTGTATGTTAATTGCATTTAACCTAGAATGGTGGGGCATTTTTTCCTCCTTTATACAATAACTAATATGTAAACTACTGTTGCACTTTGAAATTACTTTCACTTAAATTCTATTATTGGCACTCCACAGTGGAATATATCTAGGGTCTATTTCATTTTAAAAAAGGACTAATTATAGTGGCACTGTGCAGTGCACCCAGCAATCTGTGCGTGAGAGAGCAAGCGAGCATGTGCATTATGATTCAAAAAGGAATATTCACAGTCTTTAGTATAATTATTTCCAATGCTACGTGCAAGGAAATAACATTTGAGGATTTAATTTAATTTAATTTAATTTTCGCGCTTATATACCGCCCACTCAGGTACAACCCGACTCAGGGCGGTTTACATGGCGGACAATAAATGCATAATAATAATAATACAATACACACATCTCCAGAGATACAGTTACAAAATTTCAGACTACAAAATATACCATTCAGTTACAATAAAATATAAATAAAATATGCACTACAATACAATGTCAAAAGCAAAAATAACAAAACATTAAGTCCCAGAGAAGAAGAGAGAACAACAATGAATATGACCTCCCTGGCGGTGGGTGGGGTCCAAAGACGCCGGGGGAGATGGAATGCCTCTGGCGTCCGGCGTTGCGCAGGCTTCCCGATGGTGGAGCTGGGACGACGTTGGAAGTCCTGCCAGCCCTGCAGCCCTTAAGTCCTCCAGGGGGTGGGAGGACTTAATGTATATATCCTGGATGTCTTGATCCAGGATATATTCTGACTAGAAATGGAAAGACATCTCTATATATTTTTAAAAATAGACAAACAGATGCAGACAGTAAGAAATATCTGTGTGTTTGTGACTAAAGAGTTACATCCAATAAATTGTAAGTCTGCACTTATATTCAATGTTTTCTATTTAATGAGAAAATAACTATCTGTTTCTCCCCTTATAATATGTATGCAATTCTGCTAAAAACTGGGCTATTTTGATGAATACACAGAGGCCTCTTTTGAACCAGTGCTGGTCACACTTTTAGGAGTCCAAATGTCCCTATTCTGTTGTTTACAAAACATCAAGCCACTTTAGATCTATGGCTACCTGATGAATTAGTGACCTCCAAAAGGTTCTGTTATAAACTGTGCTGCTTAGGTATTGAAATCTCAAAATTAGTATTTTTTTGTTTGTTTACTAAAGTGAACAATGTGCTCATTTCTTTCACAGTAAGGATGAATGAAAAAGTTGTTGGGCTCAAATTTTAATGTAATAGTAGTTTAGTTACCCAGATTTCAAGATTAAACTTTGAATGCAACAGATCTCACTGACAAAAGCTGCATTTTGAGACTCTGCAAGATGTGTGTATATGTTTGGCAATGGGGTGGGATTGCATACCAACAAAGGCATGTATTTGAGATGTTTATACCAAGAATATCTGCATTTTAAAATTTGTACAGCATGTATTAAAATGCATTTTTTAGAAATGCAGACAAATGAGGCATACATTTTTTGAAAAATTCATGCCAATGAATTTCCATATGGAAAAATGAAATGCTCTTAATCCAAAGTACACCAAAGTTAAAATGAGCATGGTTGGGGGAGGGGAGTCATCCTGAAAAGACATTTGTAAAGCAATCCTGTCTTTCAACTCAGTTTTAAACTGTGCATTAACTAATGACTACTCAATCTGTAGGGACTGCAGTGGCTCAAGTGGCTAAGATGCTGACTGGGAGGCAGAAGGTCAGCAGTTCGATTCCCAAGTACTGCAGGGCGGAATGAGCTCCCATCTTTGTCCCAGCTCCTGCCAACCTAGCAGTTCGAAAGCAAGAAATTTCAAGTAGATAAATAGGGCCCACTTCAGTGGGAATGTAACAGCGTTCTGTGTCTTGTCATGCCTGCCACATGACCACGGAAATGTCTGCAGAAGCAGACAACACTGGTTCTTCAGCTTTGAAATAGAGATGAGCACTGAACCCTAGAGTCAGATACAACTGGCTTTTGAGAAAGGGAAACCTTTACTCAATTTGTATTTGAGTTTAATAAATATAAATACCTATACCCTATATCAGTTTTTACTAAACAAAGAGTCCATGATATATTTTGAACTATAGAATCCATTTTTTGTTCCTATTAGAAAACATGCTGGTGAAGGGCACATTACTAATCAGTACTATTCAAGGCCAAGCTATTAATCTGTCAACATTTTAGTCATGATGATCAGTGGGTTATTGCGTATCTCAGGAATTAGCATATCCAACTGTAGAAAAATATTGCATTTTTTGCATTTGCAACTAATAAAAGCTTTACATTTTAACTTGATCTGGAATAAGATATCATGTTCAGTTAATACTCTTCAAGAGAATATTTCAAAGACTTTATCAAAGGATTGGTGATCTCTGTATTGAGGTTGGCCCTTTGCTACCTTGGGACAAATCTTCCTGTGCTTGGTCTTTGACCCTAACCCTATCCTTTACTCAGGTAAGTTCCATATACAGCAATTACAAATGAATGTCTTTAACTGTACATACAAGGTAGCAGTGTTGGAGAGGGGACAACATTGCGATTGAAAAGGAAGAACATATTTATTTTTTCCTGAAAATCTATGTATGTTGATTTCTAATGTTTACCTTTGGTTCAGAAATCTAGCCAAGCACTTTTGTTCAGAATGCCCGGTTCCCAGCTATAAATGTAGGCAGTAGTTACTGCATATACTCGAGTATAAGACAGCCCAAATATAAGCCTAGGCACCTAATTTTGACCTGAAAACCCAGGAAACTAAATTGACCCAAGTATAAGCCAAGCGTGGGAAATGCAGAAGCTGCTAGTGAGTTTCAATAATCAATATGAAAATATGGTAAAAGTAATGAAATATTTGGCGCTTCTCAATCAGGTGTAGTCTTCGGACCCTCACAGGCTGCCTTAAGAGCTGTACCATGCTGGCTCCTCATTTTCATATAGCATGATGGCTCAGTTTATTCCCTGTGCTGACCATAAATGAGCACCCAGCCATACCACCTTGAACACACTTGTCACCATTTGTTTTCAGAAGACAAGCAGAATGGGACCTGTTTAGTAATTGGATAGGAGACCATTAGGTGATATCAGCTTAAGAAGGAATCCTTCCAGAAACCACAGCAGATACCACCAGTCAAACTGAAAATAGTGGGCTAGATTGAATATATGGCACCTTCCTACATTGCATGCTGCTTATGATCAGATGAATAGTAAGCAAAGTGTATGTGTTGGCTGAGTTGGGTGAAATGTAGCTTCTTAAATGAATGCTTCCTCTGTAAATCCAGCATGAAGGACTGAAGGGGTGACTCTCCATCTTCACCCCCAAAAGTGCCCTTAAACTGCCCTTAGAAAATACCATTAACCCCTGGCCCCTGTCAGCTTCCGTAGGGGGGAGGCCGAGTTGTTTGTTCAACTTGGCGTCTGCCCACAGGCATGGCCACAACACCCATTTGGGCACTTCCTGGTAGAAGCTGACATAAGTAACTCACTATCAGAACCACCACACATTTTCCCACTCCTCAACCCCTTATCAGCCCCTGACCATCTGGGTTGCTCTCTCTGACAGTTATCTAATGTGCATCCCCCAATATACCGATGTATGCAACATCCTATTTTCAAACCTGTCTTCTTGTCAGTTTTGTCACGACCGTACGATTGTGCTAGGCACGCACGTGTTGAGGTTTCTCAGGAATAAAAGGGGAGGTCCGCGATCTCTGTGTCACCTCACCCAGATGACTTGACCTTGCGTGTGCGTGCATGTTTCTCATAGCTACAAAGGAAGATCAAGCCTACTAATCACAAATATATCTTAGTGGATACATGATTGCTGAGATAATCCCTAATATGCCCCCAAATTACTATTTGCCACAGAAATATAAGGATTAAGCTAAAATGTTGAGGCTTGTTTATAATCTGGAATCTATTTTCGGGAGAATGATCTGTAGATATTTCTGTAAACCACTGGAAGTATTTGGTATTTTTATTTAGAGGGTGAGAATTTCCAGACTAATTATAAATACTGATACCATAGAAGTGGTTTCTACAGGTATATCTGGATGTGCCATCCATTATCTACCTCAGGGAAAAATGAAAATATCTGAGAGGAGTGATGCTGAATTCCTTTAGAAATTAGACTGCTAAATGCAAAGTGTGGATTCAAGCAAACAATCTCTTTGATACCACCCACTCCATCATACCACAAGAAAGGAATAAAATGAAGAAAAAAACCCAAACAAAAAACACACACCACACCTCACAATGGAGCAACTTCCATTTCAGATCAGTTTCTCCTCTCCTAACATGGTCTATTTATTTTTATTGGTTTGTTTCTCATTAAATCCTTCAATTACTCTGCAGTGTAAAATGGTGAAATTATTGGCATGTGCCACTTTCATCATGTATCTGAGTTTGCTTATTACACTTGCAGAAAATGCTTGAATGGTATCCAGCTCTGCTGTGGATTGAGACAGAGTTAATAAATATTGTTTGGTGTACCCCCCTCCCCCCCCACCACCAGAAGCACTGATTTTTCTTGATTGTTTTTTACAGTTGGATTGGGAATATTGATTTATTCGCCACTGTTACAATAATTGTATACAAGGAGAGAAAAAATAAAAATGCAGAGGTAACATTTCATCAGCTCAAACAGATTAATTAGTTGTAGTAGATTAGGCACACAGTGTTACGCAGAAAGATTTGCATTTAGAGGAAAGGGAAGAAAAGTTTATTTTATCTTTTTAAAAGCAAGACAATTTATTAGATGGAATATGTTGAGTGTTCATCTTAACCTTCAGTAATTTTAAATAAGTATTCAAAAATAACTTTGAAAGCTAATCTTATTTCTGAAATTAAAAAGTAGTTGTAGAGTAAATTCTTTTAAGATTATTTGGGTACTGGGACAACTATTTTTCACACTTTGCCCTCTGTATTTTAGACAGATTGTATAACCTGTTTTTAAAAGATTTAAAACTCATGTTTTAAAAAGTTTTAACTAGATTTTTAATTGGTGTGGGTGGGAGGTAGTTTTTCCAGTGTTTTTAGGAATTTTAAGGGTTTCTATAGTTTAAATGTTGGGGATTTTATGTACACCGCCCAGAGTTGCATGTCGATTGGGACGGCTATACAAATTGAATAAATAAATAAATAAATAAATAAATAAATAACCTAAATTCTATAACAGTAGCATTGGACACTCTCTTCAGTGGTTTAAATATAATATTTTCTTTAATTTTGTAATGCTGTACCAAAAACATTAGAGTTTGTGAAATATTATTGGAAGCGCGGCGCCAAAATGGCCGCCGCGCTCTTTGCGCCCCCCCCCCACCGGACGAAACCATCCGGGTAGTTAGGGGCGTGGCCAGCACCCTAATAAAAGGGCTGGCCACGAGGCAGCCGTGCTGCCATTTTGGCGAACCGACGGAGCGGAGAAGTTTTTCCTCCTTACCTCCGTCGATCGTGTCTTCTTGAGGGAAGCCTTTTCGGGCAGCTTTCTCTTTCCTTTAGACTTCTTAGCTACATTGGCCATGCCCTCGAAGAAGAAGGCAGCCGCGAACGTGGCTCGATCGGCACGGAGGCGTCAGCCGGGTCGGAGGACCGCGACTGCGCCTGTTCCGCAGCCACCTCTAGCGGATCCCACCGGGGACGGTGGGATGGGATCGGTAGCTCCTTGGCCTGGTGCGCGGAGCATACCCGCGGCCCCGGACGGGGCCTCGGCCCTTGGCCCGCAAACGACGAACACGGCCCCTGCCATGGTTCGTCCGGTAGGGCCTTCTTGCCCAGGTGCGCAGTTCCCCATGGGGGGTGCGAGCCACGGAGGGTGGTTGGGTTCCCTGCCCTTGCAGGGTGTTCCTACGACTTCCCAGGGGCTGAGCATGGGCTCTTGGCCTTATCTGGCCCCTGGGGCTCAGGGACCTGGACAGGTACCCGTGAATTTTGGGCCGGTTGCCCAATTGCCCCCTGTTGGGGCCGGGCCCTATGTCGACGTGGAGGCCCTTCTTGCTCGGGTTGCGGCCCTTGAAGCGTCCTTGGCGAGGGCCAACCAAGTAGGGGTACCTCTAGGTTTCCAGGTTCCCCCTTTGGCCGCCGAACAACGGCCGGTGATCGGTCGGGTTGAGCCGCCTGAAGCGTGCGGGCCGTTGGCGGCCACTGCCTCGCAGCTCCTCACCCCACAGGTGCAGCAGTCTGGTGCTGGTCTGGCCCCGTCGACGAGCTCAGCTTCGGTCGTGAGCTCCGACGCCCCCAGCGGGCCGGAACCCCCGGTGGGGGCGGCCCGCGGGGGTGCAGCGGGTGAGTATGCAGTCCAAGTTAATGCACCCACACAACTGACTTCATCGGGGGGGGGGGGCTGTTCAATGGCCTTGGCCTCGCTCGGCTGGCACAGCGGCCCAATGGCCCCCGGCCCACCCAGCGACTTTGCCCACGACACAGGGCTTGGGGCGGGGAGGTGCCCCCAACGTGCTGGGAAATCTGTTGGGGATCCCCGGGCTAGCTCAGGCTCAATTTACCTTACCCGTAGTTCCCTCGGTGCCGGTGTCGGCTTTGCCAACAGCAGGGTATTCCTTGCCCCTGGGGGACCATTTGGCCCAGTCTACCAAGGAAAAGATTTGGAGGGGCGAGTACGTAGATATCTTCTCACTTTTAAATAGGGAGCCGACCAAGGAGGAGAGGGAAGGGCTGGACGAGAAGGATAAGGAGCAGGCACGTCGTCGTAAGCCGCCACGCACGTGGGCAAATTGGCTGCCAGCGTACCTGATTTACATGGCCGTTTATCTCCGGGCTAGGCCGGATTTGGCTATTCCCATGGTCCAATATCTGGACAATATTTACCGGGCTATGGTTGACTTCCCGGGCCCATCATGGCTGGCTTACGACGAAGAGTTCTGCATGAGAATTCCGCTGCACCCAGAGATGAGGTGGGATGAGCCCTGCCAGAAGCTGTGGCTTCTGTATATGACCCCCACGCGCCCGGCGCCTGGGGAGAGATACCATTGTGGACATGCGGTCCAACGAGCGGCCCCAGTACAGGTACCCCGCCAAGCGGCGGGGCAGGGGGTTCCAGCCCGCCTGCTGTGCTGGACCTTCTCGTCCAGTGGTTCTTGCAACAGGAAAAATTGCAAGTACAAGCATGAGTGCCCCTCTTGTTCTGGCCCCCATGCTGCCTCCGCCTGTCCCAGGCCAGGAGGATACAGGGGCAGGGGTAGGGGCGGACAAGGGGCAGGCAAGGCTGCCATGGAGGGAGCGGGTTCACCTAAAGGCCCCCTCCCCAATTAATGTCGACATGCTGGAGCGTTGGCTCGCATCGTACCCGAGGAGAGCAGACGCTGTGTACCTCCTTCAGGGTTTTCAACTGGGTTTTCGTATTCCTTTCACGGGGGATAGGTCACCTCAGGATGCACCTAACCTTTTGTCACTTAGGGGAAGGGAGGAGGTGGCTGCCGCCAGCATTAATAAGGAGATTGCTGCGGGCAGGGTCGCCGGCCCTTTCCCCGCACCCCCGTTTCCCAACCTTAAAGTGTCCCCGCTAGGACTAGTGCCCAAGAAGTCACTGGGCGAGTTTCGCCTGATTCACCACTTGTCCTACCCAGCCGGCCACTCGGTCAATGATGCTATCCCTGATGACCTTTGTTCTGTCAGGTATACATCCTTTGACCAGGCATTGCGCATGGTGCGCTCATGTGGCCCGGGTGCAATGTTGGCTAAGTGTGACATTAAGTCGGCGTTTCGCCTCTTACCCGTGCACCCGGGTGACTTCGAGTTGCTGGGTTTCAAATTCCGGGGTGAATACTATTTCGACAAAGCCATGCCATTCGGCTGTTCCATATCCTGCTCGGCTTTTGAGCGTTTCAGTACCTTCCTGCAGTGGGCATTTGTCCGTAGGTCAGGGTCTCGGTCTGTAGCCCATTACCTGGATGACTTTTTATTCGGGGGTGAACGGGGCTGGGACACGTGTACACGTCTCCTCAATACATTTCAGACGCTAATGGAGGAACTCGGTGTCCCTTTAGCGCCCGAAAAGACCGAAGGCCCGTCTGACAAGTTAATATTCCTGGGGCTGGAAATTGACACGGTAGCGCAGGCTTCTAGGTTGCCCGCAGACAAGGTGGCAAGGATAGTTGCCCTTATATCGGACTTGCTGGCTAAGCGCAAGGCATCCCTTCGGGAATTGCAGGTGCTACATGGCCACCTCAATTTCGCTTGTAGGGTGGTGGCACCTGGCAGGGCCTTTGCTCGGCGCTTGTGCGACGCCATGGCAGGCTTATCCAGGCCCCATCATAGGGTGAGATTGACACGGGGCATCAGGGCAGATCTGCACGTATGGCTCCAGTTCTTGAGGGAGTTCAATGGGGTCTCATTTTGGAGGTCTGACCTCCTGGCTTCGCCCCACTTTCAAATCCAGTCTGATGCCTCGGGATCCCTGGGTTATGGGATGTACTTCAATGGGAAGTGGGCATATGGTGGATGGCCACCAGCCTGGTCAGGCACGGGTCGCCTGAGGGATCTCACATATTTGGAATTTTTTCCCATACTGGGGGCCTTGATGCTATGGGGTGAGGAGTGGGCCAACTCTGTGGTGCATTTCTGGTGTGACAATGTGGCTGTTGTCCACATTGTCAACTCACAGACCTCTAAATCTCCCAGGGTCTTGTGCGCCAGTTTGTATTGCGCAGCCTGCGCCTCAATGTACTGTTCAGGGCCAGGCATGTCCCGGGGGTGAATAATGATATTGCTGACGCTTTGTCCCGCCTGCAGATCTCCCGGTTCCGTGCCTTGGCTTCGGATGCGGAGGAATTTCCCTCGCCACTACCGCAGGAGATATGGACCATTGGCAAGGAGAGGTGAAACGGGCGATAGGCATGTCACTGGCGCCACGCACGCGTAAGGCGTATCACCACGCGTTGATTTCATTTCGGACCTTTTGTTCCCAATATTGCTTGCCAGATACCTGGCCGATCCCAGTGGCCCACATCCTCCGTTTTATGGTTTACCTGCACGCCCAGGGCCTGGCACCACGCACCATAGCATCTAGGCTATCAGCGCTGGCCTTTATGCCCAAGGTGGGAGGTCATGCGGACAGCACCGCTGATTTCCGTGTGAGACATGTTTTGGAGGGGTGGGTGCGGGAACGTGGGCGTAGCCTGGACGACCGTCACCCAATTTCCCCTGGGGTACTTACCCAACTGGCACGAGGCTGGCATGACCTATGTTTTGATAGGTATGAGGCAGCCCTGTTTCGTGCGGCTACAACGGTGGCCTTTTTTTGGAGCGCTCCGCATCAGCGAGCTTGTGATGCTGTCTAAGGCGGATGCAAGTCGTAGGGCACTGGAACTCGAAGATGTCTATGTTTGCAATGATTGGGCTCAGTTGAGGATACGCTCCTCTAAAACAGATCAGCATGGCGTAGGCAGTGGAATAAGACTGCTACGATGTTCATTGGCAGACATCTGTCCGGTTGGTGCCCTACAGGAGTTCCTTGCACTGCGTGGCACGCACCATGGCCCGTTTTTCTGTCACCAAGATGGGTCTCCCCTCACTAAATTTCAGTTTTGGAAGGTGACAGGGAAGGCACTGGCCAGAGTTGGCCTCCCTGGGGCCCGTTACGGCACCCATTCATTTAGAATTGGGGCGGCCTCTACTGCGGCTGCTTATGGGTACTCCGGGGCTGACATACGCAGCATGGGGAGGTGGGACTCACACTGTTTCCAGCTTTATGTTCGCCCACTCCCACCGTGAGTACCTTCTGAGTCACCATGTATCTTTCCTTCCCTGTTTTTTCCCTTGACAGACCCTGGGTGTCGTATCACACCGGTGACAATCTGGCTGGTGGGCCACAGCTACGTGCACAGGGCAGCGCGTTACGCTGCGGCGACAGATTGGGGACCCCGACTGGGACTGGGTGCATACGCACAATTCACATGGCACGGTAAGCCCGGTATGTTGTGGCGGGAGCTTTTGCCATTCCTCTTTTCATCGAGGAGTGCCGACCCGCCCGACATCCTGATCATACACCTTGGGGGTAATGACTTGGGTCAGGTCACTGGCTTATCGCTGAAGCATGTGATTTGCGCGGACCTTGCCTACTTACATTACGTATGGCCCGCCACAACCCTTGTTTGGTCAGATATGGTCCCACGGCACGCTTATCGGGGAGGCTTCGACCTCCAGGCCCTGGACCGCACTCGGCGCATGGTAAACAGGGCGGTGGCCCGATTCCTTTCGACCAAGGGCTGGGGGCGGGTCAGTCATCATCCCGCCATTAGTTTGCAAAATTTTGGGCTTTATTCTGGGGATGGGGTCCATCTGTCGCGAGGAGGTATGGACCTCCTGCTGGGTGATTGGCGAGCAGGCCTGTCGACCGAGCTGACGGTCTTGGGGGGGGCGTCGAGCCTTTATTGAAGCCTCTCCGGGTGGCGGGTAGCACTGGTAAGGTAAACATTTATGACCCACAGGTATCCGGCAGGTTCGCAATTGACTGGACAACACTAGATAGGCATAAGTTGTTTAAACGTTGTCCGGTCAACGACGAACCAGGCAAGGGGGTGATGGTTACCACTAGACAGCTGGAATCACCCCCTGATTTTACGGATACGCGTCAGAGGGTGGGGTCATTAGTTAGATATTGACTACGGTCAACAATTTGTTTGTTGTCAACAAACAAATTGATACAAA
Source organism: Bradypodion ventrale (assembly GCA_035047345.1). Taxonomy (NCBI): domain Eukaryota; kingdom Metazoa; phylum Chordata; class Lepidosauria; order Squamata; family Chamaeleonidae; genus Bradypodion; species Bradypodion ventrale. Next base: position 105,957,146 of record JAWDJE010000003.1, on the reverse strand, counting down.
TAGATACATTGTAACAATTGCCGTTGGCAATTTTGGGTGGTACCTTACCAGTGTTACTTCGGCCTGCTTGCCTTAAGAATTATGATTGGTCGTTTTACCAATAGAAATTTATAATTCGGACTAGGGCTTGAATCAATAAATGTGGCCCATGCTGTTATCCACTTTCATTTGTGTCTGAGTCCATCATTGGGGGGGGGTGCGCCTGCAATGGAAGCGTGGCGCCAAAATGGCTGCCGCGCTCTTCGCGCCCCCCCCACCGGACGAAACCATCCGGGTAGTTAGGGGCGTGGCCAGCACCCTAATAAAAGGGCTGGCCACGAGGCAGCCGTGCTGCCATTTTGGCGAACCGACGGAGCGGAGAAGTTTTTCCCCTCCACCCCCTCCCTAGTTAACAGTGTGATTTTTTGGTCGCTTCAGGGCCGGGTGGGAATTTTTGGCTGGGACTCGCATTGGCCCTTGAGTCCTAGCTTTTTTGCCCATCCCACACTGTTGCTATGGTTTGATATAGGGGTCGTTCTGTGCTGTTGTTGACTTTGGTCACATTGGCGGGTAGCACTGGTAAGGTAAACATTTATGACCCACAGGTATCCGGCAGGTTCGCAATTGACTGGACAACACTAGATAGGCATAAGTTGTTTAAACGTTGTCCGGTCAACGACGAACCAGGCAAGGGGGTGATGGTTACCACTAGACAGCTGGAATCACCCCCTGATTTTACGGATACGCGTCAGAGGGTGGGGTCATTAGTTAGATATTGACTACGGTGAACAATTTGTTTGTTGTCAACAAACAAATTGATACAAATAGATACATTGTAACAATTGCCGTTGGCAATTTTGGGTGGTATCTTACCAGTGTTACTTCGGCCTGCTTGCCTTAAGAATTATGATTGGTCGTTTTACCAATAGAAATTTATAATTCGGACTAGGGCTTGAATCAATAAATGTGGCCCTTGCTGTTATCCACTTTCATTTGTGTCTGAGTCCATCATTGGGGGGGTGCGCCTGCAATAAGCAATGCTGTAGATGTCGATATCGTCCTTACTTTAACCACGCCCTGGAGGTAACGGATATTTCCTAATGATCTGTACCGCTGATACCAAAAGTATGATTAAGTAATTTCCCTTTAAACTTTAAGAGTTCCAGGCATTTAAAAAAATACTTCAGCTTCCAAAATGAGACCATGCTATGGTCCTTGAGATTTTGCTTTGCATATTTTTGTGACAATCTTTTTTCTATTTGCAAAACAAGGCATATTATACAAGTGTGATCTCCACTTTTATTCCCTATAGAGCAGACTTGCTTTAACTTAATATGATGGGCTAAACCAAGCAAAGAAGTTATGCTGTATTGGAGACATTTGTAAGAAAGAGAATTTTTTTGGGGGTGGGGTGGGGTAACTTATTATTATATAGCTTTCAGAGCTCCACCCCAAATTCAGGCAGGCAAGTATTTTACAGAGAATAAAGGAAACCAGTTTTTGAAAGTTAAAAGTAAAGGTTGCCATTGCTTGGAAGCCAGTCATATCTGACTCTAGGGCGCAGTGCTCATCTCCATTTACAGCATCTTACCTACTAAGCCACTGCAATCCCATAGTTTTAGAAAACAATAGTTAATAATGCCTATTTATAGAATTCCATCAGTAACATTTTGAAAAATATGGGAGGACACTTCAGTCTCCCTCGACCAGTGGTTGCCAACTTTTTAAAGTTAGGGGCCCGGTCATTCTCTGTCAGACAGTTGAGGGGGCTGGGCTAGTGCCCCCCCCCCATTTATGGCTGCCGTAAATGCTTCTGTGGCTGTTGTAAATGCATTAACAACAGCAGTAAATGAGTCTGCTGCCGATTCCGGCAGTGGCGGCAGCGGTGGGAGCGAGGGTGTGAGTCGGATTTTTGTGGCACTGCAGGTCAGATCCAACCCATGGGCCATAGGTTGCCTACTCCTGCCCTGGACACACACTCTCTCTCTGGCCTCAGGATGACCATCCCAGAGCAAATGAATTTGAAAGACAGATTCCAAAGGGAAATAGCCGAATTTGACAACTAAGGTTCAGCTCTATCACTCTTGGATTTTAGGAAGGCAGGTTCTTTGTGTCATACATTAATCAGGTCATCCATGTCTATTTGACTGTACCATTACGTCACTGTGCATAGCATAAACATCTTCCCTCACAGGACTATGAGAGTAACCAAACCACTGCTGCATTTAGCTAAAACAGAGATTCTCTTGAAAGAAGAACTCTTTGGGTGAACATCTCAGATGTTAATTGACTTGTGTAACTGAGCTTATTATTATGAATATGTTTATGCTAACAAGTCCTTTGAAAGTTTATGACCGGTGCTAATAACACATTGCTATATTTCATTTCATTCTCTCCTTCCGCCATAAAAATAACCAGTGTGCATATGAACCAGTTGCCTCTTCCGTCAGACTCAATCCCCTTTGGACAGTAAAACTCTCTTCTGCGGACTAATCTTCAGAAATCTTCCAGAAATGGAGTGGAGAAGAACTAGTTCAAGGGAGAAGCCAAGTTACTTTCTTCAACGTAAGGTTAGTCAGAGTAATGATGGCCATAAAAAAATTGTTAATCCAGCATTGCTGGACTGAGAGGGGTTTAGACTCAATACTGTTTCAGCACACCAACTATTGGTTTCGCTACTTCAGTCACCTTGGCTGGTTAGAATTGTGCTCTAAGGTTGTTTTTACTATTTTAATCTCTTGATTACACTTTAGCAGGATGCCAAAATAGAGCTGTGTAGGTGAACAAATCAAATGGGTCTAGAGCAGTGGTTCCAAATGTGGGGCCCAGGCCCCACAGGGGGACTTTGATTCCCAGAATCCTAAGTCAGTACATTGGCTGATCAGTACTTTGGGGAATTGGTTTAGGTTTCTGGGTATTGAAGTCGAAAAACCAAAAGTTGGAAGGCACTGGTCTGAGATTTGGATACTTTCCCCTTTTACTATCTAATCTTCCAAATATAATTTTAAAAAACCTTTTCTCCCCTAAAGATCACTTTTGTGTGGTTTATCTGCTGCTGTGGCCCTTGAGTTTCATTTTACCCGGGGCATGAATCTAGCATTAATTCTAACCATGATTTGTCATTATACCTTGACATTGCACATGAATTAATATTTTGCGAAGGACAATAACAAATGAAAATATTAGGGACAGCTTGTTAGCAGTGCAGCATTATCAGCACTATTTCACATCTTTAAGCTATAATCAGTGGTAGGCCCCAAAATTTTTTACTAACACACTGTGGGCGTGGTATAGTGGACATGACCAGGGGGGAAGCCCTGCATTGCATCTGAATTAGGACTACTTTACTTCAAAACATGGATGGGCAGGGTCAGCTGGAATTTCTGCTACCAGACTTTTCCCTCGGCCAGCCCTGGCCTTGAGGGGAAGGAGGAGCAGCTGTGCGGCATGGCCGGCTGGCCATAAGAGCAACACCACCACCACCGTTACTGGACTTTTCCCTTGGCCAGCCCCGGCCTTGAGGGGAAAGAGGAGCAGCTGTGTGGTGCGGCCGGCCAGCCATAAGAACAACGTCATTGCTGCCGCCACCGGACTTTTCCCTCGGCCAGCCCCAGCCTTGAGGGGAAGGAGGAATGTTACTGGACTTTATCCCTCGGCTGTTCAGCCTGGAGAGTAGTGGACAAGTCTGAGTTTTTGCAATGTATTTTTTATGTGTATTGCTTTAAAATGTGTATTGCTTTTGAAACATGTATTGTTCTTGAAATGTTTTTTTATATTGTGTTGATATGCTACTTTGTAACTGTAATTTGTAATACTTTATTTCTTTGTCAGCCGCCCAGAGTCGCATTGTGAGTGGGGAGGCATACAAGTCGAAATATACTATATACTATACTATACTACGGGTTCTGGTGAACTGGGGTGAACCTACTGAATCACACCATTGGCTATAATTCTGTTGTCCATGGGAATACATCCCAAGGGTCATATGGTGTTCTGAATCTCACTCCTTCCATTAAGAACTGAGTGAGAAAATCTGGCCTTGAACCTCCAAATGAGTGCCAGAGAAATGGCCAAGAGGAAGGAAAGCTTTGGATCCTCCAAAATGGGAACTATGGATCCTCCAAAATGACTGGCTGTGGGAGGTTGCATCTGAGAAGGAAACATATGAACTTTGATATTCCACATAGTTTTCACAGGGCCAAGAAATTCAACTCGGTGACCTTGGGCTATCCACAAGCTATTAGTCTGACCCATCTTACATATTATGGGACTAAAGGGAGAAAAGGAATGCCTTTACACCACCTTGTGCTCACTGGAGGAGATCAACCAATGCAAATATAACAAATATGAAAATAAATATAGAAAGCCCCAGTCTGAGTGACTAAAAGAAAGAAGAAAAAAGATATCTAGTTCCTCCATTATCCCAGTGTAAGCCTGGCAGAGTGTCAGATACAGTGGCTCTGCCTCGCTCCTTCTGTCACTCCCCCACACACACACTGTCTAACAGATAGGACTTTATTCATTTATTTAGTTGCTTGTTTTATACCCTACCTCTACCCACAATGGACCCATGGTGGTTTACAATGTATTTGAAAAACAAAGTATTAAACCAGCTAAAAGTGATAAATTACAATATATATAAAAAATCTAAAGGCATTGGCTGAATTCCTGTTGAGCACCTCCCAATGTGCAACAGGGATGATGTCATTACCAGCAGAAAATCACAGCTGATTGCTGCAGATTAAAGACAATTTTTGAGGTGCAGATGACTTTAATTAGTGGCAATGTACTGTTGCTGATTGCATCACTGCTCTTGTGCAGGCGGAGCCATGAACTAGCCTTTCCGTCAATATATTGAGACATAACTGTATATGCCTCTTAGAAACTTGCCTTCCAGATTGTTGCTACCTTCACACGGACTCTATGCTTAGGTACACCTTCAGTGACATTGCTTACTTAGATTATTCCTTCTCTTAAGATTCTATAGTTTGCAGTTTATCTTTTTCTGGTTGGCTTGTTTGTATGTTATTAGTATTCTTTGTTATGGATTCCCCATGCCCGGTGGGCATGGAACGGCCCTGGCAGAGGCCACTACGGTAGAGAAAACTCCTGGCTCGTGGTTTCTGCGGGCAGAGAAATTAAGGGGGGTGGATAAATGATAGGGTTTGATTCACCCAATTCCTTGACCTGACCAGCGGATCTGCTGAGAGAGCGAATATCTAACTCTGTTACCCATTAGAGTAATCCTTCATCTCCGAGTCTCAGTCTTATCCCAGATGCAAACAGAAGCCATGTTTACCCCCGTCTAAGCTCCAGACAATGGTGTTTTCCCTGTCAATGTTTGTCCGTGTTAATTAACTTCCCTTAGAGAGATTCCTCATTAACCTGAGCAAATAGGTGATGTGATTTCTGTCAGATGACGGTTTTGCCACCGTTGCGCTTTTCCTTCTATATATGCTGAAGTTTTCCCTCAATAAAGGACTGATCTGATCTCGCTCCATACTGCCTCGTATCGTTTCTTGATCAGTCTCCTCCGGGACCTCCGGCCCTCTGCGGCCCCGATTCCTACACTTTGTACACTTTATTAAATTTATTCACTTTCCTAGCCTTTGATTCCTTTTGGGGTGTAATTTCCTCCCTCCCTGTGAAAAAACATTTTTGGCCTACAAGTGGAAAGATGTGAGGCTATCTACAGAAAAAGGTCCGCTCTTTTCATCACCATGCCTTCCTGTGGAGATGATGGGACTGAGAGAAATGCCTAGCATTGTCTCCTTGCACTGCCCCTTTCAAAACTGATGGCATTATATGATGTTGCAGTGATTAAGCATGCGTTTCCCCCCTGTTTATTTGTTGGGCTCCACCTTCTCCACTTCGGTGGGGAAGGAAACAGTGTTCTGTGCACTTCAGTGTCTAGTCATGCCTGCCACACGACCACAGAAATGTCTGCAAATACAGACAGTGCTGGCTCTTCGGCTACAAACAGAGATGAGCACTGAACCCTAGAGATGGATATAACTGGCTTTTGGGCAAGGGTGACCTTTACCTTACCCTCTCTGTTGCAAAAATTCAGGTAGTAGACAACTGCAAATATATATCCTGATTCCTCTGCAGTATTCTCTTCAAAATCTTAAGCAGAGATTTATTAAAATGATGCCCGTGAAATCTAGCTTGAGAAGATCAAATCAGATATTTTGTGAGGATTCTCAGACAGTGTTCAACAGCATGGAACAGTAATTCTCTCCCCCCGCCCCACTTCAGCTGAATATTGGGTAGACAGAAAAAGAGTTTTGCAGTCTTTGAACTGATAAAGGAAGATATCCTTGTAGCCGATAATATATCCTGAGAGCACTATAACACAATGCTAGTGCGGAAGGGGGAGAAATGAAAAGTGGAACATTAAATGAATTTGAAAAGACTCCCCTTCTCAACATGGGATGATTGAAAGACTTGGTGGGATCATCTCCTTGCACATTTGGTGAGAATAGTCCAGAGCATTTCTAGCTTTGTAGATAGCTGCAAAGATTTACCAATGATTCTGTTTTTACTTGCTACATTTCTTTAAAAAAAAGAATAAGGTTTGATTCTTTAAGAGCATAAGCCTATGCTTAAGGAAATTAATTCCAACCTGCCCTTTCTGGGTAAGGTTTTGGAGAAGGCGGTGGCGCGCCAGCTGCAGAGTGTCCTGGAGGAAGCGGATTATCTAGACCCCTTTCAATCAGGATTCAGGCCCGGGTATGGTACGGAGACGGCATTGGTCGCACTGATGGATGATCTCTGGCGGGAGCGGGACAGGGGTTATCCATCCGTCCTTGCTCTTCTTGACTTCTCAGCGGCCTTCAATACCGTCGACCACGGTATCCTTCTGGAACGGCTCAAAGGACTGGGGATCCAGGGCACCGTGTTGTCCTGGAGGGCCGTACCCAGTCGGTGTGGTTAGAGAGTGAGAGGTCCAGCCCTAGGCTTCTCAAGTATGGGGTGCCTCAGGGTTCGGTGCTCTCTCCTCTCCTATTTAGCATCTACATGAAGCCACTGGGTGAGATCATTCGTTTCCACGGGGTGCGGTACCATCAGTACGCGGATGACACTCAGTTGTACATCTCGGCCCGTGGGGACCCCAGTGATGCTGTTGAAATCCTATTCAGATGCCTGGAGGCCATTGGGGTCTGGATGGGGGCCAATGGGCTTCGGCTGAATCCCAGCAAGACAGAGTGGCTGTGTTATCCAGGGAGTTACCATCTTTGGTACTGGATGGGGCTGTTTTGCCCCAGACAGACCCAGTGCGCAACTTGGGGGTCCTTCTGGACTCGCGGCTGCTGCTCGAAGAACAGGTAGCGGCTGTGGCCAGGAGGGCTTTTGCCCAACTTCGGGTGATTCGCCAGTTGTGCACGCTCCTGGATCGGGGCTCCTTGCTTATGGTCACCCATGCTCTGGTCACTTCCCGACTAGATTATTGTAATGCGCTCTACATGGGGCTGCCCTTGACGACCATTCGGAGGCTGCAGCTGGTCCAGAATGCGGCAGCCCGGGTGGTGATGGGATGTGGGCGATATGCCCATGCCTCACCGCTACTTCGGGAGCTGCACTGGTTACCAGTTTGTCTCCGGGTGCAATTCTAGGTGCTGGTTTTGACCTTTAAAGCCCTATATGGCAGTGGGCCAGGATACCTTAGAGACCGCATCGTCCCAAGAGTGTCTGCCCATCCAACCAGAGCGGACCGGCGGACCGGAGGGGCTCTCTAATAGTGCCATCAGCTAGGGGTGCACATCTATCCAGCACCCGAAGGAGGGCCTTCTCTGTGTCCACACCAACTCTCTGGAACCTCCTGCCAACAGATCTAAGACTTCAAAGAGAATTGCTGCCCTTCAGGAATGGAAAGTCAAGCTGCAAACTGGAAAAACAAGCCTATGCATGGTCAATGCTTGAAAAATATAGAAGGAAATGCTGACCAAAAGCTCACCTGGGGCTGGTTGCCATCAAGTCAAGTCTGACTATTAAAAAAATTTATTTTCCATAGCATGATATATTCAGTATGATCTTATTTTGTAAAGTCTTATACATTCATATGTTTACATGCATACACTTAACTCTTATCTCTTCACTATTGAAGTCTTTTTATATACCTTGTTAATTATATCTTGTTTCTAGCTTAAAAAAAAACAGTAGTCAACATTCCCACCAGTTTTGTAAGTTGCATTCTGTATTTTTTATTCCAAGTGTGCCCAAACTATGTCCCACAGGCCGGATCCGGCCTGTGGTGACAAATAATCTGGCCCATGCTACCCTTGATGCTCCTGAAAGTGGAAGTTAAATGTGCCTGTACATGCACAAAATGCTGCTATAAATGCACCACGGCTGTCATAAATGTGTGATTTACGACAGCATTAAGCACATGCATGGGTACGTTATGCATATGCGTGGGAGTGTTTTACTTCCACTTTCAGTGAGAGGAACCACATGACCGGCCAACTCAACCACATGACCAACCCACGGCGTAAAAAGTTTGAGTACCCCTTAGTACTCCCTGTGTTCTTGAACTTCAATTCCCAGAAGCCCAAGCCTGTGAATCCACACAAATGGGCGCCATATTTTCATAAAATTATTTTGTTTTAGTTCCCCTTGTGTAATCTAACCCAATTGCATCAGTGAAATTCTCTAAATTCTGTTCAGGAATGAGTGAATTCTGACTTACGGTAACATTTTTTAGGGTTTCTAATTAAAAATACTCAGAAGTGCTTTACCATTCCCTTCTAGGAACATCCAGGCCTGGGCAGCTTGCCCAAGTCCACGTAGACTGGCTCTTGTCCTGAGAGGCACAGTGGAGATATTGAACTCCCAACCTTTGGCTCCACAGCCAGATAGCTAAACCACTATGCTAACCAGCCAGCTGAAGCTATTTATATACTTAGAAATGAATCTATTCTATTACTAACTTATTTATTTAAACTATTTTTACCCTGCCTTTCTCCAAGAAAGGGCCCAAGGTAGCTAACTTTAAAAATAAAAAAGAAGACAAATAAAATCTAAACCCAATTATTATAATATTTAAAGAGAGTTAAACAAATATAATAAATATAATGCATAAAAACCAGAGCAAAATGTTTAAAAAATAAAAGGTCCGAGCAACCGCATTTTAAGACACACACACCCTATCAAATTCTGTTCAATGTTTTAAAACTCTGTCCACTTTATCCAATGAATCTACTCTTCACTGGTAACACTAACCAGTGCATTTCTAGCTCTTCTCAAATGAAAGCTGCTGTTCTGGTTATTTAACCTCAAAAATACTAAATCAAAATTTAGTGCTTTGGAGTTCCTTGGTTTGATTCAAGCACTAGTCCAGGTTTCTTCTCTTCACTTCAAATTGGTTAAGAAATGGACAAATACCCCAATCTGCTGTTTTCCAAAAGAAAGAAAAAGTCCAAATCTAAAGCATATCCCTAGTAATTACCAATGCATAAGAATTCTTCCAGAAGGACTAGAATCATCTTGCTAAGCCTAGTACTGTAATCTGAGTCTGCCCACTGAACATGCCTGTCAACCTTCCCAGATTGGCTGGGATTTCCCGATTTTTGGCGCTGATTTGGCCATTTCCCACCTGCAGCTGCCAAAACCCCGGAATTGGCAGCGGGGTGGGGGGTGGGGGTGGGGGGGTGGGTAGAGGTACTACGCATCCCTTCTGTGCAGATCGCCTTCTATGTATGCGTAGAAGTCTTTTATGCTTGCTTAGAACCCTTCTACGCTTGCGTAAAACCCTTCTACGCATGCGTAGAAGGCGATCTGCACAGAAGGGAATCGTAAAAGCCTTCTACGCATGCGTAGAATGGTTCTACGCAAGCGTAGAAGGGTTCTACGCAAGAGTAAAAGCCTTCTACGCATGCGTAGAAGGCGACCTGCACAGAACCATTCTACGCAGGTTGCGTAGAAGGCAACCTGCGCAGAAACATTTTGCACAGGTCCCGTATTTTCCGGAGCCGCGGTTGACAGGTATGCCACTGAATCAACTCCTCTGTAAGAAGGGTTCTACGCATGCGTAGAAGGCGATCTGCACAGAAGGGAATCGTAAAAGCCTTCTACGCATGCGTAGAATGGTTCTACGCAAGCGTAGAAGGGTTCTACGCAAGAGTAAAAGCCTTCTACGCATGCGTAGAAGCCGACCTGCACAGAACCATTCTGCGCAGGTTGCGTAGAAGGCGACCTGCGCAGAACCGTTTTGCACAGGTCCCGTATTTTCCGGAGCCGCGGTTGACAGGTATGCCACTGAATCAACTCCTCTGTAAGTTCTATTGATACAAATGAGTCTATAGCTTGGAGACTTACTTCACTAAAGTCAAACTAGCATAGGCCTATTTGAATCAATGGACATTACAGAGCAGTTGTCTTAACAAATCTTCACTTATTTAATGGGCCTACTTTACTGCAATTTACTATGCTAAGTAACAGGGCTTCAGCAAAGATTTCAGCCAGTATGTCATAAAACTTCCAAAGGCATTGATTACCAGGCCCTATCATGGCTTCTGTTCGGTCTTGACTTGAGAACCCTTGAGCATCATGTCTTCAAAGAGACTCCTAACTTGGGAGAAGCAAGAATTTTAAGAAGGTGTATCTCCTGAGCTTGAAGATTCTGTACAAAGAGAAAGTAGTAGCACATTCAGGGCAAATGGGCTCTAGGTTTGCCCCAATTTTGACAACCCTCTGGTGCCAGCCCTGCTTCTGTTTCATAGTAGCATGAGATCTAGTCTTGAAGTGTAGGCAAAAGTAGTCTGAAACAATGGAGAAATGGTTTCATCAGTACATGCTCTTTCATGCAGGTTCTCCTTTCGTGTCCTGATCAGACCCTGGACTGCCAAAATGAAGCCACTTTCTTCACTTTGTTGTTGCCCAAACAGAAGCCCTTATTGGTGCATGTCTCTGGCAGCAATCGGCAAAGAAAGAGAAAAAGAGGGGGAAACTATTATTTTGACTCAGTCATTTTCAGAATAATTCCACTCCAGTGCATGAAGCATGGAAGGAGTCCACATACCCCAAAAAGGGGCTGCAGTGGCTCAGTGGTTAAGAAACTTGCCTTGTTAGCTGGAAGGCTGGCATGTTGGCATTTTGAGACCCGGGTACTGCATGAAGGATTGAGCGCCTGTCTCTGTCCTAGCTCCTGCCAACCTAGCAGATCAAAAGTAAGAAATTGCAAGTAGATAAATAGGGACTACTTCATTGGAAAAAGATCTTGGAGACATGAAAGAAGCCTCATTCGGGAGTCCCCTGCGCAGAGTTTCTCCAGCAAAAATCCTTGATGGTTTGAGCACCTGTATCTGTGGGGAAAATTCTTGGGAACATGAGAGGAGCTTCATTCGGGTGACCCCTGAGTGGAGTTCCTCTAGCAAAAATCCTTTCAACCCAGAATAATTTCTGTCATGAAATTATTATTCTTAAATCCCAAAGAATAAATAAAGGTTTGACCGATGCCATCTTTTCCAGCGCTATTTCTGAGTACTCTCACGCATTAAATGAAATCTTGTACATATGGATGTGTGGGTGTTTGGTTAATCAACTGTTGTTTATGAAACAGGGAAAGTATAGATTTCCTTTCATGCTTTTTGTTTGTTTACTTGGGGTCTCAGAAACAGTTTCCTATGTCTTCACACAGTGTCTGGATCCCTTGCACCTGTGAAGCTGTTTACTCAACTATGAACATAATTATGACACACAATAGCAGTTGCTTTTGAAATAAGCATCTGGAAAACCTTCTGGGGGCTGCATTGATTCAGAGAATGGCAGTCTTGGACTATTAATGACAAAAAGGCTAATTTCTCTTCATGTCTCTTGGCCTGTATAATATATAACTAAATTAAAAAGTGTAATATTCGAAACTCTTGAGCATGGCTTTATTTATTAGTGACTGGAGTAGTGTCCCTAGAAATGCTATGAAACTATTGCATGTTGTGATCTCTTTGTTTCATTCCAATAAATCAATGCAATGACTAATATTTGTGTACTGGGTTCATTTATAACAATTATTGTACATATGCCAGAAAAAATGTGCTCATCCCGTCTGTTACCATGAAAACAAAAATCTTCGGAAGAGGGCTTCATCTACCTTTTTCCAGCTCCTTCTCAAACTGTAGGTTATAATTTCACAAAATATTCCAGATGCCTAAATGAGTGTGAAATATTTTTTCCAGAATATCCACATATTTCAAAATGTCGATTATGGAACTTGACCTGAGCTGGGTACAAAATCATATAGTTTCATTTTGGGTGACTGATGTGCAAATATTTTTCTTGAACAGCTTTAGCCTCACGTTGCCTGGTACTTCATTGTTTTATGAGACTTTTTTAACCCACTCACAATACAGACCATCAATATCACCCCTCCTTTTCTCTGTATATTCCAGTGTATAAGCCCACATTTGTACTAATGGGAATATTTTCTTTTCTGGCCAGTCTACTTCACTCAAAGGGGTGCAAGTAGGGGACACACAATTTTGGTGTGGCTTGGGAGCTGAGTTATGCTCCCCCAAAACAGCTGGTGGTGGCCTAAGACTTTTGCACAGTACTGCACATATATGCGTCAAGGAGCTATATGAATAATTTGGTGCAATTTCTAGACAATCTGTAGTATTAGTATTTCTGTAGGCTCTTTCTTGGACAATTTTCTCCTCCTTCCATTCACCAAAGGAATTGGCCAAGCCCTGACATTAGCCAAAATGAGGTGTTTGCTTCTGGCCATGGCAATTGTTAAAGGGATAGTCCTTCTTCTTCTGCTTCAGTCTCAGCTGTGAAGGAACATAGATCTAGCAGAAGTCTATAGGACTGTGTTTCCTAACCTTTGGTTTTTGGACTTCAATTCCCAGAAGCCCAAGTAACTTCCCCAAAGCATTGATCAGCCAATGTACTGACTTAGGCTTCTGGGAATTGAAGTTCCTCTGTGTAGTGTTGGCCCCATGTTGGGAACCACTGCTCTAGGAGAAGATAGGGTTAGGAAACTGTGGCTTCTTTTTGAAATCAACCAATTGTACCACTTTCATACTGTTTTACAGCTTTCCATAACTCCATAGAAAAGATTGTTTTTAAGGGATGTAGCGAAGAAAGATGATACATTTTAAAAACATTTTACTCCCAGAAGGAGGGTTCCGAAAGTAGGACTCTACTCAGCAAACAGTGAAGAACTGTTAGTTTGGACTCAAAACAATGCACTCTCTTTCTGGGTTTGCACTCCAGACATCATTGAACAGTCACTCCAGAGTCACTATCCCACTGACCCCATCATTCTGAGAATTACTTAGAAGGATATATGGCAGGCAGGGAACTGGCAAGGATTTTGCAAAAGAATCTATCATAAATGAGAAAGACCATACCCCTAGAAATGCTTCAGATAGTTTAATTACTGTGAACAATCTTCCAAAATACAAGTAGGCATTTTGGACAGCTGTGTGGGTGAAAACTGTATGCTCAGCAGAACAGAGCAAAGCTGATATGGAATAGTTTTAAATATCTTTCTCTCTCATAACTAGATTATTCAGTACAATGTCATTTGCTGCGACTGACATTTTCTTTAAAGTCATAAAGTCCCACACAGTAATAAAAGGGCTCAGAATAAAATTAGGAATATCATGTATAAATTATCTTTAACCTTAGCTTCATTTGGACTGTGACTTTTTAGACCTGATCAATTTTCATGAAACTATCCACATAAAACTATGAAAAAATATTTGATCCTTGGCTCCCATAAAGCTAGCTGGATACTGTCTTGGTACTTAGCGCTGCTGGTGTTGGCAGTCTCTGAGGGCAATTCAAGGAAGCAGCAGCTCATTCTCATAGAATGCTTACAGAAACCCACTGCACAGAGATGCATAGTTTCCATAATGTTTCTATAAGCAGGCATGGCCAACATTCGTTGACTATTCCTTTGTTTTTACTGTTATGGAGCTACAAAGTGGATAGAAGTAAACATGCATTGGTCAGTCCTAGTTTCTGTCAGTTCAGTTTCTGGCCAGTCATACACCTGTTCTATCTTGTTTTCTTCAAAATGCTCCTAAATGTACAGTATCTACCAAGCAAGGTTGTTGTAAAAATAAAACAGGAATCGCTTTTATCAATGCACCTTCAAATAATTCAGAAATCACTTTTTTCTGTACTGAGTTGTCTTTAGAAATCTGTAGAATATAGATGTGAGAAATAAGTAATTCACAAAACAATCCCATGCACATCTCCAAAGAACTGAGTCTCGCTGTATTCTATGAATCTCACACCTAGATTGTGATCAGCATGAATCCTAACTGAAATTACTTGCTGGAGAAGACTAACATCCTTGCTCTATATTGTTTGGAATAATCCTTGAAACCTTATTCTTCACAGTAGCGACGTCACCAAATGAAGCCCTGACTATTACCCATCTGCTTGAATTTCATTATGTTTGAGTCTCTGCCATCTTTAATGACGCATTCATTTCCTACATTCTAAATCAGCAATCAATACTTTTAAATAAAATTTGACACTTAATGAATATTGGTAAATCTGACCCACATGATCTGCTTTGGAGATGGATCTGATTGTGAAGACTTTGTGTACACCATTCCAGGAACAGCATCACCACTGGTACAACTCATTTTACAATTTGAACAGCATGAAGTGGCTTCCCTAATATTCAATTGTGTTCTGATGACACCAGTATTATTCCCATCATCCATATGCCACAATGCTTATACTGGTACCAGCAGTAACAAAATAGGACAAAAGCTCTAATTGGACATGCTTTATAAGCCATCCTTTGTGAATGCTTTTTGCCTGTTTTTTTTTAAATTGCACTTTGTACCAGAGTTCGGGTGGCATGTGCCTCCCTAACTAAGAAAATCCTTCCAGGCGAGCATAAGCAGTGGTGGGATTATTATTTTTTACTACCTACTCTGTGGCCGTGGTATGGTGGGCGTGGCCAGGGGGAAAGCCCTGTGTTGCAACCGAATTAGGACTACTTTATTTCAAAACATGGATGGGCAGGGCCAGCCAGGATTTCTGCTACCGGTTCTGGCGAACTGGTGTGAGCCTGCTAAAGCCCACCACTGAGCATAAGCAAAGAATATGGAGCCAAGAGCAGTGGTGGCAGGGGTAAAAAAAAAGTAAAAAAGCCCCCACTGAATGAAACCCTTGAACACTGCAACAAGTAGAAGCTGAGAGATTGTTCCCTTTGTCTCCTCAGAGTGATACAGCCCTCATCTTTCTCTTGTCTCTCTTTTCAACATTCTCCACTACCTGCTCTGTAGATATATGTCTGGATAACTGTTTGTAGACTGTGGTATTTTTGAACCACCATCAGGCTTACCCTGGGCAACGGCCACCTTGTGCCAGCTAATCTTTCTCACACTAGGTCAGGCAAAAGGAACTACGAAACGAATTCAACAAACGGTGGCTTCATTTTGGCAATTTCACATCTGGCCTAGACATGGAAGAAGAAGGAGAACTGTGTGTCTCCTTCTTCCTCCCAATCTTGCTCTCAGCTGCTGAGGGCTTCCATGAGACGCTTCCCCTCTACTATAGTAGCCATGTGGACGAGTTAAGAGCCTGCCTTCTTCACTGCAGTGGATATCAGCTCTCCTCTTTTTCCACCAGGCCTCTCTTCCTCCTCTTTCTCTTGTTGGTCTGTTGATGTGTGTGTGCATATCTGACTCTCTTTGTGTGTGGACAGGAGTTCTGGTAAAATCTCTGTCCCAATAGCACCAAGAACAAAAATGTTGGAGGACAAAACACTCAACCTGAGAGCACTGCCCCCTACCCACTCTGCACAATTTGCATCCCCTTTAAGAAATGAGCATACCTTACAAAAGAACAACATTGTTTTGTAATGACATTTATTTGATAACTCTAACCTAACAGAAAGATACATTCTGATTCTATATATAGTGATATTGCAGATAATTAAGGGTCAGGTCTGTGCACTTTTTGGACCAAATTGATCTTGCTATCATCTGTTTTCCCCCTGTAGCTGAGTGATAGTTGCTTCTTTGTGGTGTTTCCACAACTCAGTGAGAAAGACAGGCTAGTGAAGTAGAAAGTACAGATCAGCATTGGACAAAAGAGTTTGGCAGTGATAGATCTTCTCTCTTGAGCCTAAACAAATCCGCCTTGCCATCAAATTGAACCCACTTGAAAGATTTGCTTCCTTCTTGCAATTCAAAGATCGTTAAATCACCAATATGTTTGCCAAGGAGTCCTCAAATATGGATACACTGATGCACTGTGTCTGAACATATGTTTGCACTGCTGATGGCTGTAAACTATGATAAGTTTCTGCTGCATATTAATGGAATATTTATACATGGTAATTTACCAAGCACGAGTCATTTATCTAATAAAAATGTTAATTACAACTTCCAAGGTATATTTATTTACAAATTGCCATGGAATGTACAATAAAATACCATTCTCTCTCTTTCCCTTACAGAAATTTCTCCACCCTGCTTTTAAATGAGATTTCATCTGCAACAAGGATTTTTTTAAAAAATGCATGACACCCAAGGAGATCTGTTGCCTTTATATATTTTAGAAGAGCAAATCAAAATTCTGCAGTATGTAAGAATACCTCAAACTGATATGAGTACAAATAGTCATGTTGGTGAAAAGTGAAGGGTTCTAGGCAAATATGAAAGTATTAGGGAAGTTGTGGGAAAGATAGAGAGAAGGTCAGCCATACTTTAGGTGTCAGTCCTATACATATGTACCAGCAATATGTTCATTTGAAATATGGTGCTAGGAGGGTGCTCTGCGGATCTGTAGCTACCAGAAAGATGAACAAGTGGATTTTAGAACAAATCAAGTCTGTACTGTCTCTGGAGGCACAAATAATGAAGCTGAGGCTGCCCTACTTTGGGCCCATCATGAGAAGACAGAACTCTTTGGAAAAGACAATAATGTTGGGTAAGGTGGAGGGCAGAAGGAAAAGAGGAAGGCCAAATGTGGGATGAATTGACTTCCATGAGGCTAGAGTTTACAAGAGCTGAGCAGGGTTGATGAGGACAGACATTTTGGAGATGTTTCATTCATATGGTTGCCATGAGTTGGAGATGATGTGACAGCACATAACCACAATAAAGTTTACAGCTTGTCTTTAGATGCAGAAAGAGAAACACAGGTTCCGTGAGAATTAAAGAAAATGTATAATTAAAAAACACTGTATTTCCTGCAACACATGGCTTCTGTGACTATAATATACAAGAAATGAAATGCATTTTGTAGGACAACTGCAGGGTTTTTTAGACATCCTAACAGAGCAAGTGCTTAGGCTTTTTGCAAAGCTAAACAGACATGGAGCACAATATCACTTTAGAGTTTTATTACCTGGTCTTATAAATTGGTTTTTTAAATTTTTATTTTTATATAGTCCAGTGCATGTGTTTTATTTCTTAGAATTGTTGAGCCCTTGTGACTGTGCTAAAATTTATTGTTTAGCTCTCTCTTTTTAACCATGCCTGTAGAGCATTATGAGCTAGCTGCCCTTATTCCATTAAAATGGCTGTTCTGCTACTAAAACTTTGAGTTAATATCCTTGACAACTTCTCCAAAACTCTTGAGCTACTGATGACATACATTCACCTTGGGATGCTGAACAACCAAAAACTTGGACTCCCTACTGTTTCCAAAATGTTAATCATAAGCAGCATTGTTCACTGGACCTTTTCTTATTCTCCTTTGTGATGCCCATGTTCCTCAAAGCAATATTTCCAACCAATGATATTTGAATCCATTTACTCTGTTTCTCAAATTTTATTTTTCTCTTCTTGCTGTCTCAATTACTGGACCATTATCTGGGTACTATGACTACATCTGGAGCTGGGGTTCCAGTAAAAAGTGGACTGGATGACAACAAAAGGAATTCCCATTCTATGTCAGAGCTTGCTACAGAAGGTGAGGAAAATACAGAGGGCTCTGTTCTGATTTCTCTATGATCTTTCTTTGCATCTAAAAAGGGTGAGTAGTGTGTGGTTCTCCAGAAAACCCCAACCTTCATAGCCAAAGGGGATGATGGGTGTGTTGTAGTCCAATATCAGTGAACTCAGCTTCTGAAGAAAAGCATATCAGGGCCCTTAGTTTTCTACTCAGATGGCAGAGTGTGAAACGTTATCCTGAAGATGCACGTGGTTTCTGGACCATTTACTTCCGAAAAAATTTGTCCAGAAAACCACATTCCATTTGCCTGACACAAATTCCACTCTGAATATTCATTATTAAGGTACAGTAAAACCCCGACTTACAAATGCCTCAAGTTACATAAAATTCAACTTACATAATGATTTTGTGCTAAAACCACGTCCCGATTTACACAATTTCCTATGGGTTTGCTTCGAGTTTCATAAAGATTTTCTTTCCTATGGATTTGCTTCAAGTTACATAAAAATTCATTTCCCTATGGGTTTGTTTCAATTTACATGAAAATTTCATTTTTCCAATGGGTTTGCTTCGAGTTATGTAAAAATAATTTTTTCCTATGGGTTTGCTTTGAGTTACATAAAAAAAGATTTAAGCAAAAGCCTATGGAATGGACTTTTTTTTGTAAGTAGGGGTTTTACTGTACATGTTTCCATACATTTGGTCCTCTTGTATTGCTGATTCCTACTGTTTGCCTATTATCTACTCTATGAAATGAAATCTTGGTAAAGGAAAAGAAAAAAAAGACCTAATGAGCATGCTGATGGATTTTTGAGGCTTTATAATTTCTTTCCTGAGTAGAGAAGACTTCCAAAATTATGATGTCCTTGCTGGGCTACAAGGATAGTTGAGGGTAAATATTTCAAAGGCAATTTTAATGAAAGGGAAATACTGACAGGGAGAACACAGTACATTGTGATACTGTAGTTCTGTTCAGTTTTACATTTAAACTAAGAGGCTGATCATAATTTATTCTTGTCAAAGAAGTGACCTATAAGGAAAGAGGAGGAAAAAATATCACTTGATGATTAAAGGCTCTAAGAAGTATTCTCTACAGTTGTGTCACTGCTACATAATGCAGTGTGCGTAACAGAAGCCAAAGTATTTGAAATTCTACCTAATTATGTGTGGACTCCAGACTACAGGGTCTTGATGGAAGCACACAGTGAATTCCAATGATAGGAGGTTCTACCAGACATCTAGTTGACAGCCTTCTGACAGTATACTAGATATGCACTAGAATTGTGATGGCAAACCTTGGCACTCCAGATGTTCCTGGACTTCAATTCCCAGAAGCTCAAGTTCCTGTGAATCCACACAAATGGGTTTACTGCTATTCATCCAGCCCACGCTGTCCTCATCACTCCCAGAAGCGCAGTAAACTCATTCATGTGGATTCATGGGGTTTTGAGCTTCTGGGAATTGAAGTCCAGGAACATCTGGAGTGGCAAGGTTCGCTATCACAGCACTAGAAAGACTGAGGAAGCTGAGCCCTGAGGATCACTGAAGAATAAGACACACCCTCCAACTTTTCACAGATCAATAATGCTCTTTTGTTTTGTAATGGAATCCACTGCTTGAACTTCACCATTGTTACCAGTTTAGGAATTGCTTTCTTCCATACAATTAGGCATGCAAATCCTTACTTGAGTTTTTCCCATGAGTGAGGATGAAAAGTTGTCACATTTTTGTGTGGGACAGGAAAAATTCTTTCCTCCCTTTTTCTCAAACTTGTAAGAATGTTTGTGCAAATTACACACTATTATAATTGCTGTGGTGCATGACTAGAAACATTAGAAGGGGCATTTGTATCATACCTGTCAAGTTCTCCGTATTGGCTGGGATTACCCCGTAATTCTGCACTGATTTTCTCCATTTCCCGCCTAGAGCTGCCACTACCCTGTAATTTGGCAGCGGGGGGAGGAGTTACTGTGCATCCCTTCTGCGCAGGTCCTTTCTACGCATGCATAGAACCCTTCTACACCTACGTAGAACCCTTCTAGGGAGGAAGGGAGGAAAGAAGGCTTCTGTGAAGAAGGGGATGCGTAGATTCCTTCTACGCATATGTAGAAGTGACCTGCGCAGAACGATTCTGCGCAGGTCCATTCTACACATGCTTAAAAGCCTTCTATGCATGCGTAAAAGCCTTCTACGTATGCTTAGAAGTGACCTGCGTAGAACGTTTCTGCGCAGGTTGCTTCTACGCATGCGTAGAAGGCTTTTACGCATGGGTAGAACAGACCTGCGCAGAAACGTTCTGTGCAGGTCCCGTAATCTCTGGAGGTATGCTTTGTATCCTTTTAAAAATATCAATTACCTAATCCTTCTGTGCTCATTTTGTGTGTGTGTGTGTGTTTGCGCACAAGCGCACACGCGCGCATGCACGTGCACGTGTGTGTGTGTTAATGTCTCTCTCTTTGTGTATAAGCATTTTCTTTGCACATAGACATTTGTGCAAATTGCAAACACCTCAATGAAAACAATTCATTCTCCAGCTGGAACCAAGAAATTTCATGATAGCTGGTGGCTTCTCAACAGGTTATCTCAATATGTTCAGACAGTTTGTCTTGTCAACAATGGGTAATTTTACGTTCTAATTGCCACTGACAGTTCCTGTAAGTTAAGCGTAGCTGTAAATTAAGCAAGACTTGGCCAAATTTGTGGATCTCTCTTACTTGATTACCACAATCTAGGCAGGGCAAAGGTGAGTGAGTGAAATAAACACAAAATGTGCACACTTACAGGGTGGTTTAATTCACACCTAGTCGCAAACAACATTAAGCTATGCTCAAGACAAGTCATTTTTTAAAAAAAAAACTCACCCCCAAAAAACTATTTAACATTAAAAGTAAATCAAAATTGAACTGGAATCCTAGAAATCATATTTTTTATTTTAAAAAATGTTCACAATTTTTAGATCCTTGTGTAACCCTGGATGGGTCCTGGAATTGGAGTATTTTCCCTTAAATTCCTCAAAATTCCCCAGCCCTTATATAAGATTGCTGTCCTAACTGGCCAGAATAGTCAATGACCTGATTAACTAATGCTGGATCAACTGAAATTTTTTTATCTAGAAATGCTGGAAGTTACTTATATGTACCCTACTAGTCTTCGCCTATCTTCATGCCAGTGTTGGGGCTATATCTTTGAAAAGAAGGTGATTTGGGTTTGGCATAACCTGATTCTTCCCTTTGTTTTGTGTGTGTGAGTGAAGGGCAGTTCTTCTCCTGCCAGGAAGAGTAGCTTTTGTCTATTCTTTACTTTCAAGAAACTGACACATCTTTGAGCTAGGATTGCATTGTCCATCTTATTAAAGGCAAGATAGTAAATCCATTCTACATGGTAAAATGCTGAGTGCATTGACAAGAGTTCTATCAGGAAAATTGAGGCTAAGCAATATTTTTATTGGATCACTTACAGATTCCAAATAAAGTGAGCTTTGAATCCTATAGAAGTCTTCATCAGGTAAAGGTGTAGCACCTGCAGATTTTTGTACTTGCTGTTGGAAGCCTGTAAAAAGCATAGGAAACAGCATATCCCTTTGGAAGTAAATAGTTTATTCCAATGGAAGTTGATAAAAATTCATTTTGGATAAGACAACTTGGAAAAGTAATCAGGGCTATATTATTCTCTTTCAACTGCACTGTCACATTTTGTAGAAAGTTCTCTAGAAGGCCACAGATGTCAGGACAGTGGTAGTGAGAAGATGATCGGAGTATGGGAACCTAGTTATAATGAAGAGGTGATAGTAGAAGTGGAAAACATGGATGATGTCTCAGTTTGACATATCTGTGAAAAGTTTGTGACCATCATAGATGAAAGAAGACTAGAAATGTGAAGTGTTATTATGACAAGTGACTGACATGTTCTTTCATGGAGGGACTGCCAGGTAACAGAGTAATTTAAATTCAGTAAGCAAGTGCAAATTAAATTTTCATATGGTAATAGAAAAAATACAGCACACATTGTTGTTTTGCCTTTTCTTTAATTATAAGTAGTGAAAAGGGCAAAGTTTTTCATTCGAGGAATCCACGCATTACATACACAGTTTGTGATTAGTTGCTTAGACCTATGAAGAGTTTTTGTGTAGTAAATTTGGAATGCAATTACTTCCAGTATTTCCCCTACTGAGCTTAACACTGTATAATCAGTTTGCAAACCAACCATTTTAATTCAGATTTATTGTTTTATGCACATAGAACTTTTACTATGTAATCTAATTTGTTGTGTACTTCTTCATAAAGGCCCTGAGAATGGTTTACAAAATTCCCACTGTACAAATTGACCAGAGAGAGAGATGCTTTTGGCCATTGGGGGGGTGGGGTACCAACACATTCCAAAATCCTTATTGAGGAGATAGCTTTATTGAGATGACCAAAAAGTCACCAAAAAAGAATGTTGGCTTTTGAGAACACCATCTCATTATCAGGCAAGATGCTAAAATTAAGTGTTAGTAAAGAGAAGGAAAAAGAGAAGGATAACTGGATCTTAAATCCTTGTTGTCAGTATACTTTTTCAAGATGTAATGGAGGAGGGTTGTGGCAGGTAAAGAAATGGGCTTTATAAAATGAAATGGTAATAGATTTCATCAAGGGTAGCCCATAGTTAACCACAACATCTACCTAGTAGTCAAGATAAGAGAGGGATATGTTTTGACTCCATGTGTTCAAAAAGACTAAAGGGTATGGAGTTTTGTGGTGGCAAGAGGGCAAGATTGTTTTTTGATAGATTCAGACAGCATTTTTGTCTTAGTGTGACTGATTTTTTCCAGTGGCTCAGTGGTTTAGAAGTTCGCCTTGTTAGCTAGAAGGCTGGCAAATTGGCAGTTCGATACGTGGATGCTGCATGACGGATTGAGCATCTGTCTCTGTCCCAGCTCTTGGGGACATGAAAGGAGCATCATTTGGGCGTTCCCTGAGCGGAGTTCCTTCAGCAAAAATCCTTTCAACCCAGAATAATTTCTGACATGAAATTATTATTATTATCAGGTGGATTGCTCATGTTTGTGGGAGCAGTCACCCTGTCATTTTCTGTGTGGAATCTAGGACAAAATCTAGATTTATTTCGTATCAGTTACCAAAATCACTTCAGGAAAAACTGTCTTTGGTCTCACTCTCACACTGAAAGTGATAGCCCTCATGGAGAATTCTTGTCAAGCTTTCTTACAGTGTCAAAAGAAGTACCATATTTTTCAGACCATACGATGCACTCCCCCCCCCCAAGTGTGTGTGTAGGGGAAATGAGAGTGTGTCTTATAGTCCAAATGTTGTCCAGCAAGGCTGTTGTAAAAGGATACTCGTTTGCAGTGTTGGGCATCAGCTGGTTCACCACGGATCACGTGTACTGGTAGCAAAACTGGCTGGCTACTCCCACAACACTGCCCTGCCCACCTCCCAGCAGTGCCAGCAATGCCTCTCATGCACCTCACCCAGGGCCAAAGGTGCATGGGAAGTGCAGAGGTGAAAGCGCACCCAGATGGTGAGGGGCTGACCCACCAGCAGCACCTGGCTGCAGAAGACCATCTGACCTGCCAGCAGCTCCCGCAGTGCTTCCCATGCACCTCACCCAGAGGGTGAGAGCCTGACCCACAAGCAGCTCCCAGAGCCAGAAGACCAGCCAACCTGCTAGCAGTTGTCGCAGCTGCCTCATCCTTTTGGCCATGCTGCAATGGGACTCCTCCTCCTTGCCTCCGGGACAATGAGGCTCTTTCTGAGCCCAGCATCCCAGAGCAGCATGGCTGAAAGAACCTCACCATCGGTGTGGTCGGCTGGTTGGCTGGCCTTCTGCCTCTGGGAGCTGCTGGCGGGTCAGGCTCTCACCATCAGGGCGAGGTGCACGGGAAGCACTGTGGGAGCTGCTGGCAGGTCAGCTGGTCTTCTGCAGCCAGGCACTGCTGGCAAGGCACACGGGAAGCGCTGCGGGAGTTGCTGCAGGTCAGCTGGTCTTCTGCAGCCAGGTGCTGCTGGTGGGTCAGTCCCTCACCATCTGGGCGCACTTTCCCTTCCATGCTTCCCATGCGCCTTCGGCCCCAGGAGAAGTGAGCTACAGCTTCAGCTCTGGCTCCCTATTTGGTTCAGAATATTTTTTCTTGTTTTCCTGCTCTAAAACTGGGTGCGTCTTATGGTCAGGCGTGTCTTATGGTCTGAAAAATACGGCTTCAACCATCAGTGAGGTATTGGTGAAACTTCTTCAGATTCCTTGCTAAAAGTAACAGAACTATTGTTGTCTTTGCCAAAGTTTCCATTTGTCTTTCTCTAAAATGAAGACTAAAATCCTATCTTCTCTTTTCTGGGAGTACAATATATTGGAGTCCAGTGAATTTTAAGTCTAAGTAGGATACCCAGTCTGGTATAATAAACAGAGAAGTGGAGGTCTGGATTCAATTCCCTGCTTAGCCATGGAAACATGGAAAAGTGGTAAAACCACTCATTAAATATCTTACTTACCTTAAAAGCCCTATTAGGGTCGTTATGTCAGGTCAGAAAGTGCCACCCCAGGATAAGGGAAAATCCAGTTCGACAATGTGACTTTGTTTTATTAGTTGGTATTGTTTAACTTTAAAAATATGTCACATATGTTGATATTGGTCTAATTGTTTTCTGTTTGGAATATGGCTGTATATAGATACCAGATGTTCAGGGGAAACTGACATTGTTCTTCTGACTGGTTAAGCCTTTCAGTTGTTTCACTTGCATGAACTCCCAAAAATAATGCCAGCACTTACTTTAGGCTCATTACTCAATTGAAATAATTATTTTATCTCTTTCATACATAATACATAATGTGTAGCATATATTTCCATATTAAGAGGAATCTTGCTTGAGAAAAGTCTTCTGTTGCCTTGTTATCACAATATTTTCATTGTTACAAAAACCGTAGGAGGTGTGTATGAAAAAAGTTACGGCTGCTGAGCAACTATCACAGTTCAATTTAATTTCTAGGCTTAAAATGGAACAATGACAACATCCAACATCAAAAATCACAGGGTAATTGTCGTGCTCTAGTAAGAGAATTGTATTCTGCAATGAAAATTATTATACTGTGATTTTGAATTAATTTTCTAAAACGTATTTGATTTGAATGTAACTCTGTTTCCTTGGATTTATATGTATAATATCATCACTGGAAACCAACTACTTGAACACAATAAAGAGATTTTTTATTTACAGATAGGATGACAAGTGTTTAAGAATGTGATTTATCTCCTGTATGTAAACAATAACAAAACTGGATCAGTCAGCTGTCTTGGTTTGTCCACAGAGAGACAACTCTTAATTTGTATAGTCCTTGAGCTAGATATTTTAAGTTGTTTTTGACTTTGGAGGTGATAAAACTTTTTCATTTTCTCTGGGCTGTCACTTCTAAGCCATGAATGTGGGAAATGGCAATGAGGCTGAAAAATGACAATGTTTTGTTATGGTGCTGTTTTTGATAATGGGATTGCATTTGTTTCATGGTGAGCATGTTCTCGAGCTTCCTTACTCAGGAACAGTAAGATGATAACAGACAGAGGTCTGGAGTTTTAAATCATGCTGGGGATGGATGTCTGCCAGGACTCCAGTTTTGCTATATTCTAGCATGATTCATTGTAAGCATAAGAGACCCCATCCATTGTGTGTGCGTGTGCGCGCGCGTTCTACCTTGTCATTAGTCAAGTGTTTCTTCCATTTGTATTTCTTCCACTATGTCACTCACAATCAGAAAGATGAATACAGTATTTATTTATCTTCCTGCTTGCCAGGGATACTTTAAAAAGAATAGTTCTGTGGATGTTTAAATAATAAGAAAGGATTGTTCTTTTAAAATGTTGCTGACAAGCAAAGAACAAAGTACTCCTCAAAATGGCAAATGAGACATGAGTCTTCTCTGTTCCTTGCTTTCTGTGCCTTGCATGAGATTGCCTAGCAGTATCACCACATTTTTAAAAGGACTGTGTCCATAACAGCAGATGCAAAACAATACCATACAAAGAGCGTCAAAGCACAAAGCAAATACAGTATGTAGTGTCTATGTTATTATGAGTTGCATCCAGACTCAACCATATGTAGTTAGGTTGATGGATGCAGACTTCACCTCTTTCCTGAGTCACTCCCTCCCCTCTCAAACTGTTGCATTGAGGTTCACAGAATTCTACTGAATACAGTGAGCTTTGGGCTGAGGAGGGACAAGATAATCTTCCAGAATTACACTAAGGAACATTTTTGCTTTCTGATAGCCCAGGCATCCTGTTCACAGAAGCAAATGCACAATCTTGCCCTGTGAATGTGTTAATTCAAGTTGATAATTCATTCTGAGCTAACAAACTAATGTCTGAATGATAAAAGTGATAAGGTATACTTAGACCAATTCTTAAAAAAACCCTCCTTTTTGATATTAAAAACAGGTTGTAGTATTTAGAAGAGGAGTGGCTTTTGGGTGCCCTAATAATTACAACTACAGACTGCTTGCTTTCTTTTTTCAGTCTTCCTCTGGTATAAAAAGGAAATGAAAACTATTTTCAACTATATATGCGAGATTCTACACATAAATTACAGCTAGAAGCCTGTTGCCATCATAAAGTGTAAATCAGAAAATGTATAAGTCATATGTATGATTGTTCTGTCTAGCTGCCATTTACTTGGACATAGATGGGTTATATATCCAAGTACACAATAAGTGGCCAAAAACTTGCAAAAAATATGGTTGCACAATTTCCTGTACAAGTAAGGTATTTCACAATAAGATTTTGAAAATTATATAGCATTTAGCTTTGCATACAATTTCCCACTCATATTTCAACATATGTGTTCTGCATCCTTTTGTGACAGATGACGCCTGCATTATCAGTAGGGGAACTCTCCTGTGTTGTAAGTTTTTAGACAGGTGTTAGATGGCCATCTATCAGGCATGCTTTAGCTGTAAAATTCCTGTATCGGCAGGAAGTAGGACCCAGTAACTTTTGAGGTACTTACAGCTCAACAGTCCTATGATTCTCTGATACAGTCTCTAAGTGATACAGATACATTTGGGTCTAAAGAGTCTCCTTTAGAATATGTTGACTGGCCATTGGTGCACAAAAGTTTTGCTCAAACATGTTTAAATTTTAGATCTAAGTTTCACATTTGTTCTCCACATCTACTTTTTTTCCTAGAAACTATGGCTAAAAAGATAACAATAGTAGTATTACTCCCTGAGATGTAGTAGCAGTATTAGGGCAAAGGACAATGCTGAATAGTCACTCTTCTAAACAATATATACATCAGCCTGGATTTCTGTCTTCATCACTGCCAGGTCTAAGAAACACATCTAGAGAAACCTTCTACAAGGTAGGCAGAATGATATGTTAGTGGTGACTGTAAAATGCCTATAAACGATCATCAGAGAGTCAAGTACTTCTTAATGGCAGTGGTAATTAGTGCTAGCTAAATATTATGCTGATAACTCTTCAGAAATAAAACCCCATCTCCTGTGTGCCAGCACAGATACTCTGGTGATATGCAATGCACTTACATTATCAAGAGCATCATTATGACCTTGTAATGATAATTTTGGGGATGTAACATATACTTAAATTTGTGATATGAATAAAGCATTTACTCATAATAGATTAACTGTCTATGCTCCTACATAGTATTCTGTGTTCAGAAAGTTGATCAGTTGATTAGAGGTTTGACTTCCACATGCATTGGTAGAGAGTGACAGAATACCTTTGTCATGTAGATTTGAACTCAACGGCATAGAATTCATGCTGGAACTCTTAATATAATACAGTTCACACATTCACCCATCACCATCCGCTGTTGATAATAGGGATGTAAACGGTAGGAGTACTGATTGATAAAATGAGTAAAAAGACTTCCAATATGGTTTAGCCCAATTTTAAGAAAGTCAGACAATATCTTGCTTGCGAGATGGCAACATATGCTATTCTTCTTATAGCCTATCTTTACCTATAAGGAGGGACGTTAATCGCTGGACTCCGGCATACACACCCGCACCCATCCATAGTATCCCGTACCAAGCCACCTGCACTCGCCTTAACCTGGCCCACAGAGCGCCGCAATGGTCCCACAGTTAGCAGTGAGGCAACAGCCCCACAAATGCAAACAAAGCAAAACAACATCAATTCCCAACGTCCTCTGCACCGCCCAGCCCTCAGCCAATCAGGCTGACAGGCGAGAGCAAATAGAACATTGGGAAATGTGCCCAATAGAAACTGAGCCGCAGGGAAAAAAACACCACATGAATGCAAACAAAATAAACTAAATTTCAAGTCTCAGTGTCCTCTGCTTCGTGACTACTTCAGCCAATCATGCTGAAGGGCACAAGTGTGCAGAACACTGAAAAAGCTGGTGCATGAAAAATAAAATAAAAAACGCTTCATGCAATGGGAGTGCAAGGCCACTGCAGGCGGATGCAGCACCTCACGGCCTCGCAAACAAAAACCCGCAAAAAACCATAATGAGACAACTGCTGCCCTTCTTCCCTGGAGCAATGGGGAAAAGAGGGACTCCTTCTCCTCCCCGCTGCCCTGCCAAAGACATGGCAAGACCACCGCCAGCCTCAAGGTAAGTTGAGCCAGGGTGGGGAAAAAACAGCAAGCGGCAATTCGTCAGGGGAAACATCTTCCCTGGCAATTGACTAGATTCTGCCTTTCTACTACCCACACCGCTATTTTGAGAACTAGCACGAAACAGCAGTGGAGGTAATAGAAAAGCAGCAGCCAGCAATCCGCAAGGAAGAGCACCACCCCTTATGGATTGTTGCCTGCCAATCTCTCCGTTAGGTAAGCCAGGGGGAAAAGGAGGCCCAGAGAAGAGAACCATCATCAAGCAGATAGCTCTTCTCTGCCTCCTTAATGAACATTACCAGTCGAAGAGAGAGATGACTGCCGGCTCTTCCTTTTCCCCATCACTTCATCAAAACCTAATTTTGAAGCAGCAATGGGGAAAAAGAAGAAACGACAGACAGGCCATTCCTCACACAACAAAACACAACAACAACAACAAAACCCAACAGTTAACCAAAATGCAAAGCACTAAAATTAATAAATCATAAATATATAAACAAATAATTAATATAAACCCATTAAACAACAAAACAATAAACAACAAAATCAACAAAAACACCCAAAATACTAAAACAAAAATCATAAAAGCACACTAAAAACACAAAAATACCTAACTCAACAAACAATAATCTCACAAATTAAAGAAATAAATATGGAAAATTTTTAAAAAATAACAACCAGAAATAATTAAAACACTTAAACACATCTAAAACCCACAATACAAACCAACAAACAAGCCGAAACGCTTTGGGGGGTTTAAATAGAAACTCTGTACTTAAACCCCCCAAACCAACACCACAAAATCAAAACAACACAAAAAACAATCCAGAGCACTTACCAGATACATCCTCCCTCCATGGGGACTGGAACTAAACTGAACAAAGAAAGGAAAATCACAAAAATCTTAATAACAGCCCCACCTAGAGGCCGAAAGAGTAAAAACAGTTAAAAATATGTTAAAAATCAAAATGACAAATTTAAATAAAATAACATAAATCAAATAAAGTCACAAACCACAAATGCAAAACACCCCCACCCAAACTGAGGACGTCTGTCCATCCAACCAGAGTGGACCGGAGGGGCTCTCTAATCATTCCATCAGCCAGAGGGGCTCACCTCTCTAGCACAAGGAGGAGAGCCTTCTGGAACCTCCTGCCAACAGAGCTACATCTCTGGACGGAATTGCTGCCTTTCAGAAAAGAACTTAAAACCTGCCTGGCGGGTCAAGTGTGGGGTGCAAGTGGAAGGGTAACCTCCATTGGGTGGCTGGTGTAGAAGAACTCCCTCCCCATGGTGCCTTTGGATCCTGTACCCCTTGTTGTAGGGAGTGGGTAGTTTTAACTGTTTTTAACATGTTTTTAAATTGTCATTGCCCTGAGTCGGCTTTGGTCGAGTGGGCGGTATATAAATTTGACAATTAAATTAAATTAAAATTAAATTAAAACTACCTCTAACCAAAAAACCACACATATAAACTGCCCAGCAAGGCTGGGCAAACAATAACAGAGGCCCAATTGGAATGCATACCCAAAAGGAAAAAGGGCACTGCCAGGTCCAAGAGGACTCCGATGTGGCTTACAGGAGCTGTTCGGGAAGTGAAAAAAAGCAAGAAAAGCTCATTTAGAAGATCGAAGGCTTGTCCGAATGAGGACAGCAGGCAGAAACATAAATTCTGGCAGAACAAATGCAAGGCAACAATCAGGAAAGCAAAGCAAGACTTTGAGGAGCGTATAACTAAAAATACTCAGAGAAATAACAAAGACTTCTTTAAGTACATTAGAAGCAAGAACCCAACTAGGAAGGCCATTGGACCATTAGATGACAATGGAAGGCAAGGGGTTATTAAAGAGGAAACAGAGATTGCAGAGAGACTCAATGAATTCTTTGCTTCAGTATTCACTGAAGAAGACAGAGACCACATGCCCAAAATAGAGCCTATCTTCGTAGGGGGGGGAAATTAAGCCAGATAGAAATAACCAGGGATGAGGTCCTTGCATGTCTTGTTAAACTAAATGCTAACAAATTACCAGGACCAGATGGCATCCATCCACGAGTTCTCAGGGAACTTAAAGATGAAATTGCTGATCTCCTAGCCAAAATATATAATCTTTCCCTCAAATCAGGCTTTGTGCCTGATGACTGGAAGGTAGCAAATGTAACACCAATTTTCAAAAAAGGATACAGGGGTGATCCAGGTAATTACTGACCTGTCAGTTTGACATGTGTCCCAGGTAAAGTGATGGAAACCATCCTAAAAGATAGGATTAATAGGCACATAGAAGAGAAGGCGCTGCTAAAGGAGAGACAACATGTCTTTTGCAAGGGCAAATCATGCCTCATTAATCTGTTGGAATTTTTTGAGAGTGTCAACAAGCATGTGGATAAGGGGGGTCCAGTTGACATTGTTTATCTGGACTTTCAGAAGGCTTTTGACAAGGTCCCACACCAAAGGCTCTTGAATAAACTTACCAGTCATGGAATAAAGGGACAGGTCTTGTCCTGGATCAGCAACTGGCTAAGGGACAGGAAACAGAGGGTAGCACTAAATGGACACTTCTCCAAGTGGAGGGAAGTAAAGAGTGGGGTCCCCCCAAGGTTCAGAACTGGGACCCCTGCTTTTCAACCTCTTTATAAATGATCTAGAAGTAGGAGTAAATAGCAAGGTAGCCAAATTTGCTGATGACACTAAATTATACAGGGTAATAAAAACTGTGAGAGATTGTGAGGAGCTCCAGAGGGCTCTCTTGACACTGGGGGAGTGGGCAAAACAGTGGAAAATGAGCTTCAACATTAGTAAGTGCAGAGTGATGCATGTTGGGGCAAAAAACCCCAATTACATTTATAAACTGATGGGGTCTGAACTCTCTGCGACAAACCAGTAAAGGGACCTTGGTGTCCTGGTGGACAGCTCAATGAAACTGTCAACCCAGTGTGCCTCAGCAGTGAAAAAAGCAAACTCAATGCTAGGGATCATTAAGAAGGGTATAGAAAATAAGTCAGCAAGTGTCATTTTGCCTCTTTATAAATCTATGGTGAGGCCCCTTCTGGAATACTGTGTTCAGTTCTGGTCGCCATACCTCCAGAAGGATATTATGGAGCTGGAAAAAGTGCAGAGGAGGGCAACCAAAATGATTAGGGGACTGGAATGCCTTCCTTACCATCTGAGGCTGCAATGGTTGGGCCTCTTCACTCTTGAACGATGGCGTCTAAGAGGTGACCTGATTGAAGTTTATAAAATCATGCACGGTGTGGACAAAGTAGATAAGGAAAAACTGTTTTCCCTGTCGCACAACACTAGAACTAGGGGGCACTCCATGAAACTTTTGGGTGCTAGTTCTCAAACAAATAAGAGAAAGTACTTTTTCACCCAGAGGATCACTGGTCTATGGAACTCCCTGCCAGATGAAGTGGTGACAGTTGTCAGTCTTTACAGCTTCAAGAAAGGATTAGACAAGTTCATGGAGGACAAGGGTATCAATGGCTATAATTATGGATACCTAAGGACAACCTCCAGGTTGGAGAGATAGGCAGGATATCTCTCAATGCCATTTCCAGGGAATCCTAAGCAGGTGAAGGCATCTGCTTGGGAATACCCTGAAGCAAATGGTGAGCCACTGTGTGTGACAGAATGCTGGACTGGATGGGCTGTGGCCTATTCCAGCAAGGCTGTTATTATGCTAGTACACGCTATAAATTAAGAAAGTTTGGAAGTGTTCAATCTACTGCCTTAGGATTGAGAAACCTCAGCTTCATAAGAACATAAGAACATAAGAACAGCCTTGCTGGAACAGGCCACAGCCCATCCAGTCCAGCATTCTGTCTCACACAGTGGCTCACCATTTCCTTCAGGGTATTCCCAAGCAGATGCCTTCACCTGCTTAGGATTCCCTGGAAATGGCATTGAGAGATATCCTGCCTATCTCTCCAACCCGGAGGTTGTCCTTAAGTATCCATAATTATAGCCATTGATACCCTTGTCCTCCATGTATGAGCAACCCACTATTTGGCAATCTTATCTCATGCTGTTATGACATTGAGTGTGTGTACTTTGCTTTACATTCATTGAAGTAAGGGTGGAGTGGAAGTGCAATTAGGGTTGCCATATGTCCCAGTTTTCCAGGATATTCCTGGATTCAAGCTGTCCCGGCCGGTTCAAGAAAAAGCATGTAAACGTCTCGGATTTTTAAATTTGAACAAAGGAAGCAAGATCATCCCTCACAAAGGGATTTTTGCAAAGAGTTAATTCACTGCCTCCCTGCCTTTCTTTCAACTATCCTGCTTGAAAGCAGTGAAGGCAAAACAGCACCTTGCCTGCCAGGGAGAGGAGACACTTGCAAGTGAGATAATAATAGGAAAGGTACGGAGGCAGTGAAATAACTCTTTGCAAAAATCCCTTGGCACACCTTGAAGTTTAGGGGACAAGGAGTCATCCTCAGCCCTTTTCCTTGAAAGCCAGGAGGGAGAAAGAAATACCCATATCTAAGAAGCCAAACCTCCACCATACACTGGGATGGAGGATTCCTTCTTCACGTGACGGCAAAGGGTTAATTGCATAGGGTCGGTATTCCCTGTCTGCCCTGGATAGGGATTCTGCGGGGTCTTAGAGCTGTGGTCTCCCTGACAGCCCCATCCAATGCATGCACAGTTTGAAGAATGCAATGGCTGCCCGGGTTTGGTGGGAGATAATTATGGCAACACTAAGTATAATTCATTTATTTTTGAATATATCAAAAGTTTGTCATTGTTCAGTCACACAGTCAATTCCAACCCTTTGTGACCCCATGGACCATTGCCCTCCAGGCACCTCTGTCCTCCACCATCCTCCTCAACCCAGCCAGCTCTGTGCCCATTGCATCTACAATATCATCTAGCCATCTCATTTTTGGCCGGCCTCTTCTTCTTTTGCCCTCCACCTTTCCCAGCATCAAGCCTTTCTCAAGTGAATCCTCTCTTCTCATTTGATGTCCAAAATTCTTTAGCTTCATCTTTACTATTTGACTTTCTAAGGAGCAGTCAGGGTTGATTTCTTCTAAGATTGGCCTGTTTGTTTTCCTCACTGTCCAGGGGGCTCTCAAAACTCTCCTCCAACACCACATTTCAAAGGCATCTATTCTTCTTCACTCAGCCTTCCTAATGGTCTAGCTCTCACAACCATACATTACCACTGGGAATACCATTGCTTTGACTATGCAAATTTTTGTTTGTAAGGTGATGTCTCTACTTTTAACTATGTTCCCCAGGTTTCTCATAGCTTGTCTCCCAAGAATCAGTCACCTTTTTATTTCATGGCTGCAATTTCCATTTGCAGTGATCTTGGATCCTAAGAAAGTAAAATCTGTCACTGCTTCTACTTCTTCCCCATCTATTTTCCAGGGACTGATAGGGCCTGTTGCCATTATCTTGGTTTTCTTGATGTTGAGTCTCAAGCCAGCTTTTGCACTCTCTTCTTTCAACCTAATCAGGTGCTTCTTTAGGTCTTTAGGGTGGTATCTCAAATTGTTGATGTATCTCCCAGCAATTTTGATCCCAAATTATGATTCCTCCATCTCTGCACTGCACATTATGTGCTCTGCCTATAAGTTCACTAATCAGTGTGATAAAATGCAGTCTTGTCTTACTCCTTTTCCTATTCCAAACCACTCTGTCATTTTCCGCATTCCGTCCTAACTGTTGCTTCTTGACTCATGTACAGATTTCTCATGAGGCATATAAGGTTTTCTGGTATTCTCATCTGTTTAGTTACTTGCCGCATTGTGTTGTGGCCCACACAGTCAAAGGCCTTGATGTAGTCAAGTAGATTTGTTTCTGCTATTCCTTTTTCCCCATGATCCAATGTATGTTGGCAATGTGGTCTCTAGTTCCCCTGCCTCTTCGGAACCCAGCCTGCACTTCTGGTAGTTCGCTCTCCACATGCTGCTGCAGTCTATCCTGTATTATCTTCAGCACACCCTTGTTAGCATGTGGGATGAGTGCAATTATTTGATATTTTGAACATTCTTTGGCATTACCCTTTTTTGGGATTGGAACGTACACTGATCTTTTCCAATCCTGTGGCCACATCTGTTGGAATATAGAATGCAATAATCTGATTCCTTCATATTTTAGGGCTTTGAAAAATTCAATTGGGATACCATCATCTCCACTAGCTTTGTTGTTTGCAGTGCTTTTTATCAAAAGTAGGTCTTATCAAAAGTAGGTCTTAGTTTTGCCCTGTCACTACATTTATTTGTTTTAAAACTGCCCTTTCCAAAATTATAGAAAACATACAGTATATCCCTCCACAGGAGAGCTTTTTGTCTTTATTTTACTGACAGAATGTTCTACAAGGCAATTCTAAAAAGGGGTCACCCAATATAAAAAATCTTAGCTTTTAATCTGAGCTTTTGATCAGTGCCAAACTTGGTAAAGATATAGCAGATAGTCTACTCTTGCTCTGTGCCCAATTTGGGGAAGTTTTGGCATTTTACCTCCATGTAGAAGCAAGCAACCTTATGTGTCACTAGATTGTAAATAGCTCAAACAAGCTGAAAAGACCAAACTTGCATACTTTGAGGGAGAACAGTCACCCCATTTGCTTTTTGTTATATAGAAAATATCATATAGTGTAGAGCTTATATCAATATGTCATAAGTTTTAATAATAAGGTTAAAATGAAAATGTAGAGAATATATGCTATCTTTTATTATTGTCATTATTAGTCTGATTTTGTATTTTTATTATTTGTGATTTTGTATTTGCATTGTATTATTGTAATGTGTTTAAATGTTTTTTTATTATTCTTGTTTTTTAAAAACATTTCCTTTGTAAAATATTCAAACTCAATAAAACTCAATAAAAACTCAATAAAAAACTCAATAAAACTCAGTAAAACTCAATAAAAAAGATTAAAAAAAGAAAATATCATAATCTGCAGCTCCTGTAATTAAGATCTCTGTAAAAGGCTTCTAAAAAGATGAAAATTGACTGTTATAATGTGGAACTCAGTTATAACCTGCCAACTTTCTAAAACATGGATAACATTGTTACCAGCCCCAACCTAAACTTTTCACCCTGCCAGATGACTAAATTAGCTTGTTAAGTTCTTCCTAACCCAACATGCATTAAAAAGGATGTCTGTTTCTTATAGTAAAACTATTTTAAAAGATATTTTAAAAGGTTTAGAGAACAAATATTCAGAAGCTCACTCATTTAAGATGAGAAATTATTACTTTTTTGCTTTGTGGTTGGAGATGGTCTTACTTGATGTTAGCAGAGCTTTGGTGACTATTTCACCTGTCCTGTCACTATATAACTTGTTGATGTTGTTCAGTTGCACAGTCAATTCTGTCATTTTGCGGCCCTTTGGACCATTGACCTCCAGGCACCCCTGTCTTCCACCATCATCCTCAGCCCACTCAGCTCTGTGCCCGCTGCATCCACAATACCATCTAGCCATCTGTTCTCATTTGATGTCCAAAGTACTTCAGCTTCATCTTTACAATTTGATCTTCCAAGGAGCAGTCAGGACTGATTTCTTTCAAGATTGACCTATTTGTTCTCCTCACTGTCCAGGAGATTCTCAGAACTCTCCTCCAACACCTGTTCCCCAGGTTTCTCATAGCTTGTCTCCCTAGAATCAGTTGTCTCTTTATTTCATGGCTGCAATTTCCATCTGCAGTGAGCTTGGATCCTAAGAAAGTAAAATCTGTCACTGCTTCTACTTCCCCATCTACTTTCCAGATGCTGATAGGACCTGTTGCCATTATCTTCGTCTTCTTGATGTTGAGTCTCAGGCCAGCTTTTGCAATCTCTTCTTTCAACCTAATCAGGAGCTTCTTTAAATCTTCCTCACTTTCTGCTCAGATCATGCAAACCAACAGAATCTCATAATATGTTGTTTTCTCTTCTTATGCCTGGCCCTCCTAGGAATATTGATTTCCCCCCCAGTAAGTTATCTCCAGGTCTTGCAATCTAACAACTGTGACTTCCTTTATTGAGTCAACCCATGCCATGTTAGGTCTTCCTCTTTCACTGCTGCCACCCCCCTCACTTTTGCCAGCAATATTGCCTTTTCTGGTCAGGATGGTAGGATAACCCCAATTTTTTCATTTTTGTTCCAGTGAGACTTCAGGCTTGACTGAGCACCCACTTTTCTGACTTTCTGGCTATCTATGATACCTGTAAGGCAGTCTTCTAACACTATATTTCAGTTGATTCTCTCTCCTATCTTTCTTTTACATAACATGGATAATTTTGACCTTGGTCTTGAGTAAAAATGTTTGCTAACTTCCAGTCCTCCCCTTTTTTATTTCAAAAGGCAAGGGAGCAAATTTCAGAAAACATGCACACAAAATGTTTGTAGTGCTTTTAGTCCAATACAGCTTTTCTTCCTCAGGTTACCTAACCCAAGGAAAGGGTCTGGAAATTAAAACATAGCTTTCTAGTCTGCAACCTGCAGATCGGCATTTACATTGTACCATTCACATAGAAACATCAAGCAAGAAAAAAATCCCATACACTGACTTCTTTTTCCAACAGCTAAACACTTCTCATCCAAACACAATTACAGATTGACTTTCCTTTTGAAAATGGTAGTACAGTAAAACCCCTACTTGCGGAAAAAAAGTCTGTCCCGTAGGCTTTTGTTTAAATCAATTTTTTATGTAACTCAAAGCAAACCTGTAGGAAAAATTATTTTTATATGTAACTCAAAGCAAATCCATAGGAAAAAGAATTTTTATGTAACTCGAAGCAAATCCAAAGGAGATCGTGTAAATTGGGACATGGTTTTAGCACAAAATCATTATGTAAGTCAAATTTTATGTAACTCGAGGCATTTGTAAGTTGGGGTTTTACTGTACAGTAGTTATATCTATGTAGTATTCAGACTTACAGTCTTCAAAGAAAGAAGTCAGCTTCGGGGATTTTTCCCTTGCTTGGTGTCTCTACGTGAATGTAGACCATCTTGATTGCTATCATTGTTGTCAGCATTCAGGCTGCCCCTTGATATGAATAGCTTGACATCCTTTTTCCTGCTGGCAACTTGGGCATGATGTTGTGCAGCAATATCAGGCCTTTTCCCTAGCATTTTGAATTGTGAAGCACAAAATCCCCTATCCATAAACAGTTGCTGTTTTTTTTTAAATGAATTTAATATGTATTCAGATTCATCAGGCAAACTCAGTCCACTGCAAGTAATATTTATTACATATATAGAATGCACATGAATCTTTGCAGGCGCACCCACCCAAAGAAAGACTCAGACACCGGTATTGGATTAAAGGCATCGGGCCACTTTTATTGAATAATGCCCTAGTCCGAATTATCACTTTCAATTGGTATATCATCCAATTGTAATTCTTTAAGGCAAGCAGGCCGCAGTAGCACTGGTAAGGTTCCACCCTAAATGCCAATGGAAATTGGCTACATGTATCAATTTGTTTGTTGACACAAACAAATTGTTGACCGGAGTCAATATACTATCTACTGACCCCACCCTATGACGTGTATCCGTTCAAATATCAAGGTGATGCAGGCTGTGAAGCTCCTGACATCACCCCTTTCATAGTTCGCCCTTGACCAGCCAAACCTGCTTCCCCTGTACCTATCTACGTGTTGGCCAGTCAATTGCGAACCTGCCGGATACCTATGTGTCATAAATCTTTACCTTACCCAGTGCTACCCGCCACACGGGGAGGCGTCCATGATGACTCACCGCCCCCCCCCCCCCAGACTGTCAGCTCGGTCACCAGGCCTGCTTGCACCTACTCCAGAAAGAGGTACATACCACTAGCCGACAGGTGGACCCCATATCCTGCCTATAGGTCAAAATTTTTGCAAGCCTATTGTCAGATGTCTACTGGCTGTCCCCAAGCCAATTTGAGCGAAGAACCAGGCAACAGCCCTGTTCACTGACCGCCGGGGACGGTCCAAACCATGGAGATCCATGTCTCCCCTGAAATGGTGTCTTGGCACGATGTTAGACCATAGCAACAGCTTTACGGCCATAAATTATGAAAAAAGGGCCAGGTCACTGCAGCTCGACATTTTAAAGGGTCATTGATCTGTGTGAGATCATCGCCGCTGAGGTGCAGAATAATAACATCAGGCGGTCCAGCATCCCTGATGGACATCAGGAATGGCAACAGTTCCGGCCCTCTCATGCCGCGCCTACCATACAACCGCATACGTGCGGATGCACGCAGCCCGAGCTGGGGTCCACACTCTGTCGCCGCAGCATATACTGCCGCCCAGTGTACATAGCTGCGGCCCTCCAGCCCCACTGCCACCGGTGTGCGTAGACACACAGGATCTGTAAAGAAAGAGAAGGGGTTAAGGACATAACTAGGTACTCATACAGTGAGGGGATGTACATATAAAGAAAATACGCGCACACCCCCACGCGCCCACATATATCCACCTCCGAGTATCCAAAAGCTGCTGTGGTCAATGCGACGCCTATCCTGAATGAATAGGTGCCATAACAGGCCCCACACTGTGAAGCACGGTACCAGTCACCATCCAGAACTTAAATTTGGTAAGGGGAGACCCATCCTGGTGGCAGAAAAACAGGCCAGGACGCGCAGCAGGCACTGCCAATTGCATGTAGGGCACCAACCGGAACGATGTCAGCATATGTACGTCATAGCAGTATACACCACTGCCCACTCCATGCTGATCGGCATTCAAGGGACGAATCCCCAACTGAGCCCACTCTTGGTTGATATAGACATCTTCGAGTTCCAGTGCCCTACAAAACACGTCCCCTTTTGACCATGGGACCAGCTCGCTGAGTCGTCGAGCTCCAGAAAAAAGCTACAGCGGTAGCTGCATGAAAAGAGACTCCTCCTACCTACTGCAACATCATCTATGCCAACCTCGTGCAAGGTGGGTCAGAATATCTGTGAGAATAGGGCGACGTGTGTCTGGGCGGTGGCCATGTAC
Source organism: Bradypodion ventrale (assembly GCA_035047345.1). Lineage (NCBI taxonomy): Eukaryota > Metazoa > Chordata > Lepidosauria > Squamata > Chamaeleonidae > Bradypodion > Bradypodion ventrale. The sequence continues at coordinate 105,917,785 of JAWDJE010000003.1, read as the reverse complement.
ACGTGTCCACCCTTCGAATACATGGCGTATGCAGAAGACCCTCGGATAGTCAGGAAAGCCCCGGGCCCTGCCCATGAATATCAAGGCTTAAAGCCTGGTGGCTATGGTGCGTGACGCTAACCCCAGATCATAAGGGCAGAGAAGACATGATAAAACCCAGTCGACCAATGTTGGCCACATTTTGGGCAATTGCCTTTTGCCCACAAAAGGCTCTAAAGTGAAGGAGTGGATGCTGATGCGTTGTGCACATGCGAGTTGCCAAGACATGCCACTCGCCTGGTTCCCGTCTCCTTGCCAAATGACCATATTTCAGCCAGGAGTGTAAGGGGTAGTTCCCAAGTGTCTGGATCCCAGTCACGGAACCAGGAGATCTGCAGGCGGGATAAAGCATCAGCAATATCGTTATTAATGCCTGGCACATGTTTAGCCCTAAGGAGTGCCTTAAACGCATGGACCCAAGAACAATAGGTGAGCTGAGGCAATGACTCCGGGGGATTTAGACGATTTGGGCCTTGACAATGTGCACCACCGCCACACCAAAAGCGAGGCACAGAATTTGGCCACCCATCCCCCCAGAGCATAAGGGATAACCAGAATTGAGAAAATTATTAGAAACGTAAGATTGCGTAAGCGATCCATGCCCTCTCATCTCTGGGGCCAATGACCATAGGCACACTGTCCTTAATTAAATCCCCCCACCCCAGGGAGCCGGAGGCATCCGACTGTACCCAGAACTGGTGGTGACCAGAAGCTCAGACCTCCGAAGGAAACAGCAGGGAAGTCCTGCGGGAATGTGAGCCAAACCAACAGGTCCGCTCGTAAACCCCTAATCAGCCGTACCCTGCGGTGTCGTTTAGCGAGACCCACCATAGCGTGACCCAGACACTAGGCGAAAGCACTGCCTGGTATTACCACTCTGCAGGCGAAATTGATGCGGCCATGCATCACCTGTGACTCTCAGAGAGGCTCCTTCCGCTTGGCAACATTGCCACATTGCAGCCGGGGCGGCTCCCCTTGACCGACAGTTTGGTCACCTGGCCCTCTTAGACGTTATTCAAAAGAGAGGTGCCTCGACTTGTTGACAGGTGAACCCCATCTCCAGAATACAGCCTAAATTCCTGTAACCCTATCCCCAGATGACAAATGGCTGTTCACGAGCCATTCCAGGCAAGGAACCAGGCAACAGCCCTGTTCATTGACCGTCGGGCACGGTCCAATTGCCGGGTCAAAGTCTCGCCTATGATATTGCACCGGCATGATGTATGACCACAGCATTCGTGTAGACGGCCATAAATGGCAAAGAAACGCTAGGTCACTGCACTCGGAAGTCTTTAAGTCCGGGCCAGCAATCCGTGCAAGATCACCGCCACTGAGGTGCAGAATTAAAACATGTGGCAGCCCAGCATCCCCAATGGACATCAGGAATGTCAACAGTTTCCGCCACCTCTATGCCGTGCACACCATACCACTGCATATGCGCGGTTACGCGTAGCCCGAGATGGGGTCCCCATTCTGATGAAGCAGCATACTGCGCCGCTCCAGTGCACAGAGTCGTGGCCCACGAGCCACACTACTACCAGTGTGTGGGAACACATAGGGTCCGTAAAAAAAGGAGGGAAAATAGAGGGCAAACAAGGCACTCATTCAGTGAAGGGACAAACAGACAGACAGAATTGGGCGAATCCACACCAGCCTATGCAACATATGTCAGGGGCCGGGCACCCAAACGCAGCCGCCGGAAGGAATGGGTACCAATTCTAGTTCAGTCAGTGTAGACCCGGCTTGGTAGCAGATGACAGGCCAGGGCGTGCACCACGTGCTGCCACAAACGCCTGTGGGGGAGGAACCGGACATATGGCAGCGCCAGGCTAGTACCCTCTTCCGGCTGATCGGCCCTTGAGAAGCGAAGCCTCACCAGAGCCCACTCCTGATCGAGCAACCCATAAATCTGGGGCCAGTTTACTGCAAAAACCTGTCCCCCGTTGAAGATGGTAGCAGCTAACTCAATCTGAGAGCTCCAGATCGAGGCACAAAGATGGTTGCCCAAAAGTGGACTCTCCGCATGGGGCATAATCATTGTCACGTAAGAGTCACATATAATAACTACAAGTGCTAGCAGGGCTCATCGCTGGCATCTCAGGGTGAAGGGCCGCCCTAAGCCTAATGTCCTGACCTAGGCTAACCACAACGGGCCAGGGAAAACAACCACGGCCCAGCAATCATTGTCCAAGCACTGGACCATTGGAATGGCCAAATCAGGACGGGCCCACATATATCCTGTCATGGATGCCCAATAGGCAGTTAACCAATTGGCCCCATAGGGAGGCAGGTTGCGGCGATGGGGCAACTCCTTGACCCTGTCATCCTGCCCCTAATGCCCTAACCAGTGTGTTCACATTTCAGGAGGGGGAAAATGCGAATATAATCCCCAAACCACAGAGTCTAGCTAATAGCCCAGGACAAATGGTCACCCAGGGGCATAGAGCAACCGGCCATCGGCAGAATCACCGTTGGCACGGATTGGAGTGGATAAACACATAATCGGCCCTATGGGCCCAGAGAAATTAAGGAAAAGCATAGGGGGGGTCACCCCAGTAAGAACCAGAGTGTAATTGGCCTGTTGCAACCATGGCCACTATACAAACCCCCCCCCCCCACGTGATGCGCTAGTGTCACAGGTGTGCTGATTTGACCAGGATACTCACTCGGTGCACCCCCACGAGCCGCCCCCACTGGGGGTTCTGGCCCGCGGTGAGCGTCGGAGTTCGCTCCATCCAGCTCTGTCCATCCAGCTCTGTGTTCCCATGGGTCCAGGCCGGATGGGGAGCCGCGAGGCGCCAGCCTACGCTGGCCTGATTGCCTCCGGCAGCTCAACCCTGTTGGCGGCCCACTGCGCAGCCATGGCTGGCATGTGGGCCGGAACCGCCGAGTTGGCGTGCCCACCATCCAAGGTGGTGGATCAATGACCATTGATGCCTCCATCGCCGAATTGCAGGCAGGGGGGCATCTGCAGCATCTGACCCACCAGGATAAGGTGGGCCGGGTGGGCCAGATGGCCCACCGGGTCATCGATGAGGGATAAACCACTGTGGTAATCCCTGGCCAGAATAGGGCCATGCCCATTAATCCGGCCCATGAGGGGCCAGAATGATGGCGGGGCGGAAACCCGCACCGTGCCTGAGTGGGCCACTATGACCTGCCGGGCAGCGAGGCAGCGGGGCAAGACCCCAGTGGAGCAGACCTATGCCGCCCCCCGCCAGCGCCCTCAGCCTGGGCTCATTGGTGGCACTCCCAAAAATTGGCGGGGTTGGGCTGAGCCACCCCACCCCAGGCGCGACCAAGGGACCACATGAGGGCAATCCGCCCTGCAGTACTCCAGGGTAGAACCGCTGACCTTTCGAGTCAGCCTCTCAGCCACCTGAGCCACTGCAGGGCAAAGTGAGCCTCTGGTAAGAGGCCAGCAAGGGGGGGGGGGGGGAGCGACGGAGCGAACTTCCCCGCTCCGTCGCTTCTAAAATTGGAGGCTTCTAAAATTGGAGGGTTGGGCTAAGCCACCCCTCCCCAAGTAATTCGCCCTGCAGTGCTCAGGGATAGAACCGCTGACCTTCCGAGTCAGCCTCTCAGCTACCCGAGCCACCGCAAGGGAAAGCGAGCCTCTGGCAAGAGGCAAGCAAGGGAGGAAGCGACAGAGCAAACTTCTCCGCTCCGTTGCTTCTAAAATGGCAGCCAGGCTGCCTCGTGGCCACCCCTTTTAAAGAGGGTGGCCACGCCCCCTAACTAACCCGGATGTCAGAGTCCGGGTGGGTGGGGCCCCCGCAAAGAGCGCAGTGGCCATTTTGGCGCCGCGCTTGCAATGTGATATTATGACATTCATAGGTGACTCATGACTGGTGTATCCCATAAATTTTGGGATGCACCCATGCTCAGTCCACAAAGTCCCTTTCGCTTGATGTACTCAACTTTGTGTTCATTATATTTTCAAAATTGCAGTCTATTTACTTGTCATCTCTGACTGGGAGTTCGATTCCCGAGTACTGTTGGACGGAATGAGCTCCTATCTTTGTCCCAGCTCCTGCCAAACAAGCAGTTCGAAAGCAAGAAATTGCAAGTAGATAAATAGGGACCACTTGGGTGGGAAGGTAACAGCATTCCGTGTGCTCCGGTGTCTAGTCATGCCTGCCACATGACCACAGAAACGTCTGCAGAAGCAGACAACGCTGGCTCTTCAGCTTTGAAACAGAGATGAGCACTGAACCCTAGAGTGAGATACGACTGGCTTTTGAGCAAGGGAAACCTTTACCTTGTAGGAGTCAGCCTTCTCAAACCTTAAACTGTGTGCTTTTATCATGACAGTGACCATGTGAGATAGGTTAGGTGAAGGACAGTAATGGAGCAAAGGTTAGCCATTGAATGTTATGCCTGAGCTGCAATTTCTTTCTTATTTTGAGTAATAAAATATGTGGGGGGAAATTTCACTACAGATGAGCAAGGAATTATCCAGCCCTTTCTTTTCTTGTGTCTTTATTGCAAGAAATTGGCTGGTTTCAGGGCCTATCAAGTAGATGGGGTGGGAGAGCCATTTGACCAGGGCTTCACATTCACAGAGGGCCTTAAATGTAAAATACAGCACATTTTTTTGTAACTCCGTTTTGACATTTATTCTTTTTTTAAAAAAATGGACTAGGAGCCTCAAATAAAGGAAGTGGCCAGGGCCTCTCTTGAACTCTGAGAGGCCTTGCCTGGTTCATATGATAAGGTGCACGATCTTAAGCAAATTACTTCTAGAAAGACATGGTTAACAAAATTGGTCATAGACTCCTTCTTAGATCTTAGGCTTTTCGGGCAGCATGGGGTAGAAACAGACAAAGATAGGATGTGACTAGAAGAGGAAAAATCTTAACTAAAGTGTCTGTCTGAGTGTCAAGCACAAGCTTCTTTCACCTCCGGGATTAGGCAAATAACTTTGCTTTATTTAGTGATGAATCTTCAAGATTTAAGCGCAGGTTTCCTCTGAAGTCTGATTTCACAAACATCTTTGCAGGTTTAACATGCTTTCAGCTCTTATAATGAGCTATTTCCAATGCCTGTCTCTGACCAGAGAACAGCATTTTGAATATCAGCTCCTGTGTTATTTTTGAAGAACTCTCTAGTATCAATGGAAAAACTGAACCTTAGAAGGAAGCGAATGCCTTTTTAAAAATTCTGTTTTCTTACACAGTGTGTTCTCTTATCACCCGACTTTTCACTTCTTCTGTCTCCAAAACTGAATACATTCAGAAATGAAACTTCCCTTGTGGGATCTAAAATAAGACAGTCCAGGAGGAACTTTACCAACCGATTTGGCTAGAGATTCATGTGTTGAGCTTATTCTCTAGTATCTAGTTCAGGGGTACTGTTGTGTATTCAAGTAAAATGCACGTTGCTCCAGCAACACTTTGTAAAGACAAAATGGCGATTTCCCACCAGCGGAATCAAGAGCAAGATTTGGCACATATTCTCCCCTTCTTGGCGTGCTCCTTATGTTAATTAGAGTGCTATGATTGGGTGCAGTTTTGGATCCAGTTCCTGATTGGTTAAAACTGTTGCATCATGGTTATGATTGGTTAGTTAAGGTTATCCAGTGGATTACTACATTGTATCACAGAGTGACCACCGCTGAGAGACTATATAAGTGCCACGGGTAAACAAGGGTGTGGCCAGGCCAGATCTATACTTCCCAATACCTCTGCAGGTTAGACCTAGCCAGGCTAACCTTGGGTCCTCTCCATACACTCACACGCAGGTTTACCACAAGGGTAGATTTAGGAGAGACCAATTACTTGGGACTTGTGTAGCCATCTGTTGTCCGGATATCCTTGTAATTGTGGCCTGCAAAGACTTTACAATAAACCATTGTTCGTTGTTCTGTTCATCATTTGCTGGACTGTTATTTACAAGGGCTGGACATGACAGGTACCTAACCTAAGGCCCCTGGGCTGGATTGAGCCTGTGGTGCCAATTAATCAGGCTTGCAGTAAAGACCCCACCACTGGAAGTACAAAAAATGCACTGGAACTGCCAGAAGCATGCAGGAAATGCCAAAATCTCACTGGAAGAGCCGAAATCTCACCAAAATCTCATGGGAAGTGCTGAAATCTCACTGAAAATTCACTGGAAGTGCCAAAAGTGGCAAAAACATGGCAAGAAGCCAAAAATGTGCCAAAAACATGCCAGCCTCGCTTCTACCACCACTGGAAATGGTGAAGGCAGTAGGAGGAACCATACCTCTGGCCCACTCAGCTGTCTGAGGGGGCGTGGTCTGGCCCATGGCACAAAAAGGTTGACTACCCCTGATCTAGTTAATATGTTGAGATCAGAGCATAAACTGAAAGAATGACGAATACAAAAGGTTTTTAAAAAAATGTTTTTAGATATCTTCCTGGAATCACACCTGGCTCACACACTGCTAAATAATCAAAGGCATGCTTCCTGCGCAGTTCACTGCAGTAGGTGTCTTATTAGACCCACTCTATGGGTTGTTCAGGAAATGTATAAGTTGGTTTGCATATCCCTAGTGCCCTACTTTAATTATGCAACATTAGAACCAACTCTGAGAAGTCCATCTCCTCCCCATTATTTTCCTGACCAACTCATAAGCACAGTTCTCTCAGATAATTAATTTTGTAAGATTCTAACATTTTAATAGTATCATCATAAATTAAAAATAACTCAAATTAATTCTGAATTTCTCATTTTTAAAAAACAAATAGGATAGCATCTAAATATTTAATTACAGTGAATTGAGTTTTCTGAACAGGTGTTTAAAAAGCCTGTGGGTGCCCTTGAAATCTGAGCAACTACACTGTCTCTGAGCTTGTAGAGAAACATGTTTTGGAGTGAAATTACTGTCAGCACAATGTACTGATGACATTTCCAGGAGTGTCAATTCCTCTGTCACTTTGCAGTATTTTCCTCATGAGCGATGGGCTGGACCATGCAATCTAATTCTGTCTTAAATTCTTACGTGTTTATTGCCAAAACAGAAGAGCAAAATGACTTTTCATGCTACGGGCTGTGAAGAGGCTAGTTGGACCTCTGTTTTTGTTCATTCTGCTTCCAAAGGGAACTCATTGTTCAGTTCTCTATTTTTCTACCTGCCACATATTATTAATTACAAAATAATGTTCATATATTATAACAGGGATTGGGATTTATTTGTATTAGGGAGATGGGAACAAATACACACAGACAAATTTGTTTTAAACAGTGTCCCCACAGAGGAAAGTTCATTTTGTTACATGCTAGATTTATTTAGATTGCAACTTTCTCAATAAATTTAAAGTGGTGACTTGATATTTTGGCGAGGCCTTCAACTAACTCCTTGAATGGCCCTACTTCTAATATGATGGAACCCCAGCCAAGAACTTTATTGGTAGAGGTAAAAGCAGGTAACTTAGGGCTGACATTTTTATTGGTTTCAGTTATCTGATTTGGTGTTTTATCAGGGGTGTTGTGGGTAAATAAAAGGAAGTTTGCAGAACCAGCCACCAGAAGGTATCATTGCTGAACCCTTATAGATACCTATCACCTACCCAACAACAATAAATGCTGATGCTATGCCTCTATTTCATACATTATAACAGTGGTGAACATCAAAAAATTTCACTACCACACTGTTGGTGTGGCTTAATCCATGGGTGTGGCTTACTTTGTGGGTGTGGCTTACTCTGTGGGTGTGGCTGGGTGGGCATTTTGAAACAAAAAAATGCAATTTGTTTTAAATCCAGTCAGAATCGACTGTGTGACTGAACAACAATTAAATGTTTTAATTGGTAGCTGTGTTAGTCTGCAAGCATATCTGAGAGTAAACAAAACAGAACAGCAAAAAGTAAGAAATGTGCTGGTTAAAGCTAAACTTCCATGCTATTTTTCATACTGTATTTAGCTGGGATCTTTGCATTGCATTGCTTAAAGGGGGTGTCCATTTGAATCCCTTTCTACTTTTGAATTTCCCGGATATTTGCAAGTAAGAAATGTGCTGGCTAAAGCTTTAGCTTACTTGCAAACACCCAGGGAAATTTGAAAGTACTGTAGAATGAGATTCAAACAGCCAACCCCTTTAAGCAACGCAATGCAAAGAACCCAGCTAAATAAGAGAAATAGCATGGAAAATTAGCTTTATCCAGCACACTTCTTACATGCAAACTCCCAGGGAAATCCAAAAGTAGAAAGGTATTCTCTCCCCACCATGGAGCTGGCTGCAACCCCAAGCACCGGGAGTGGGATGAGGGGGTGAGGAGCATGGCCAGGCAAGGTGAAGTGTGGACAGGCAGGTCTACTACTGGTACGCCCGATCCGGTTTGAACCAGTCGGTGCCCATCACTGCCTTATATTGATGGTTGCCTGATGTTGAGCCCTTGTGAAGTTACAGAACAGGTAAAGTTTAGCAAGGAAACAAGCAAAATACATATGCAGAGGCCTTCATGCTGAGTCTGTGAGCCTACTATCATCTGGGAGGGGGGGATATAGACACAAAAATCATATTTTCTCCTTCTTCATTGCTTCTTTCCCTGAGAATTGGCTCCATTCCCAGAGATCAAAGGAAACACAGTAATTTCCTGATACTTCAACTCATGACTTTGGGGTGAGGAGGAGACATAGCATATGGGGCACATATGCATCCCCAGCACTGACTGAACTCTACCTGAATTCAGACTTAACATGTGAATAGGGCTTCTGTTTTCTCCATTGCTACTGATTTTTAGGAGTTGGGACAGAGATGGGTGTTCATTCCATCATGTAGTACTCAGGTCTTGACTGCCAACTTGCCAGCCTTCCAGCTAACAAGGCGAGCTTCTAAACCACTGAGCCACCGTAGTCCCATATATAAGTTATGGCCATGTATGGTTAACAATAGCTCCAACCTAGTGAGTGACAGTGATAAAAAAAGCACATTCCACTCAAGAGTGATAAAGAAAAGAACTGGAGGAACATCAATAGTTATGCTGCTGTGTCAATCTTTGGTAGAGATGAACGAGAATTTATATTCTATTTTTATGAGTACTGGTTAAAAAATGCAAAGCTCACTTGCAGAAGAAAGTAAAATGTCAGGTTTGAATGTCTGAGAATTTAATTTCAACTTCTTTTTTCTTTGTTCAGAATTTACAAATATCACAGAATGCAAACATGGGAGAAGGGAAGTGTGGCGCCAATATGGCCGCTGCGCTCTTTGCGGGGCCCCACCCCCGGATGCAGACATCCAGGGCTTTAGGGGGCATGGCCACCCCTACATAAAAGGGGTTGCCATGAGGCGGCTCACCACCATTTTAGAGAGCAACGGAGTGGAGAAGTTTGCTCCGCCGCTCTTTTTCTTTTGTGGTCCGATGGAGCGAGGGAATTTGCTCCGCCGGTCTGCTTGTTGTGTCCTGCCTTGGGACACCATCTTTTGGACTGGGTGGCTATGGCCCCTAAAAAGAAGAGCATGGTGGCCGCACGCGAGGGAACGGGCTCCCCCGACCCTCCACCCTGTCCCTCCTGGCGTCTCCTCGGGCCAAAAGGCTTGAGCGGGAGTGCCAATAGGGATTAGCGCCGGGGGTTTTCCCCCCACTGACACCAATGAGAGCAATCAGGCTCCTGCCCCCCTGTCCAGTCGGAGGACTCGGGAGGGGGCTGCACAGGCTGGCACCCCGGGGGCTTCAACCCCCATGGACTTTGGAGCCCCCAGCCTGGGCCCAGGATCATCACTGGGACCCAGCATGGGGCAGGGTGGCCCAATGTGGCCCGACGTGGGATCACGCCCTGCCCTTGCCCCTGCACCCCATGGGCTGGATTATTTGGCCTGGCACGCGGCCCCACCCAGCCACCCGCTGGTGGCCCTGGGTTTGGGCAAAGCCCATGGCCCCTTGCCGGACATGGACTGCCTATGGGGCCCTCTGTCGCATCCAGCCCACATTATTTTGGTGGGCCAGACACAGTTGATTCTCTGCTTCTGGCCCGCATTGCAGCCCTAGAAGCCTCTATGGGGATTGCTCCACCACCTCAGGACCCTGGGGCAGGGCCACATCTGTCTGCTGGCCCTTTGCCTGTTGATGCTTCTCAGCGGGCCTTCAGCCGGGTCGAGCTGCTCGAGGCCATCAGGTCCACGCCTGGTGGCACTCCACAGCTCCCCGTGCGGCCGCCCTGGCAGGGCCTTCTGCTGGTGCCCGGTGCGACTTGGCCTGGACCTCCGACAGCTCAGAGCTCGACTCCCATCATGAGCTCCGATGCCCCCCAGAGGCCGGAACCCCCGGTGGGGGCAGCACAGGGGGGTGCAACATGTGAGTATGGCGGTCAAATTAGCACACCATTCACACTATCACGTACTACCATGGGGGTGCAGTGGCCCTGGCCTCAGCAGGCTACTCTGGTGTTGCAGCCTACTGCCCCGCCCCCTCTTGCCACTTGGGGTGCTCCCTATTCAGAGGGTTTGCCGGGGATGATTGCCCCATCCATACCAGCGCCATTTCCTATTGGGCCATATGGCCCATTCTCCAGTCCCCCACTTCGCTCCGCGCTGACTCCGGCCATGCCAACAGCCGGCTACTCGCTTCCCCTGGGTGACCACTTGTCTCAAGCCACCAGGGAGAAGATATGGCAGAGGGAGTATGTTGACATCTTCACTCTCCTTAACCAGGAACCAACCAAGGAAGAAAAGGAGGGGCAAGATGACAGGTACAAGGAATTGTCCCGTCGTCACAAGCCCCCTCGTAGGTGGGCTAACTGGCTACCAGCCTACTTGATCTATATGGCTGTTTATCTCAGGGCTTGTCCTGATTTGGCTATGCCGATGGTGCAGTATTTAGACAACATTTACCATGCTGTCGTGGATTTCCCTGGCCCGTCATGGTTAGCCTATGACAAGGAATTCAGAATGAGAGCCGCCCTTCACCCTGAGATGAAGTGGGACGAACCCTGCCAGCTATTGTGGCTCCTTTACATGACCCCTACACAGCCAGCACCAGGTGACCGGTACCACTGCGGCCATGCAGTGCAGCGGCCCACCACTACACAGGCTCCCCACCAGTCGGCGGGGCAGGGGGTTCCAGCCCGCCTGCTGTGTTGGAGTTACTCCTCTAATGGAGTGTGCACCAGGCAGCAATGCAAATTCAAGCATGAGTGCCCTTCCTGTGCCGGACCGCATGCTGCTTCTGCATGCCCGTGGGCGGGCGGGTCACGTGGCAGGGGGAGGGGATACCAGGGGCCGGCTTGAGTGGCATCTGACACTGCTACACATCCAAAAGGCCCCCTCCCCAATTAACCTCAGGATGCTAGAGAGGTGGTTGCACGCCTATCCGAGGAAGGATGACGCGGTCTATCTGTTAGAGGGTTTTACTTATGGCTTCCGCATCCCATTCAGGGGTGTTCGCACACCCCAGGATGCCCCAAATTTACAGTCCCTCAGGGGTAAGGAGGGCATTGCTGCGGAAAAGATAGCCAAAGAATTGAGGGAGGGTAGGGTTGCTGGCCCATTCGATAGGCCCCCATACTCAAATTTAAAAGTCTCCCCTCTCGGCTTAGCGCCTAAAAAATCCTCAGGTGAATTTCACTTGATTCACCATCTCTCCTACCCTGCAGGCTCCTTGGTCAATGACGCTATACCGGATGACCTTTGCTCTGTCCAGTATACGTCCTTTGACCAAGCCTTGCAGATGGTCCACTCATGCGGTTGCGGGGCGCTACTGGTGAAATGTGATATTAAATCGGCATTCCGATTGTTGCCAGTACACCCCGACGACTTTGAGCTTTTAGGTTTTTGTTTTCAGGGCAAGTTTTATGTGGACAAAGCTATGCCCTTTGGCTGCTCCATTTCATGCTCGGCCTTTGAACGCTTTAGCACCTTTCTTCATTGGGCTTTTGTTCAAAGGTCGGGATCTCGGGCCGTGGCACACTACCTCGATGATTTTTTTTTTGTTCGGGGGTGAACACGACTCGGGCACATGTGGACAGCTGCTTGCCGCATTTCAGGAGCTTATGGTGGAACTTGGTGTTCCCCTTGCCCCTGAAAAGACTGAAGGCCCAGCCACCACCCTCACCTTTCTAGGCATAGACATTGACACCGTCGCACAAACATCCAGGTTGCCAACAGAGAAGGTGACCCGGATCTCAGACGCGATTTTGGCTATGCTAGCCAAACGCAAGGTGTCTCTCCGCGAGTTGCAGGTGCTCCACGGGCACCTCAACTTTGCATGCTATAATAGATAATAGTTCAACTATCATCTATGTGGTTATTTTCTATGAAACTTATATATTTTTGTTATGTTTTATGATGTAATGTTTTGTGTATGTTTGTATATATTTTTTGAAAATCAGTTAATAAAAATTTATTAAAAAAAATTAAAAAAACCCCTTGCATGCAGGGTGGTAAGCCCGGGTAGGGCCTTTGCCAGGCGTCTTGGTGGGTCTTTCCAAAAAGCACCACAGGGTCCGATTTATGAGGGGTTTGCAGGCTGACCTATCGGTCTGGCTCACGTTCCTGCAGGGCTTCAATGGAATTTCCTTTTGGCGAGCAGAGCAAATTGCCACCCCCCACTTTCAAGTACAGTTGGATGCCTGGGGTTCCCTGGGCTTTGGGATTTATTTTAATGGCAGGTGGGCCTATGGGAGGTGGCCTCAGGAGTGGCAAGGTACTGAGCACCTGCGTGATCTCACGTTCCTTGAGTTTTTCCGATTCTGGGTGCGCTTATGCTCGGGGGGGGGGGGGGACAGGTGGGCTAATTCCGTAGTTAACTTTTGGTGTGACAATGCTGCTGTGGTGCATATTGTCAAAGCCCAAACATCCAGGTCCCCCAGGGTCATGGCCTTAGTTAGACAGTTTGTCCTCAGGTCCCTGCGCCTTAATGTGCTCTTCAGGGCTAGACATGTGCCAGGCATTAACAGTGATATTGCTGACGCTTTATCCTGCCTGCAGATCTCCCAGTTCCGAGCCTTGGCGCCAGACGCAGAGGAACTTCCCTCTCCACTTCCGAGTGAGATGTGGACCTTTGGCGAGGAGAAGTGAACTGGGCGATCGGCATGTCTTTGGCCCCACGCACGCGTAAGGTGTATCAGCACATGTTCCTCCAATTTAGGGCTTTCTTTTTTTTTTTTTAATTAAGCTTTTATTAAGAACTGAAATAATACAAAAACAAATAATGAAAATAATACAAAAAATAATACAGTAACAAATCTATACATTATAAAAAATACCTAAAGCAATAAAACAATATAACCCGACCACCTGTGCTCTGTCGGGGGATGTCGGCAGGGGTTTATTGACCATTTACCCTCAAATCTGTTTCCAAAATTGGATCATGTCAGGGCTTGGGTTAAACTTGTTATCACCTAATAAAGCGAAGTTGACAAAGGGACCCCAAATCTCCCAAAATGGTATCTTTATTGGTAACCCCCTTTTCTGGTGAACTTGGATAGTTAATTTCTCATTGAGAGCCAATTGCCAAACATCTGCGTACCATCTAACTTTATTAATATTATTTCCACTCTTCCATTCCTTGGCAATTAGCTGTCTGGCTACCATCAATAAAGATAACAATAATTCTTTTTTATTATTTTCCAGATGTAAATCATCCACTTCACCTAGTAATACTATCTTTGGACTTAGCACTATTGTTTTTTTTAATATTTTATTCAATTCTTCTTCTATAACATCCCAGAAATTCCTCATTTTATCACACAGCCACCACATATGAATGTAAGTCCCTTTTCCTTTATTACATCTCCAGCATAAATCAGAGTTTTTATTATTTATTAAATGTAATTTGGCTGGAGTGAGATACCACCTCCAAAGTACTTTACAATTATGTTCTTTTTCCTTTATTGAAAGTGATTTCATACTTCTATGGGTCCATTTCTTTTTCCAGTTCTCATCTTTTATTATGATTCCCAAATCCTCCTCCCAAGTTTTTTGAAGCCAGTGCTGAGTATCTTCACTAGAAATTAGCAACTGATAAATCTTACCCACTAAACCTTTTAAATTCTTTTTACCATTCCTTACTTCAAGAGTCAGATTTTCAAAGGGGGTTGATGCCCGATTTGTTGTATTGTTTTCCCTCATCTTTCTATTCCACGCCTCCATCTGTAGTTCTTGCAACCAGTTTAAGCCTAACTCCGCATAAATACTTTTCCTTTGGAAGATGGTATTACAATTATCAATCCAATCCGTGATTAACAGAGCTTTTTTGCGTGTTAAAATTTCTCTTGTACTTATAGTTACCTCTAAAGGACAATTTTGTTGGTCTAAAATTTCCATTATGGGCGAAGAATTTGGAGATAATATTGGTTTTAATCCTTTCCATATTCTGAATATATTCTTTAAAGAAAAATTACAAAATTGGGGATTAGTTCTTATCTCACCTAAAAATAATTCGCCCTTCCAATTTCTAAACTCTATATAATCTAATTCATACTTTTGCGCACAATTTTGACTTAATAGTTTAATAATTCTCTTTAAATTGAAAGCTCTATAATAGAGTTTAACATTCGGGATATTTAGCCCTCCCAACTTGTTTTTTAAATACCATAAACTTTTATTAATTCTTGGCTTTTTTCCGTTGTTACAGATTTCATTTATCAATTTCTGCCAGATTTTAAGCTCTGTTTCTTTTATTTGTATTGGTAAATTTTCAAATAAAAAGTTTAGTTTTGGCAAAATTTTCATCCTGCACAAATTTATCATCCCAAACCATGATATTTTCAATGATTTCCATTGATCCTTAATTCTTTTTATTTCCTCTTTTAACTTATTAAAGTTGATCTTATACAAATCCTTAACTTCATCTGACACCATTATTCCCAAATATCTCATTCTATCTCTTATTTTAAATTTATATTTCTCCATTACTTTCTTCTTTTCCCCCTCCGATAGATTACAAGTAATAGCTTCTGTTTTATTCCAATTTATTTTTAATCCTGTAACTTGCTCGAATAACTTCAAATGATGTTGAATTTTATTAATATTTAGAAGAGGGTCCTTGACCACTAGCAAGGTATCATCTGCAAATAGACTAATTTTTTTGTTTTTAACACCTGTCAAACCTTCATCTTGTCGAATACTTCTTGCTAACAACTCCATTGCTAGAATGAAAAGTGATGGGGAGAGCGGGCAGCCTTGTCGGGTACCAGCCTTAATCTCGATTTCTCCACTTAACCTATTATTCATTTTTATTCTTGTCACTGAATCATTATATAATTGATCAATTGCATGTTTAAATTTAGAACCAAACTCTAATCTGCAACATATTTCTTTAATAGTAGACCACTGAATAGAGTCAAATGCTTTGTAGATATCTAGTGCCAAAATACAAACTTTTTCCTTACTCTTTTTAACCAAATCTATAATATTAACTAACCTACTTATCAATCCCTCCATCTGTCTGCCCTTCAAAAAACCAGCTTGATCCTCTCCTATATAAAAGCTTAAAAAGCTATTAAGTCTATTATTCAATAAAGAGGTGAATATCTTAGCGTCCTGATTTAATAAGGAGATAGGGCGGTATGCATCAATTTTTTCCCTATCTTTACCTGGTTTTGGGATCAATACCATAATTGAACGACTCCAGGATTTTGGCATATTTCCCCCCTCTAATATATAATTATACAATTTCTTTAATTTGGGAATCATTACTTCCTGACATTGTTTATATATTTCCGATGGAAAACCATCTTCACCTGGTGCTTTGTCGTTTTTAGGGCTTTCTGTAGGGAGGTGCAACTGTCTGACATGTGGCCGATCCCGGTTGAACATGTTTTGCAGTATATGGTGCACCTTCATGATCAAGGTCTAGCCCCACACACCATTGCCACCAGGCTTTCTGCTTTGGCATTTATGGTTAAGGCACGGGGTTATGCTGATCACATGGGTGACTTCCGAATACGCCATGTCTTGGAGGGGTGGACGCGTGAATGCGGCTGCTGCCCCGACACACGTCAGCCTGTTTCCCCTTCTCTGCTGGCAAGCCTTGCCAGGGGTTGGCATAGCCTTTGCTATGATGGGTACGAAGAGTCTCTTTTCCATGCAGCCACCACTGTGGCTTTCTTTGGGGCTCTTAGAATCAGTGAGCTGGTCGCACTTTCCAAAAGGGACATGTCCCGTAGGGAACTGGAACTGGAGGATGTTTCTCTCAACCAGGAGTGGGCTCAGTTGAGGATTCGCTCCTCAAAGGCCGATCAGCAAGGGAAGGGTAGTAACGTGATGCTTCTACGATGTACATTTGCTGATATCTGTCCTGTTGGTGCCCTACAAGCATTTGTGGGAGGAAAAGCGGCAAGGGTGTAAGTACTGGGTGGAGGAAGGAGAAAGTACACCCAGAATATAAACAAGAGTATACGTGTATATATAGCAAGTGGAAGAAGTTTAATATATCACAAGTATCAAAACGTAATCAAGCTCACTAAAGTATGAACATAGTGAAAACACGGTAAAACACATGTAACGAGAAATAGGTCAAATATAATACAGACTAGGCACACACCAGTAGAAAATCGAGTGGCCAAGAGCCAAAATACATGTAACAACAACTGTAGAGACTATATGATTATCTAAATATGAAAAAAATCGTTACTGAGTAGCCTAGTAAATAAAGTCCATATCAAAATCATGACAAGAAGTTCATATATAATGGGGGCAAGTTTCTAAGTACAATTCGGAGGGTATTCCGCCCCTTATGAGAATACTTCTAGAGGTGATTTAGAGCGCGTTTCTACAGATCTTGATAAAGAGTCGAAATATCTTTTACTGGAAGGATATCGACCTGTTTCGCTACAACGACGTTGTTCTTCCATTTTACTTGCATAGCCCTCCTGGCTGTTCTATTGCGTACCTTGTGACCTGTTTTCGCTGCAACGATGTTGTTCTTCTATTTTACTTGCATAGCCCTCCCGGCTGCTTCATTGCGTACCTTGTACCTCTCCTTTCGCCATCCTCAGCCTTCCACATGGATTTTTGATATGGACCCTCCGAATTGTACTCAGGAACTTGCCCCCATTATATATGAACTTCTTGTCACGATTTTGATATGGACTTTATTTACTAGGCTACTCAGTAACGATTTTTTACATATTTAGATTATCATATAGTCTCTACAGTTGTTATATGTATTTTGGCTCTTGGCCACTCGATTTTCTACAGCTGTGTGCCTAGTCTGTATTATATTTGACCTATTTCTCATTACATGTGTTTTACCGTGTTTTCACTTTGTTCATACTTTAGTGGGCTTGATTACGTTTTGATACTTGTGATATAATAAACTTCTTCCACTTGCTATATATTTATATATACTCTTGTTTCTACAAGCATTTGTGGCAGCGCGTGGTTCACACCCTGGCCTGTTCTTTTGCCACCAGGATGGGTCCCCACTTACCAAATTCCAATTCTGGAGGGTTACCGGGATGGCACTTCTCAGTTTGGGGGTCCCTGGGGCTCGTTATGGTACCCACTCATTTAGGATAGGCGCCACATCAATGGCGGCTGTATTTGGGTACTCAGAGGCTGATATACGTTGGATGGGCAGGTGGGGATCTGCGCGTTTCACTCTATATGTTCATCCTCTCACCGTATGAGTGCCTTCCCTGCCCTCACTTTATTTTCTTTTATTGCAGACCCTGTGTGTTTACGTACACCAGTGGCAGTCTGGCTGATAGGCCACAGTTACGTGCACTGGGCAGCACAGTATGCGGCTTCGTCGGAATGGGGACCCCATCTTGGGCTACGTGCAACCGCGCGTATGCAGTGGTATGGTGTGCGCGGCATGAGGTGGCGGGAACTTTTATCATTCCTGATATCCATTAGGGACGCCGGACCTCCATATATTTTAATTATGTACCTCGGAGGCAACGATCTTGCACAGATCACTGGCCTTGCATTAAAGATATCCGTGCGCAGTGACCTGGCGGTTCTCCATCACTAATGGCCGCACACACGGTTGCTATGGTCAGACATCATACCGAGACACCACTATAGGGGAGGACTTGATCCTTGTGGTTTGGACCGTGCCCAGCGGTCAGTGAACAGGGCTGTTGCCCAGTTCCTTATTGAGAATGGTTCGTGAACAGCCAGTCATCATCCGGGGATAGGGCTACAGGACTATAGCCTGTATTCCAGAGATGGGGTTCTCCTGTCAGCAAGAGGTTTGGACCTCTTTTTGGTTGACGTGCAAGCGGGCCTGGTGACTGAATTGATGGTCGGGGGCGGGGCGGGCGGTGAGGCATCATGGACGCCTCCCCGTGTGGTAAGGTAAACTTGATGATCCATAGGTATCTGGCAGGTTCGCAATTGATTGGCCAACACTAGGATAGGTACAGGGGAAACAGGCTTGGCCGGTCAAGGGTGAACCATGAACAGGGTGATGATAGGAGCTAGACAGCCTGTATCACCTTGATATTTTACCGGATACATGTCAGAGGGTGGGGTCAACAGATAGCATATTGACTGCAGTCAACAATTTGTTTGTGTCAATAAACAAATTGATACATGATAGCCAATTGTCATTGGCAATTCTGGGTGGGACCTTGCCAGTGCTACTGTGGCCTGCTTGCCTTAAATATTTTACAATTGGATGAAAACCAATTGAAAGTTATAATTCGGACTAGGGCATTATTCAATAAAAGTGCCCCAATGTTTTGAATCCACTACCGGTGTCTGTGTCTTTATTTGGGGGGGGGGGGTGCGCCTGCAAAGTAAAACTGGCATGTTTCCCATACCTACCACTACCTTAGTTGATTTGTAAAACTGCAAATCTGATCAAACAGAGTCCTTTTTAGAGAAGGGTAAGCACTAAATCTTACTACAAAAATGAGACCATGACATCTGTACTACCTTACAGTTTTTCAAGGTCCATGCTCAAACATGTTCTTAAAGGCCTTCAAATATGTACAGACTTTTCACAGAATATGGAAAAATTTGAATGTATGTGTAACCATTGAACTGTAGAGTCATTTGTATTACCTGGGATGTTTACAGATCGCAGAAGGAGGCAACATATTTTCTGGGAAGAGTAAACAATGAATATCTAAATAAAATACATGGTGTCCCAAAAGTCACCATACATAGGGAAATTTAGAAAATGTAGCTAAATGTAGCTTTGTTTACAAAATATTCATTGCACATTTTTACAAACTGTTCACAAAATATTCTCTACATGTTGGCCATCTGTTTCTACACATGTGAAGTCTTCTCCTCCACTCATGGAGAACACATTCCAAGAGATCTGTTGTTATGCAATTTTGCCTATGTATGCTATGTACTTTTGGGACACCCTGTTGTTTAAGATTTCGACCCTGACTACATAATACCTGGCAACAAACCTGGTTGATTTCCCTTGAGCTTATTCCTGAGTAGTGTTTGAGTTATACTGTAAAAGAGGGCATAGACCCTGTATTATCAGACTACTAGCCATTCCAACCTCCTCCTCCTTATCTTCAGTTTCACAGTATGAAAGGAGTGTTTAGAAAGTAAGCAAAAAGGCCATTGTCTTCAAATAATTCATTCCTGCTACATTTTTGCCTGAATGAGACAAATATGCAATGATGTGAATGGAACATAAAAAACATAAATACAGTTTCTAGCACCTTTTTACAACAGTTCCTGTGGACACAATTGCCTCAGAATTGTTTCAGTCTTTTTTCCTCTTAGTGATATACATTCAGTGTTGTAAATGTTTATTTCCGCTTACTTCTGTGCTTCACCAAGCACTCTGTGAAATAAATAATTACTTACTACTTGCCAACAAATAAAGCAATCAGCTGGAGAACAGTCACCTGCCGAAAGTGGAATATTACAGGAACTGAAAATAACAAGGAAAGAGCCCTCAATGATTTAATTGTTGGCATGTAGAATTGTTGAACACATTGAGTAGAATTTTGTAAGAATGAAATCCTACGAGCTCTTCCTGCCCACAAACACACGAGGAATGTTGATGAATTTGATGTAGAGTAGTACCATTGTTCTGAATTAAATCAAATGTTAGTCCTAAAGTAATTGTATGTCGTCAAGTTGATTCTGAATTATGATGACCCTCCTGGTATTTTCTAGGTATAAATTGCTCAGAAATGGTCTATCAATTCTGCCTTCTGGTGGTATTCTGGGACTGTACAGCTTATCCAAGGCCACACAGGGAGTGCTTCACATAATCACATCATTCAAACATGCTCCAGGTGTTCTTGGTTGGCCCCTCTCCCAGGAAACACAGATGGGAATCAAACTGTTGTCCCTGGCTCCATTTAGGTAGACCAGCACCCTACCTGAAATAGCCCCACTAAAATGAATGAGAATAGTTAGTCACAACTATCTTAAAGTTGTTAATGGATTTCAGTAAGATCAGATTCAAACTGGATTATGGATTTAGCCCACTGTGCACAGACATATAATTCTAGCTGGTTTAGCAACACAAAAACTTTGTTTGGACAAATTGGATCATGTTTTGAAAAACCTCTGATTTAGGCATAGGTAAAGGTCATCCTTGCTCGAAAGCCAGTCGTATCTTACTCTAGGGTTCAAAACCAAAGAGCCTGTGCTTCATGATGGGACTGGGTACATTTATAGAATGTGGTCAACAGAAAGAAAGACAATTTTGTTACACTCTGCGAAAACTTGTGAAAATCTTCATTTTATGGATGGAAAGAACTTGATGTTTTAAAAATTGAAGTGCAGAAGAAAGCAAAACTGTCAGATTCTCTCGTATTTAGTTATGTGAGACTTGACTGTGAGATATGAGTAAAAAACACAAGTAAATATTCTACCCTTATTATGCCAGAGAAGTTTATTGATGAACTTAGAAACTTAGCATCATGTTTGATTTCACATTGGAGAAGTGACTAATGCTCAGGATCTCATACTTCAAGTTCTCTTGGGATGAAAAGCTTGTGAATTTATTGCCCTCCCCCATAAATTACATTAATAAACATTTTTTAAAATCTCATTTTCCTTGACTGTGAAATGAATTTAAATGAACATATTAAATAAGCAGATTTACCAAGAAGGATTTGGATTAGTTTCCAATTTCGACAATAGATTTTCCTTGCTTAGTCTGATGCCTCCACCCCTTGTTCTGGTGGAGTGTTTGCCTCCGTTATTTGTCATGTGGACTAGTACAGCTCCCTTCCTGCTAGTACAAAACTAAATGTCTGACAGAAAACATTCTAGCAGTACAACCTTACAAAGGTTTACTCTGAGGTAAGTGCCATTGATTTATGTGAAGTTTCCTCTTAGTAAAACTGTTTTGGATTATAGGCTTACTGCATTCATCCCTGCATTTAAGGATCAGTCAGATCAGAGATAGAGATTTACATTTGGCATAGAGTAACAGACATTTATTCAGATATAAGTACAGTACTTATGAAAGATCCTGTTGAATCAGAGCACTGTATCATAGCTGCCAATCAAATGCCTCTGACTAATACTGACATGCAGCTTGGAGGAAATAGCTCTTTCTCATTTGTGCTTCCTAACAGTTTGTATTCAGATACATTGATAATGAATTTGGGGTTTTTAAAATTTAGCTGTATTGATTAATCATTATTGACAGACTACAACTTCACGTCTACTTAATGACATGTCTTGTATCCATATCCACTTAAAAGCTACGTTCAGTTGTATGAGACTGGCGGCCCTGGTGAGTCAGTGTAGGATTTCACACCTGATGTGTGTGTGCATGCATGCATGTGTGCGTGTAGGGATGGAGGGGGAGACTTAAGTGGTTAAGATGCTGAACTCACTGACTGGAAGGTTGGAGTTCAATTCCCCAGTACAGCATGACAGAGTGAGCGCCTGTCTCTGTCCCAGTTCCTGCCAACCTAGCAGTTCAAAAGGTAAACAGCATTCTGTGCTCTCCAGTATCTAGTCATGCCTGCCACATGACCACAAAAAACAGCACTGGCTCCTTGGCTATGAACAGATATTAGCACTGAACCCTAGAACCAGATATGGCTGGCTTTCAAGCAATGACAACCTTTACCTTTACCTAATAACAGAAGATCCCTGATTGGTATTCAAATTTGCTGTGAATTTTGGCCCTGTTGAGTTGCAAGTGGTTAGTAAAGGTAAAGGTCGCCCTTGCTCAAAAGCCAGTCGTATCCAACTCTAGGGTGCAGTGCTCATCTCCATTTACAGCCAAAGAACCAGTGCTGTCTGTGTTTGCTGATGTTTTCATGGTCATGTGGCAGGCATGACTAGATTGCTCACCCAGTCACATGGCCACACCCAGCAAGTCACATGGCTGCCCAGCCATGCCCACCCAGTCACATGGCCATGCCTACCCAGTCACATGACCATGCCCACAGAGTAGGCCACGCCCACAGAGTAGTAGCAAAAAAAAATAGAATCCCACCACTGGTATACTGGGTGGATCAAGATGACAAATGAGAGAGATACGAATGATAATATATGATGTGTTCCTTTCACATTCATTTTAAAAAAAAGGATAATTAGTATTTCTAAGTCTCATTCCGGTAAAGTAACAGAAGATAGTGAAAAACACTGTCATTTCTTCTGTAATTTTTACCACTTTTTTGTGACTCAAAATTCCCATGTCTACTACTTAACATCCAATACTAAGCTAAGAATGCCCCTGAACATCCACCATTTATAACTCTATCAGTCACATCCAAGGATTGTCAGCAATCCTTTTGGTCCACTAATTAACCATCAACATGCTGGAACTCTTGCATTTCATCTTCCAGCTTTCCTGACACTGTCTATCATCTGAAGCTATAACCCATGAATTTGAAGAAGTGGGCTGCAGTAACCTACAAAAAGCCTAAGGTGGATTAAACCTTATTGGTATTAATGATGACAGCTTTGCTGTTTTTCCTGTAGCAGACTGCAACTGACCGAGACAACTACCGCCTTGGAAAACCTTTTACTTCAAAGAGGTAGAAATTATTGCATAATCATTTGCCATAAACGATTCTATGTAGTTTCATTATGAAAAGAAAATATAAGAGTTAAAGTGCTCTTTAATTAGACATGCTTTATTTAAGTGAAAGATGAGGACGGTTTTCCCTGTGTTAAGAATCTGTTTGAAATTACAATTTTTTTTCAAACTCATAAGGGTAATGTAGCTGTGCAAACCTAAATCTAAATCTCATTGAGTGCAACAGGGCTAACTCCCTGGTAAGTGAATATGGCATTTCAACCTTAATATTTCATGAATGTGAAATATCAAAAAAAGTATCTGCATCTATTTTTATCTGTTCTTCTGTTTTTGATGTTTAGTTCCAGAATTTGTGGCCATGCAGATTCATCAATTGCTGGTATTCTTGGCCACTTATCCCTTACCAATACCCTGCGATACTGGGACACAAACTGATTATGCAGAGGAATACAGAAGTTGCTCGTTTATTTCCCACTCAGCTAGGCATGTACACATGGAATTTTCTTCCAATGGCCTATGGAGTGCCTATGCCTAGCTGCATCATTGTAAAGCTGTATGCAGGCATCACTCACATATTGTGACATAGCAGTAAGATGAAAGAAATAAAAAGTTTCATTGTGAAATTCCCTCCCCCCAAAAAATAATAATACTGAAAATGGAACAATACAAAGAAACTAAAAATGGATATGATTTCTCAGATTGAAACATACTATATTTAGCATGAGGGAACAAAGCTTACATGTTTCAATAGGTAAAGGTAAAGGTTTCCCTTGCTCGAAAGTCAGTTGTATCTGACTCTAGGGTTCAATGCTCATCTCTGTTTTACAGCCGAAGAGCCAGTGCTGTCTGCTTCTGCAAACATTTCCGTGGCCATGTGACAGCCATGACTAAACACCGGAGACACAGAATGCTGTTACCTTCCCACCGAAGTGGTCCCTATTTATCTACTTGCAATTTCTTGCTTTCAAACTGCTAGGTTGGCAGGAGCTGGAACAAAAATGGGAGCTCATTCCATCCTGCAGTACTTGGGAATCGAACTGCTGACCTTCTGCCTCCCAGTCAGCATCTTAGCCACTTGAGCCACTGCAATATTTATCAGTATTGGGGTTTTTTTACTCTTTATTGTCAAAGGCAATACACAAATGCATCAACTATACAGCTGTAAACCTGTATATTTAATACATTTTAGCAGTGTTCTGCTAACATATCTTTCTTTAGACACAGTTGCCTAATCAGTTCTTTAACTGCAGTTGAAAAAGTGCCTTGGATACCACAGATCTATCCTTTGGTGGGTATCTGTCTTTGGACGTCTTGGTCTAAATCAACTGAAGACAAGACTGATTGCAAATTACACTGACCTGAAATGAGTTAGGGTACTCACAGCCAAGTTCCATTGAACGTTTATCAAGCACCACAAACTGACATCTGTTTTCCACAGCTCTAATAGATCATAGGAATATGAGCAAGAAGAATAGTAGCATCAGAAAAAATGACATCCCTCTTTTGGAATGAGATGCAGAAGAGGAATATCGGGCTGCCCTAGTCCTGCAATACACCTAAACTATAGCTGCCCTTGGGAATGTTCGACTCAAGCTTCAGAGAAAAAGAATTAGTGTTTCATTTTCCAGAACTGTCACACCCCATCTTAATGAGCACTTAAAAGAGATGAATGTGCTGAGAATGAAAAGATTTATTTGAGATATTTAAATAATCTCTCTCAGCTATAACTAATCTGACATACACTGTTCTCACTGTGATATTTTTCTCTCTGTTATTTTGATAATATCCTGGGAAGTTTGTTGCTGAGGATGTCATTGGAGTGAAAATATGTGCTCCATATACAACAACCAATAACAAAAACAGACAAAAAAATTTAAAGGGCATTTTTGGGATTTGACTAACCCATAATTATAAGATTATTCAAATAATAAGAGTTCATTCAGTTTTGGAATAAAAATAGTGGAATAAATACTTCATCAAATTTGAGGAAATTAATAGCACAACATACCTTAAATACTTTATAGCACTCTAAAAATCTCTGCAAGAGTTATGACTCAGTCTGTTACTATCAGCCATGAAGTACATTACAAAGGTAATGTGGGTTTAAGAAAGAACTACTGCAGAATGTATATTTTCATTATCAAAAACGTTAAGCCATTTATCCTGAGGAGTCAGAATAATCATTAATGGCTGGAAATTTATGGTGCCAGATCTTAAACTAATGTGAATGATTCCAGGTGTTACTAATGGCTCCAGTGAAATGTGCCAGTATCTAAGACTTCTACTAAATCTGAAGTAATAGTCGAACGCTTAATCTCGACAGATGAGTAGCAATTTAACTGACACATTGATTGGATTCTGTAGGCTTAAATGGCACACATTGTAAAGGTACGGTCAAATAGCAATCAAGAGGGTGACTTGGAAGTCATTTGGTTTCCAGACATACCAATGTATTTGTATGGAAAAGGCTCTGTTTTATCTATTGAAGAGCAATGTATA
Organism: Bradypodion ventrale; assembly: GCA_035047345.1. Taxonomy (NCBI): domain Eukaryota; kingdom Metazoa; phylum Chordata; class Lepidosauria; order Squamata; family Chamaeleonidae; genus Bradypodion; species Bradypodion ventrale. Next base: position 105,892,406 of record JAWDJE010000003.1, on the reverse strand, counting down.
TATTTGATAATGCACCTACTTCAGGTGAGGTATTAACATTTTAAATGTTGTGTTGTAGAGCTCTCAGGTAATTAGTGTTTTTATTGTGTTTTATTCATTTAAGCCCAGGAGAAGATTCCACACACCAGACTTAAACTTTTCATATGCCCCCAAAGCATAAGAAAGCTATAATTAGTTCAATGCTGCTATGCGGCAAAAGAGGGGTGAAAGAAAGGAAAAAGAAATTGTAGTTACCAAATTAACGTGAAATGCCAATATTAATTAATGTTACACACTACTTCATATATTTAAATCAGATATAGGAAGTTATCCCTTGGTGGTTTTAAGTGAATGGTATCGAAGGAGGATCTGTTCAAGCAGGAGTACATTGGATTTACAATATTGGGCATTGATTTTAATGGCACATATGCTGAGGCTGCATTATAGCTTTACGGTCTGGAGGTCATATGAAAAGACAGTCCGTTAGAAGTGGTCAATCTGCATTAGTGCAATAGTTTTACCACATGTTCATTAACGGTGGCTTTGAAGCAGTGAAATGGCCCATCCTTGGGGGGGGGGGAGAGAAACAACAACCCAGTTCACATTTTGTAGACACTACCTGATTGCTGTCAACAAACTTGGAAACCACATAAAAATAAATTATCCATAGGTTTACCTGTCGGAAAGATAGATTTGGTGCATCAGACTGTTGCAGCCATTTCATGTGACAGGAATGCCTGTCATGTTCCCGTAATAGGGTCAAACAGCTGGATGGGGATTTAGCGCTCAGCAAGGCCAGAAGGGCCGAGTGCTTCATGTGCAGGATGAATGGAGTGATAGAAGGCAGCAGGACCTGTTTATTACAGCATTTTTCTGCTTCACTGCAAACCTGTAATGATTGCCACACTGCTCGATTGACAGTTGCCCTCTTTCTTCTAGTGCTTGTGAAAAGTGGGTGAAGGCAAAAAGAAAGAAAAAACAAGAATTGTGGCTGCTGACCTATCTCAATGCCCCATAAAGAGTTCAATTTACTTCTCTTGACAAGCAGGTGATAAGTTGGTTTGGATTGTATTTGATTGGCCCACATAGGTTAAACCAGATAGGGGTTTAATTAATCTTGCAAAAATTGCTTTAGTGTATCAATTCTTTTAATTAACAGGACATGTGCTGCCGTTCAATGTGTTTTACAGCTTTTTCTCTCTCCAGTCACGAGCATTGTTACAGTGCTTCACATTAAAATGGGTGTGATATATTTGAAATGAAATATGCAACTCGTGCCTGTAAGTAGTGGCCTTCACAAGATCAGTTCAAGGCAAATGTTATGATTCTATATAACAAATATAGAGAATTTCTTTACTCAGTCAATCCAGGTTGGAATTTGGAGTGGGAGTTCAAAGCCCCAATGCACAGTGAAAGACTATTGTCTACAAGGGGTTTCTCCAATGAGAAGATTGTTCTATATTTGCACACACAAACATTCTTGCATAGTGGATATAAAGATTTTCCTTCTATTGAAATGGATGAAGCCCAGCCTTATGTACATATGCTTGCCAAGTATATTGGAGGACACCTTTGGACTTTGGATCTGAGTTCATGTTAATTAAGGATGGGAGAGAATTACACTTGGTTTGTTTAATAATAATGCAGCAAAATCCACAGGTGATGTAAAGGACTTGAGATTTTTTTTAAATGTGGAAGAAAGCAAATCTGACAGTTCCACCCAGACTAGCAATATGAACAATATTTTGTAACAGATTTAATACTGCATTAATTTAGACTCTTTTTGCTCTAAGTCACTTTGCTTATATCCTGTGAGATTTCTCACTTCCTGGATGGAGGTGTGTGTGTGTTAGGAATGATACTGTTCCTCATTATAGTCTCTGTAATTTGTACAAACTTGTATAAAAGTTTCGTCTCCCCCCTCTCTCTCTCACACACACATGATGCAGCTCCCCTACTTGATTCTTCTAATTCTTAGAAGCACATGAAACAAACCAATAGTCATTTCCCTTTTCACCTCAATGTTCACTTTGTTCTTTAAAGAGTTAGTTCCACCACTTTGCTTAACTGCACCTGTCCACACAAAAATCATTCCTTTTCTCCTTCTCTTGAGAATGCCACAAAACATTTTGTCCTTTGTGGTTAGATGAAAGTAATATCAGAGTTCCTCATCCCTTATGATCAGTGAACCAAAGATTTGCATCTTTATTCAAGATAGACATCTTTAAGCATCTAGATGTTTCATGAACTGAGGAGAAGAGCACCTCACGTTGTCATTTAGTTCCACTTTTGGTTCAGATCTATAATGGAGACTTTACCATAGTTATTGGACTATGACTCTCATTTTGTGGGAACTGTAATACAGCAGACCCAGCTTGAGAAAAGCTACTGTAGAAGTTTGCCACAATTCCTACACAATGGCTGAAATCTTGTCTTGCAACTTTATACTGCACAGCAAGGATAACATCAGCAGCTGTGGCTCTTTGGGGCAATAAATAACTTCCTAGAGCCATCTCCCCATGTTTCAGAAATTCCCAGGATTCTCCTTTGTTCAGGCACAGCCTTTGGATGCCCTGGAACAGGAGCCTATAACTAAGAGAAGGGAGTTGTCTTCATGTTTTAATTAAATGTATGGAGCCCACTATTTCCACTTTAAATCTTCTAAATTTCAATGGGACACTTAAGCGCATGTCCAGATTTCTCCCATTGAAATAATAAGAGCTTAACAGGACTGAATCTTGTCCTTAAGAAATTCATGGCATAATATCCTGAAATGAAAGAAATGAAGAGACATTCTGGCTAAGATGTACAGAATGCCATCATTGTCAAGGGCATTTAAATCATATTGACTTATTTTGGTTTGAAAATTGCAAAGCCAAACAGAATGTATGGAAGACTCCTTTTTCTCTGTGTGTGTGTTTTTGTGTGCCTTGTGAACCACCCAGAAGGTGCACTAAGTGTTATGGACCAGGATATAAGTGTAATTGCTAAATATTATAGTTTAACACATTATAGGTTTCCTGGCCAAATTTCAGTGCTGGAATGTTAGCAGAGTCACAATGTGCTGATAAAATGTGGTCAAAATTATCAGCTGAAATCAACAATGAATACAGTCTAACACTGTGACATGTTCAGAGAGAGAGGAGTGATATTTGAAGAAATATGTAATGAGTCTTTGTGACACAATCTAATAACTACACCTATGTGTGTAATTTTCTTTTTAATAAACAAAATTTTAGTGTGGTAGATTTTATTGATCTTGAGCAAACATTTGATCTTGGCTAAAAGAGTAATTTGTGACACAGAATTCATAATAACAGATGCAAAAAGAGATTGGCACTGATCCAACCTACTTTTGGCTTTAGATGGAGGTTCATCAAAAGATGTATCCAGTCAGTTCATTGGGGCTAAATGATTATCACAATGTGGATGAGGATGCACTCAGTTTCCCTTGCTGGACAAAGCAAAGGGCTCCAATGTATAGATACAGAATACCATTAATACACTTCCTTAGAATTAAAGCACTCCTACTAGATTTTATACCTTGTCACTGCTCCTCAAACTGACACAAATGAAGTTGAATGTTACTTTTTGGGAACACAAATTCCAGAATCTTCAAATCAGCATGATAGCCATTAGGCATGGGGGTCAGGGGATAGTAGGCATCGTAGTACATACCAGTAAGGATATTGTGAGCATTGTAGTCTGAAAGCTCAGTAGCTTGGGCATTTTGCTGTGGAGCCAGAAGGTGGGAGTTGTGTTCTCCACTGTACCTCCTTGGAAGGGGCTGAACTCGATGAGCCATAGACTGTCTTCCAGATCTGCAGTTCTAAGACGACAATGATGATGGTGATGATGGTGGTGATGGTGATTAGAAAGATAACAAATCAGCAACGAGGATATGAGAACAGAGTAAGTTATTAACAATAAAAATAGGGGCAAATCTACTCAAATTTTACCTTCACAGAGCAAATGTGGTCTAATTTTCCTATATAAAACAGCATTTAGTATTAGGAAAAATGCATTTTATACCCTACCATGTATGGTAAAGAAATGATTCTTGGCTCCCTCGTCAAAGATTTATCATATCAAACTTTTTTTTACCTTTAAAAAGTCCCTTTGAAAAGCCCCCCCTCCCTGTTTTCTACTATCAAGCCACAAACCAATCAATGGCACTGAAGTATAACAAAGGACCCAACGGAGGCTACGTGAGCACTTGCAGGTTTCCAATTGCCATGGAAAACATGCTGATTTCCAAACTGCACAAAGATAATCCAACATTTCCAACGCAGCTTCATGCCAAGAGACATATCCAAAAAACTCCAGATGCCTTGAGTGTTTTATTACATTTAGTGCTGAGCAGCTAAATGATTTGTGCTCCCTTAGCCAGGAACTTCAGACAATTGCATAGCGGAAAATATGTATGTTGTTCATCTTTCAGGCAGGCCCACAGATAAGCAGTAGGTTTAACTAAGTTGCTTCATCTGTATTTGAAATGAGTTAAATGATCCTTCTGCAGTGTACCAACTGCCTTCAATGTTAACTTAGAAAAGATGTATAGGAAAACTCAAAATTCCATTTTATGCTCAGAAAAGCCACTTAGGGGTAGGAACAACTAAAGTGTGTTTATGTCTATAGGTACACAAAATAGTGTATATAAAAGGATGTCATGCTGAGTTCCTTCCATGTACAGTAATACCTCATACAAAAAGTCTGCTTCGTACAACATCCAACTCACACAACATCGCCTAATTTCTTGAAAAAGGTTGCCTCATACAAAGTCACTGCAACTTTGTATGAGGCATTGGGATTTTTCGCAGGTTGCATTGTGCCTGGGCAGTATAAATGGCACGACACATGCGTGCATTGCTCTTGTGAGTTTTGCAGGAGGCAAAGAGTGTTTAGGAGTGGTTTTGAGGGTGATTTTGGATTTTTTGAATTTTTTTTCGTCAGAATTTTTAGAAACATTCCTGGGATTTTTGCAGCATTCTTCAGGTTCTTGGACCATTCTTTGGCACAGTAGAAAAGTAGGTAAACAAGGTTTTTTTGTTTCCGATTGGCTTGGGGTGGGGAGGTGGATGGGGGAGGGCAATTGTTTGGTGGGGTGGGCAATTGTTTGGTGTTGGCTGCTGTGGTTCTAAAAAACAGATTGCATGCTCCATAATTTTTCTTATGTTGGTCTTTTTTGGGGGGAGCACTGTTTGGTGGGGTGGGCAATTGTTTAGTGTTTGCTGCTGTTTGGATGATTAACACTGTGCTGAATGATGGGACATGTTGGTATCCATTTTGTCCTTGCTTCCATCTAGTAATTGTTTACAGCAGCTTGTGCAAAATGGATGATCAGCCGCATGGCTGCAGATTAACACTGTGCTGCATGATGGGACATGTTAACTTTTAAACCTGCACTTCATAAAGTTTTCAAAAGTTAAAAACATGTTGTATGGTTTGTCAACCTAAAATCAGGGTTGTTTGACATGTTTCTGTAATGTATTTAGCCTTAGACAATGATTTCTTAAAGTTCTGTCAGTTTCCTGTCTGTTTCCTTGACTTTGCCCTGAAGTCTGTGCTGTTACAGGACAATGTATCTCTATGGAAACGACGTTGTACGAGGCATTGCGGCAAGGATTAGGATGTTGTATGAGGCATCACGGCTAGGATTTGGCATGCCTCATACAAAGTCCAAATCCGTATAAAGTCCAAACTTGTGGAACCCAGTTTGGACGTTGTATGAGGTATCACTGTATTAACAGCCCTTCTCCCTCAATTTAAAACAGAAGCTAATTTTAGGAAGTGGCTATCTCCTGAGCTACTCCAACTAGTTTATTATTATCCATTTCGATTGGCAGAAGCTCCCCAAGGGGTCAGGCAATATTCTCCCTGAGCATTTCCTGGTGTTCTCCAGTAGATTTCAAATACTAATTACACCTGACTCTACTGTTTACCCAAAATCTTCCAAGATTGGTTGTGATACAGTTGTTAGGTGCTTACCCCCACAACTGATCATAACACACAAGTGAAGCTCACAGAACACCCCATTCACACATATTGTTTTAGGCAAAGAGTGGGCATCCTTCTTATTCTTTGTTTTGCAGGTAGTATTTTAGACTTTTTAGTAGAAGAGTAAACTGCGGTTTTGTCTCCACACTCATCCACACCTTGGCTGCTAAGAACGTGAGCAGGGGTCCCTGTTGGCCTCTGGCAGTTAGTATCAGTAGCTGTGAGGTGGTGCCTCATATACAAAGTCACAAAGTACAGCCAAGGTATTGTCAGCTTTCAGAAATTTCATCCCTGTTAAAAGCATTGTGGGTGTAAGTTTTAAAAAAAGAACTCTAAGAAAGGTAAAGGTTTCCCTTGCTCAAAAGCCAGTCATATCTGACTCTAAGGTTCAGTGCTCATCTCTGTTTCAAAGCCGAAGAGCCAGCACTGTCTGCTTCTGCAGACATTTCCATGGTGGTCCCCTATTTATCTACTTGCAATTTCTTGCTTTCCAACTGCTAGGTTGGCAGGAGCTGGGACAAAGACAGGAGCTCATTCCATCATGCAGTACTCGGGAATTGAACTACTGTCCTCCAGCCTTCTAGTCAGTGTCTTAGCCACTTGAGTCACTGCTAGAGAAACTGTTGCTTAATTGGACAATAACATTTGTCTTCTCACAAATATTTTTCTTCTGATGAAATCTGGTGTTGAGTCCATGCTATAGATGCAACGCCACAGCAGATCGGGGGTTAACCAAAAGGATATTTATTAAGCTCAGTTCGGAGTGTTAACAGACTCAAACATAACATAACATAACGTCGTCAGAACTTGTGAGAACTGGGGAAAACAGGATGAGGTAGCTATATATATATATATACAGACGAAGCGGCAGTTATAGTGATACATTTGCCTGGATTTAATGTGGGAAACCTGTGCAAACCAATTTGGACATTGCAAACACATGAATTAGGCACCTCACAGAAAGGGCGTGAAGATAAAGACTTAAGGGCGAACACAACTTACAACAATAAGCGTAACTAACGTTTGGACACAACACCAGGTGAATGTATAAGTTTTTATCCAAATCACTTTTAAAGCTTCACAAAATCCAGGTTACTTTCAGCGTGAAGGAGGAGGACCTTTGCTTTGCTTCTGCTTTGGCTTGCATTGCTCTTCACATCTTAATGCTTCAACAGTAATTTGTAGTAGCATGAAAATTCTAGAAGTGCAGCTGCCCTATATTTGTCAGACCATTGTCAGACTATCAGTATTGTCTGTGTGGCAGGGAACTGGACAGATTTTTTTCCTATTTTACCTAGAAAAAGCCATCAACTGAACTTGGGGCCGCTGCTTGAATTCTATCACTAATATATGGTGTCCCACCTGAATACTTGTCCAACTCATCTGATGGAGTACATAACAATAACTTCCAATAACTTTCATTCATGCAAATCATTGATTACATCAATACCCCCATGATAACAAACATATTCCCATTCAAAACCTGTTGAATGTATTTCTTGTACTCTTTCAAACAACTTTCTATCTAATTTAGTATCCTGTCACCACAGTGGTGGGCATCAGCAGGTTCACACCAGTTCACCAGAACCGTTAGCATAAATTCTGGCTGGCCCCGCCCATCCAAGTTTTGAAATAAGGTAGTCCTAATTCAGGTGCAACACAGGGCTTTCTCCTGGCCACGCTCACCATACCACGCCCACCATACCACGCCCACAGTGTGGTAGTACAACTTTTTTGGAGTCCATGGTCTCCATTTTCCAACTCCACACAATTGCCTAAATCAGTAGCAAACTTCTAATGATCTGTAGAAACAAGATTACAGCAATGGATTTTAAGACTTGGCACAAGATGAATGTTTATCAGCTAATATTTATTTTATTGGGAAAGTTCTCGTTTCTGCTATAGTTTTCCTTTAATTACTCAGAAAACTTTTATTCTTCTGTTCCCTTTCTTTCTTTCTTTTTCTTTCTTTCTTTTTAGAATCAGTATTCTAATGTTTTTTCTTCTTGTCATTTGGTCTCTGGAGTTGAAAATGTCATAATGATATAGTATATAACTACTAAATGTCATAAAAGCAGAGAAATTTCAGTTGACCACAGTTGAGAAGTCTGGAATTCAAATCAAGAGCAATTGATCTTTATCTGAAATAAGGTGTTGTAACATTCCCAACCATTTTCAAGCATGATCCATCTTGAACACATGCTTTACAGTTACTGTGAGCTTTCCTTAGATCCATAAAGATGGTAAACTCTCTCAGTAATTGAATCCAATTAGGATGCAACTGTCTTGCTTTAAATTAATGGAGGACCAGAAGAGCATTCTCTTGTGAGTTGCAAATTTCATGGCTTAGTACTTTCAAATCCTGCTCAGATCCAGCATGCATCTAACATTAAGCCATGACAGAATAAAGCTTTGTGAACAGCTACTCACAATAATTAACAATCCAATAGTTAGCATTGTGTAGAAAAGCAACAATACTTAGTATAGTTTCTGGAACAAATAGTTTGAAAATCCTACCTGATTATACAAGACGAAGGTGATACCTGAACAAATAATATAATGCTGCTGCCTATATAGGTAAGAGGTTAAAGCTGCACTCCTCTGCAAACATGGGCTCAGTGGGATTTACTTTTGTATAAACATGCATTGCATTGCAGTTCAAAATAATGTAATACTGTAGCATTTACATTCCTACAATGAGGCAATTTCAGTTGTCAGGAAGGACAACAAATTCTTAGCTATTTACTTTGTTATTATTATTGTTGCTGCTGCTTTGGGACTAGCTGCCTAAGGTGTCACAATAACTTGGCTGGGTTTGGCTGCTCCGCAATGTGAGTTGGAGATGCTACTTGCTGCTCTGTCTCAGAAAAATGTTTGGCCCTATCTCTTAGCATATAAATAAAAAATAATAGATACATTTTGTAATACAGTACTGTATATAATTTTCTCTTTCTATGAGTTGTATGAAGGTGTCTCCAAGTGGTGCATCTACCAGATAGGCATGGTATTAATCCATCCATCCATCAATATTTGCACAAAGAAGGCCCTAAACCCCAATCACATTCTAGAGCAGTGGTTCCCAACATGGGGCCCATGCTCCACAGGGGGCCTTCAATTCCCAGAAGCCTAAGTCAGTACATTGGCTGATCAGTGCTTTGGGGAATTTTAGTGTTCAAGGAATGAAGAAGCAGAAGAATGAAGTAGTGAAATTCAGCTCTTTATTAGTGGGGTTTGAACACAGTTTGGATGGGACAAAGCTCGGACTTATATACACTATAAACAGTAACAGTAACAATAATACAACAAGCCCATTGGCTAACAGAGTGTGCACATTTTCGATCCACTTATTTGCATAAGAATAGATACATGAGAAAAGATACATTCCGCTCCTGTCAGAAAACACAGTTAACATACATAATAGGAATTGACTTAGGCTTCTGGGTATTGAAGTCCAAAAACCAAAGGTTGGGAAACACAGTTCTAGAGATATCAAGGAAAAGAATCTCTGTTAGACCTATGTTGAATGAGTGGGGTTTACTCATATAGATGTAGGCCTGCATTCACAAAGAATGGAGTCACAGGGATTGAAAACTCTCCTCCACATATACTTAAATAATAAATTAACAGACAATCTTTAAAGAAGAGGCCCTGGTTTGAGACACACACACATATCTGCAGAGAAGTGAAGTGCACTGTTTTACTTCAAAGAAATGGTCTTGGGCTGTGATCCAACTGAACACAAGTAGGCTTTCCAAGCCACCTCAATGTAACCTCAATATTTTGGTCTATAGTTTTAAACCCTTTCCTTTAAATAAGGGAATGCCTCTTCTTTCTTTCTTTCTTTATTCATATCAGACTATTGCACAACTTCTTCTGTGTCTAGTCCAGACGTGAAACTTCTAAAATAAAGCAACCTTTTGTTGAATTCATTCCATTGTTCCTTTTACCTGACCTACTGTGAGAAAGATTAGCGGGCTGTTGCCTGGGATACACCCATTTGTGGTTTAAAATGCCACAATCTTTGAGGAGTCTCTTTCTGTGTACCTCATTGCACAACTTAAAATTATGGAAATTTTGAAATATGAATAAAATACAAAATACAATGTTAAAATGAGTTCACTTTTTTTTACCAGACATGGGCTACTTCAATAGCATTATCTCAGTCATTTCCCAGATCTTCTTTTGTACACATTGTAAGGCATAAATTGCATGCACACAGATGCTGCATTGCTTGAATTTCTCCACTTTCACAGAAATCTTTTCCTATATAGAGGTAGATGGTATCTAAGATGGCATTGTAGATGCAATGGGCACAGAGGTTGGCACGTTGAGGAGGATGGTAGAGGAGAGAGGTGCCTGGTGGGCAATGGTCCATAGGGTCGCAAAAGGTTAGAATCGACTGTGCAACTGAACAACAACAAAAGCAGCCCCCTTTTTACTTGATTATTATGATCTTCCTACTTTGCTTTGAAGTCTATTAAGTGACTTCCAGATGGGCCAGTGAGAATTGTGTCCTGTTGGGAGATACTCTGACATTGATCATTCAGCAAGGTGCATTGGTTTTGATCTTCATAGGTTTAACCCAGCCTTTTCTGGTTCAATATTTAGAGCTTGATAAATATTTAGAGGTATGCAGAAAAAAATTCTTCAGTTTTAACCATTGTTTAGGCTGGGGGGTGGGTGGGGTGGGGTGGGGTGGGGTTGTTGTCACTGAAATGGATAGGTTTGGTGTTGTATTATTTTATTTTGTTTGTATTTGCTAGCACCTCTTCACATACTGTAGTTCTGGAAGGACATGCCAGACAAACAATAGACTTTTTCACTTGGAGTAGGTTTCAAGCAACCAGTAGTAATGGCTGCATTAATCATTAAGAGCTACATTCAATTGATTGCATTTGCTCATTTATACCATATGAAGCAAGCATATTCTGTTATGGAGTAACACAAGGATAGATCTGTTATTCTTATTGTTCGTGAATGTGCAACCCAGTCTGAAATCATATTAACGACATGGCAAAGTATCTTTTGTAATGCTGCCTCAACACACAAGGTTGAGAAATCATATTTACTTCTTTGACTCATACCTGTCAACCTTCCCGGATTGGCTGGGATTTCCCATTTTTTGGCACTAATTTTCACCATTTCCCGCCCGGAGCTGCCAAAACCCCGGAATTTGGCAGCAGGGGGAAAGGCATTACTGTGCATCCCTTCTGCGCAACTCGCTTCTACACCAGCGTAGAAGGCTTTCACACCAGCGTAGAACCCTTCTACGCTTTCGTAGAAGCATTCTACGCATGCGTAGAAGGCTTCTGTGCAGAAGGGGATAGTAGAAGCCTTCTACCCATGCGTAAAAGCCTTCTACGCATGCATAGAAGCGAGCTGCGTAGAACGGTTCTGCGCAAGTCACTTTTACGCATGGGTAGAGGGCTTTTACGCATGCGTAAAAAACGACCTGTGCAGAACTGTTCTGCGCAGGTCCCGGATTTTTCGGAGCCGCGGTTGACAGGTATGCTTTGACTTGTAGTAAATATGATTTCAAAATGTAATCTTTAGTTTAGCTATGTAGTTCTTTCACAGATTGGGTCACTAAATTTGATTGCCAATGGGGCTTCAGTAGCCCAGTGGTTTAGAAGCTAACCTTGTTAGCTGGAAGGCTGGCAAGTCGTCAGTTCGAGACCCAAGTACTGCATGACAATTTGAGCACCCATCTCTGTCCCAGCTCTTTGGGACATGAAAGTAGCCTCATTCAGGCATCCCCTGCACAGGTTCTCCAGCAAAAACCCTTTCAATCCGGAATAATTTTTGAAACAAAATTATTATTATTGCCAATGACTGCACGTACTGAATTTGATCCCTTTCAGACTTAGAGGTAGAAGATCATTGAGTTGAAATATTTTAAATATATAGTAGGTGTGATCACATGGGAGGTTGTCTTGGATTTATGCAAATTTTGTGTATCACATCTTGACAGTTTCTCTAGTTTGAATTTGCTATCACTCATGTGTTAGGTGTTTGCACCAGATGGTTGAATCAGTTACATTTTTCCTCTACTTCACACATTCCCCTTCCTGCTCATCTTCTTCTGTCACTTTCTCTTCCCCAACTCTTTCACCAATCCTTTACAGAAGTTATTGTTGCCATTTCATTTTCAAGCAACTGATACAAATAAATTAACCCAGAAGTTTTGTAACACACATCAGACTGTCACACATAAATACAACATTTAAAAAATTCTTTTCCTTGTAGGCAATAACTGGGCATTCAAATTCCTTTGTTTTTAAAAATGCTTTTAAAGTGATGCAGCGCTGATCTTAAGTAGCACTGATCTGGGAAACAGAATGACCAGTTCAGTGATGATTTGCACACTCCTCTTCATTTGTTTCATCTTTTTCCCTTCTCTGCTTTTCCGCCCTTCTATCAACACTGCCAGGCATCATTTAGTGCTCCAAATTAAAGAGATAGAGAGGGGGGGTGGGGTGGTTGGAATGCTGGGCAGATCCATTTTCCTCCCTCTTTTCCATCATTGCCCTATATGATTGATATGCTGTACGTGATCACACTAGCCAGAAAGTGAAAGAGCACAATATGAGTGTGGAGACTACGAAAAAAGATGTCTGCTGGCCAAACAAAATGAACCAAATATCCAAGGAAAGGGATTGGGTCAACTTATGATTACATTTCCATTATATATTTGACAAAAAAGTATATCAAAATTAATAGAACGCACGCAGAAGGGCAATTTCTCATGTAGTCATCATTGTAAGTAAAGAAATATAGCTTACGTCAGGGATTAGCAACCTACGGTCTGTGGGCTAAATCTGGCCCATGGTCCCAAATCATCCAGCCCTTGCCCTTCGCTCCAACTGCTGCTGCCACCACCACCAGAAGTGGCCATGGATGCATTTACAGTGGCTGCAGATGTGTTTATGGCAGCCACGGCAACATTTACAGCAGTATTTATGGCCCCTTTAACTGTCTGAGGGGGTGTGATCCAGCCAATGACTTAAAAAGGTTGCCAACCCCTGGCCTACCTGAATATTCTCCAAAATTAAAAAAATCTATTTAATGAAATATTGAATGTGTATCTGTGTGTATGAAGAAGTGACTTAACCTTTCTCAGAGGCAAATTGCAAATGATCTGAAACTCAGAAAGCATTTGCATAGTCTTAATCTTTTGGTGAACATTTTCAGGGCCTCCATGATTGCTTTTAGCTGCCATGCACTAAACACATGTTTCCTTTTAACTGTGTACTTGGTGATTTACCAGTACTTGCTTTGAATAATAATTGGTTATGGCCATCCATTCCAAGGGGTTGATTAAATGGGAATAAACTCAGAAATCTCCCTCCCTTTCCCCTCTTTTTCTCCTGCAAAGCTTTTCTGTGGTAATTCCACCATTCATTAGGATGGAAAAACTGGCACTAAACCAAGTACTTCTATCTGCCAAAGCCATTATTTTCATCATCAGACTCTGCATCAATCGGCACTGCAGCCTTATGGGAAGACAATGTTCTGTCCCCTTGTGGTTCTTAAGTTATGACTAAGAAGCTTATATATATTAAAAGGAGGGTCTTCAGCTCCTCTCTTAATCTTTATGAGCCTCAATAATAGCCAACTCTGTTTCCAAAATTTAGAAAAACACTTGCTTTCAACTGAGAAAGGTCGTGTATGTTAGGAGATAAGTCTCAGTTCAATACGATTAAGATGAGCACAGCTTTTTCAAGTGCCTATGCTAGGTATTTTTTTAAATTATTTTTGGAGGATAGGAGACCTTGCAGCTTTTCTTCTTATACTTACGTTCTGTATCTTTAAGAGGATAATTGCTGAATTGAAATTTGAGAGTGTTATCTTAATAACCAATTACTCAAATAACTTTGAAATTGGCTTAAATTGGCTCGTCATGCTACATTTACCTGAATCTTTTTATGGGAAAGTTAGGAACAAAAAGAAAAGATTTTTAAAAGGTGTGTGTTGCGGGAGGGGATGAATCCTAGCTGGCTAAGTTGTTTGGTACAATGAAAAGTGTGTGTTTGCAACAAGACACATTCAAAATTTTAAGTCCACTGACTTCTTTGTATGGCTTTTTCCTAGGGATTGTAGCCACTTGGGATCCATTAAGGTTAAATCAGTGGTTCCCAACCTTTATTTATTTATTTTTTTGGCCATGCCCCACCTAAGCATCTCTAAAATGCTGTCACACACACACACACACCCATGACATATACTTTTTATTATTCAAAAAGGGAACTCCTATTTACTTGGAGGAAGCCTAAAAGACCATTCACTGTTAATAACTCATTCTTGAATTGCCCCCCGCCCCTTAAAAATCAATTTGCCCCCTTGTGGTTCATCATTAAGTGGTTCATCATTAACACTCTTAGGAACACAGCATATAAAGCCACCTACTTTTCTAGGAAGCCTTTATAAATGTAAAGAACTTCCAACTCTCAGTTGTGATGATGCATTTGTTCACTGAGTGATTACAGAAAGTATTTTCCAGTACCTTTGCAATATGTTAGTAAAGGTAAAGGTCACCCTTGCTCAAAAGCCAGTCGTATCCATCTCTAGGGTTCAGTGATCATCTCTGTTTATAGCCAAAGAGCCAGAACTGTCTGCGTCTGCAGACATTTCCGTGGACATGTGGCAGGCAAGCCTCAACACGGAACGCTGTTTAGCTCCCAACCAAAGTGATCCCTATTTATCTACTTGCAATTTCTTGCTTTCAAACTGCTAGGTTGGCAGGAGCTGCGATAGAGACTGGAGCTCACTCCATTGTGCAGTACTTGGGAATCATACTCCAACCTTCTAGTCATCGAGTTCAGCATCTTGACCACTTGAGCCACTGCTGTGCCCTATTGTAACATGTTAGTAGCCTCATAGTCTATCTTCTTACAGGGAGGAAAATGCATTTCTGATAAGTTTGGGTAAATTTGTTCTTTACTATGCTTATAAAATTCTTATTAGTGAAAAAAAGAAACTTTAATTTAAAACCATGACACATTTATTAGTAGTTTTGTTAGATGAATAGATGACGTCTGGAACCGTGTATGTTTTTATACGTAGCCATAAAGTTCTGTAATAGAACACTCGATCTTGTTCAGCAGCAAAGCTTCCCAGTCTTTCTCCATTCAGCTTTTCCAAAGGCTGTTCTTGAAAATTATGCTTTTAAGTTTGTGTTTCAAACTATGCCACTTGCACAAACAATGTGAGGTATCAGCGTGATACTAGGGACTTAATTATTTTATTAGGGGGTTGTATACAGCAGCCTCAGGTGGTCGTTTGTTCTTACCTCATGAATGACAAATGCCTGGTAGAAAAATTCTGCCTGTTTGAATTTTTCAAATGCCATCCAGACAAGTAACAGCCAGTTCTAATTGACAGAGACAACCAAGTTCCTCACATGTCTCTCCCAATCAGTCATACTGTTACATTGTTCTCCAAAAATCTGACATAACCATATGTCCCTAAAGTAATCTGTTCAGTTTTTGCAAGTGAAGGTGCACTCGTGAGTCTGATGCTCCTATTTGCATAAGGCCAATCCATATTTATTGAATCAGAACTTGAGAAAGATACTTCTTTGGACTACAGTACACAACCAGTATGGCCGTAAATTCTGCATTTCATTGCATTTATGGGTAGAGTCTCTATTAGTGGCAATTGGACACAGTGATTGCCTGACCCTTTTCACATGTTATCTATGCATACATGGTATGAAAGGATATGAAACCGCTCTTGCTGTTACCTCTGTAGATTCAGTAACTTCATGTCTAACTTCATACCTGTATGTGACTGCTTTTTTCCATTGCTCAGTTGAGTGCTTAAATGACCATTGGATCCCCCAGAGTCCATCATAAAAAAAGTATTTCCCATTTGGAATGCTATATAATTTTACATAATAATGGTCTAGCAACAGAATAAGGTATTGGGGACAGATCAAAATCACACAACATATTGGAGTTCAATAAAATGACTGCAGAGATGTGCAAAACTGACCTGGAAAATTTCCAACACGTGAGCAATTCTTTGTACCAATTTAATTTTGCATTCTTTACTTTTTAAAATCACAGTGAGTTGTTTACACTGATACACTGACTGTTAAAAGGGTTCCTGATGATATTAGGGACAAACATTTATGATAGTCTTAGTCATCAATCTATTTTGAAAGCTACGCCCAGGTTGCATAAAGTATTACACATGTTTATAGGAAATTATTTTTGTTTTGTTTCAATGCTGTTTCTGCAGAATAATTTTTAGATTGGCTTCTGATATATATAGGAAGTTGGACTGCATCTTCCATTCCAAGATTAGGATTAACAGAATGGTCTTTTAAATACGCATATAGATAATTGATAACATTCTCCATATACAGTATAAGTGATGGCCATGCTGGGAATCCATGTTTGAGCATCACTGGTCTAATCTAAGCTAATAAAAGCCAATATCATTGGCCAAATTCATTTTCATTCATAAGTGAAATAGCATCATTGAAATGAACATGTAGTCACAATGAAATCAGGAATAACATCAGTCCCACTCATTTCAGCGAGTCTAATACATTTTGGACAAAAATGGATTTACCCTATTGAAACTATTTTTTTTAACATTATGCAACAGGCTCTGAACATAACATTAGACAGCTTTCTTACAGAACACTGGTTCCCAAAATGGCCATCTGTGGCTCTGGTGCTATGTGAAATAATTCAAGGGTGTGTGCAAAAGAGGGAGGCATTTGAGGCTGTGAAAACTGGATAATGCAAGCGCGGCGCCAAAATGGCCACCACACTCTTTGCGGGGCCCCCCCACCGGACTTGGACATCCGGGTAGTTAGGGGGCGTGGCCAGCACCCTTTAAAAGGGGTGGCCACGAGGCAGCCGTGCTGCCATTTTGCGAAGCGACGGAGAGGAGAAGTTTTCCCCCAATTGCTCCGTCGCTCTTCCCTTTAGCCGGGAAGCCTCTTTTGGGCAGCGGTTTCTTCTTGCTCCTTTTCTTCGGCTTCCCAACGATTCGCGCAATGCCTTCCAAAAAGAAGGCGATGGCAAACGCGGTTCGCCATTCAAGGAGGCGCTAGCCGGGTCGGAGGACCGCGACTGCGCCTCCTCAGCAGGCCCCCTTTCCGGGGGCTCCCACCGGGACCGGTGGGATGGGGTCGATTGCTCCTTGGCCTGAGGCGCATAACCAGGCTGGGCCTCCGGACCTTGGCACGCAGCTTCCAGCGGTGGGCTTTAACCAAGGGGGTTGGCTGGGTTCCCTTCCCTGGCAGGGCATGCCCCCGGCCCCTCCGGGGCCGGTGGTTGGGGCATGGCCATATTCGGGCCCCGGGGTCCAGAGACCTGGCCCGGCGCCAGCGACCAGTGGGCCGGCCGGCCCTTTGCCCCCCATCAGCGTTGGGGGCTATGTAAACGTTGATGCCCTACTGGCCCGCGTAGCGGCCCTGGAGGCATCATTAGGGATAGTTAATCCATCCGGGGCAACTTTTGGTTTACAGGTCAACGCAACATCTGCCGGTCCTCGGCAGGCGGCCGAACGGGTTGAGCTGCCTGAGGCATGTAGGTCGGCACCAGCCGCGGCCTCGCAGCTCCCCATGCAACAGATGCCGCCAGCAGGTAGTGGTCAGGCCCCATCTACGAGCTCGGTTGCGGTCGCGAGCTCCGACGCCCGCAGTGGGCCGGAACCCCCAGTGGGGGCAACCCATGGGGGTGCAACTTGTGAGTATACGGTTCAAGCTAGTGCACCCACACCACAACCCACTACGGGGGGAGGCTTACAGTGGCCGTGGCCTCGCCTGGCTGGGGCGGCGGGTCAGCCGCCGGCGGCCCATCCAGGAACGGCTCCAACACTCCAAGGCCCCACTTGGGGCGGGACACCCTGTCCTGCGGGGAACTTACTGGGGGTGGCGGGGCTGGTCCAGGCTCCTTTCATGGTGCCCAGCACTGTCAATGTGCCGGTGTCGGCGTTGCCGACAGCAGGTTATTCGTTACCCCTCGGGGATCATCTGGCCCAGGCCACCAAGGAAAAGATCTGGCAGGGGGAGTATGTGGACATTTTCTCCCTCTTGAATAGGGAACCCACCAAAGAGGAGAGGGAGGGGCAGGACGAGAAGGACAAGGAGCAGTCACGTCGACGTAAGCCGCCACGCACGTGGGCCAACTGGTTACCCGCATACCTCATATACATGGCGGTGTACCTAAGGGCCCGGCCTGACCTGGCCATTCCGATGGTCCAGTATTTGGACAACATATACCGGGCGATGGTTGATTTCCCTGGCCTGTCGTGGTTGGCTTATGACGAAGAATTCCATATGAGAGTGCCTCTACACCCAGAGATGAGGTGGGATGAGCCCTGCCAGAAGCTGTGGCTTCTGTACATGACCCCCACGCGCCCTGTGCCAGGGGAGAGGTACCATTGTGGACATGCAGTCCAGCAAGCTGCTCCAGCCCAGGCACCCCGCCAGGTGGCGGGGCAGGGGGTTCCAGCCCGCCTGCTGTGTTGGAGCTTCTCGGCCAATGGTGCGTGCAACAGGAAGCAGTGTCGATACAGGCACGAGTGTCCCTCTTGTGCTGGCCCCCATGCCGCCTCCGCGTGTCCTAGGGCAGGCGGGCTGCGGGGCAGAGGTAGAGGTGGACAGGGAGCGGGCAGAACTGCCGCGGAGGGAGCTAGTCAAGCAAAAGGCCCCCTCCCCAATTAATGTGGACATGTTGGAGCGTTGGCTCATGATGTACCCGAGAAGGGCAGATGCAGCTTACCTGCTTGAGGGTTTCCAGCAGGGGTTTCACATTCCTTTTGCAGGGGACAGGTCCCCCCAAGATGCCCCCAACCTGTTGTCACTCAGGGGAAGGGAGGAGGTGGCTGCCATGAGCATTGCTAAGGAGGTCAATGCTGGCAGGGTCGCTGGCCCATTCCCTGTCCCACCATTTCCCATTCTCAAGGTTTCCCCATTGGGGTTAGTGCCCAAGAAGTCACCGGGGGAGTTCCGTTTGATACACCACTTGTCTTACCCGGCCGGCCGTTCAGTCAACGATGCTATCACTGACGACCTTTGTTCAGTCAGGTATACATCTTTTGACCAGGCCCTGCGCATGGTGCGCTCCTGTGGCCCGGGTGCACTGCTGGCTAAGTGCGACATTAAGTCCGCGTTCCGTCTCCTGCCAGTGCACCCGACTGACTTTGAGTTGCTGGGTTTCAAGTTCCGGGGTGAATTTTATTTTGACAAGGCCATGCCTTTTGGCTGCTCCATTTCATGCTCGGCATTTGAGCGCTTCAGCACCTTCCTGCAATGGGCCTTTGTTCGCAGGTCAGGGTCTCGGTCTGTAGCCCACTACCTCGATGATTTCTTATTCGGGGGTGAACGGGGCTGGGACACGTGCATGCGTCTCCTAAATACATTTCAGACGCTAATGAAGGAACTCGGTGTCCCTTTAGCGCCCGAAAAGACCGAGGGCCCTTCAACCAAGCTCACATTCCTGGGGGTGGAGATTGACACAGTTGTGCAAGCATCCAGGTTACCTGTTGATAAGGTTTCACAGATCGTTGCACTTATTTTGGACTTGCTGGCCAAATGCAAGGTGTCCCTTCGGGAGCTCCAGGTGTTACATGGTCACCTCAATTTCGCTTGCAGGGTGGTCGCACCTGGCAGAGCCTTTGCTCGACGCTTGTGCGACGCCATGACTGGCTTGGCCAGGCCCCACCACAGGGTCCGACTGAACAAGGGCATGAGAGCTGATATGCTCATCTGGCTTCAGTTCCTGAGGGAATTCAATGGGGTGTCATTTTGGAGGTCCGACCTTTTGGTTTCCCCTCGTTTTCAGGTTCAGTCGGATGCATCAGGGTCCCTGGGTTATGGGATTTACTTCGAAGGGAAGTGGGCCTACGACAGATGGCCGCCAGCCTGGTGGGGCACGGATCGTTTGCGCGATCTCACGTACCTGGAATTTTCCCCCATTCTGGGAGCTTTGATGCTATGGGGCGAGGAGTGGGCCAATTCGGTTGTCCATTTCTGGTGTGACAATGCGGCAGTTGTCCACATTGTCAACTCACAGACGTCAAAATCTCCCAGGGTTATGGAACTGGTTCGCCAGTTTGTGTTGCGCAGCCTACGCCTCAATGTGCTTTTTAGGGCCAGACATGTTCCAGGTATTAATAATGATATTGCTGACGCTTTGTCCCGCCTGCAGATCCCCCGGTTCCGTGCCTTGGCCCCGGACGCAGAGGAATTTCCCTCGCCACTCCCAGACGAGATATGGACGCTTGGCAAGGAGAGGTGAACCGGGCGATCAGCATGTCGCTCACCCCCCGCACGCGTAAGGTGTATAACCATGCATTCAGTTCATTCAGGGCCTTTTGTGCCCGATCACGGCTGCCTGAAAGTTGGCCCATCCCAGTGGCTCACGTCCTCCAATTTATGGTTTACTTACATGCCCAGGGCTTAGCTCCCCGCACCATAGCATCCAGGCTGTCAGCGCTGGCTTTCATGGCCAAGGTGGGTGGCTTTGCTGACAGCACAAATGATTTTCGCATAAGACATGTTTTGGAAGGGTGGGTGCGGGAACGTGGGCGCAGCCCGGACGACCGCCATCCTATTTCCCCAGGGGTACTTACCCACCTTGCACGGGGTTGGCATGACCTGTGTTTCAAAAGGTATGAGGCAACCCTGTTTCACGCAGCTACTACGGTGGCCTTTTTTGGGGTGCTCCGCATCAGTGACCTGGTGCTACTGTCTAAGGCGGATGTGAGTCGTAGGGCACTGGAACTCGAAGATGTCTATGTCTCCAATGATTGGGCTCAGCTGAGGATACGCTCCTCTAAGGTTGATCAGCACGGTGTAGGCAATGGTTTAAGACTGCTACGATGTTCCATGGCAGACATCTGTCCGGTTGGTGCCCTACAGGAGTTCCTGGCACTACGTGGTACGCACCCTGGCCCGTTTTTCTGTCACCAAGATGGGTCTCCCCTTACTAAATTTCAATTTTGGAATGTGACCGGTAAGGCACTAGCCAGTGTTGGCCTCCCTGGGGCTCGTTACGGCACCCATTCATTCAGGATAGGGGCGGCTTCCACCGCAGCGGCGTTTGGGTACTCTGGGGCTGAAATACGCAACATGGGAAGGTGGGGATCACGATGTTTTCAGTTGTATGTTCGCCCTCTTCAACAGTGAGTACCAGTTAAGTCACTGCCCTGTTTCCTTTTTTCCTTGACAGACCCTGGGTGTCGTCTTACACCGGTGACAGTATGGCTGGTGGGCCACAGCTATGTGCACAGGGTAGCACAGTTTGCTGCGGCGACAGAGTGGGGACCCCAACTGGGACTGGGTGCATCCGCAAGTCTCAGGTGGTACGGTAAGCGCGGAATGTTATGGCGGGAACTGTTGCCATTCCTTTTCTCCATCAGGGATGCTGACCCGCCTGATGTCCTGATTATACACCTTGGGGGTAATGATTTAGGACAGGTCACGGGCCTATCGCTGAAGCATGCGATTTGCGGTGACCTGGCCTACTTGCATTATGTGTGGCCTGCCACAACCCTACTTTGGTCGGACATGATACCGCGGCACGCTTACAGGGGAGGGTTTAACCTACAGGCCCTTGATCGGGCTCGGCGCTCGGTGAACAGGGCTATTGCCCGGTTCTTTCTGGACAAGGGTTGGGGACGAGTCATACGACACCCCACCATCAGTCTCCAAAATTATGAGCTTTACACAGGGGATGGGGTCCATCTGTCGCAGGGAGGTATGGACCTCTTGTTGGGAGATTGGCGAGCAGGCCTGTTGACTGAGCTGACGGTCTGGGGGGGGGCGGTGAGCCTTTGTTGAAGCCTCCCCGTGTGGCGGGTAGCACTGGTAAGGTAAACATTTATGACCCACAGGTATCCGGCAGGTTCCCAATTGACTGGACAACACTAGACAGGCACAAGTTGGTTAACGTTGTCCGGTCAACGATGAACCAGGCAATGGGGTGATGGCACGAGCTAGGCAGCATGCATCACCCCGTTATTTTACGGATACGCGTCAGAGGGTGGGGTCAGTAGTTAGATTATTGACTACGGTCAACAATTTGTTTGTTGTCAACAAACAAATTGATACAAATGGATACATTGTAACCAATTGCTGTTGGCAATTTTGGGTGGAACCTTACCAGTGTTACTTCGGCCTGCTTGCCTTAAGAATTATAATTGGTTGAATACCAATAGAAATTTATAATTCGGACTAGGGCATGAATCAATAAATGTGGCCCAATGCCGTTATCCACTTTTACCAGTGTCTGAGTCCTTTATTGGGGGGTGCGCCTGCAAAGAATCTGCCCTCACCTAAAGCAAATTTCAGTGATAGATACTGTTACAAGAATTTAAGTTTTCTTAAAAAAACTTATTTGCACTTTCAATACTTTCAATATTTTAA
Organism: Bradypodion ventrale; assembly: GCA_035047345.1. Taxonomy (NCBI): domain Eukaryota; kingdom Metazoa; phylum Chordata; class Lepidosauria; order Squamata; family Chamaeleonidae; genus Bradypodion; species Bradypodion ventrale. The sequence goes on along the minus strand of JAWDJE010000003.1, from coordinate 105,870,040 downwards.
ATACTTTTGTATTCATGTCTGGCTGGACAACCTGCTATGATAATGGAGTAGACCATACAGCCAGCGACTCAATGGTGAGTGTTGGGCAGCAGTAAATAACCTAACTCCCAAAAGGGGCCAATGGCTATGGGCAGATGACAGTCCATTGCAGCCCCAGTGTTAAATCTTGCATGTCTCATTTCATACATGCCATAGGAGATGGCTCCGTGATCACAGTGTGTGGGTAATTTCATGGCAAGCTGGGATCCACCTTAAACAAATTCACACCAGTGGCATTTTTCTTATTTGTCATTCTTCAAAAATGATTTCCAGGAGGTGGAAATGTATACTCGAATATGAGTAGCAGCCGACCGTGACAATTCAAATGGAGTTGTTTCTAAATTCTTGCCACAAATTGATTTCATTGTTTGTTAAATGAAGGTTGGATGATGGTAAAGATGGGGTCAAGGAGACATAAGGGTTTTTCAAAAATGGGTTATGATGCCAAAAGGTTTGGAGGACACTGTTGCATAAAATCAGCCTAATTCTCTGTCTGGCCGAATACTGTCTGTTCTTATTGGCAGTGGCTCCCTTTGGACTTTCCTATTCAAGCAACATGGTAATGATGAATTCACAGAGGGAAATAAAGTGATACAGAAAGTCTCAGATACTTTCCAAAGTAATATAAAACTAGAATAAGATAGGGAAGTTTGCTGATTCCGGACACTTACATCCTGCTCATCTGAATTTGGGTCTGAAAGATCATGGAAGATGTGGATGCATGAAGGATAAATTGTAAACAAGCCAATTTGTGACTTTGCCTCATCATTACTGATCATAAAGTCCATTGGTTATGGTATCAGCTTTAGCTTCCAAATTCCTGGCTTGACCTGACAAGAGTTTCAACTGTGTTTTTAATCTAATAGGGATTTTGATTATTGGATTTCCCTGGGTTTGAAAGGGAAATTTACTGCTATTTTGATGGCAATCCTAACCTCCCACCACTCAAGTATGCTTCCTGCATATTCTAAATGTTATCAAGAGTAATAGGATTTTAGAATGTAGCTACAATATAAACTCCAAAGAAGCCATACTGTCAGATAATCCTGTAAGGTTATGTTTCATAAGTAAAGGAGCAGACATTATACAGAATTCCTTCTGTACCATTTCAATGCTTTTAAAATAATGGAGCATTATCACAATTCTAGCTTAAGAATGAAAAGGAGCATGTGTGTTATAGATTTGCCAGCAGTTGCTGTCAGAGGTAAGAAATTTTCAGTAACATTGAACCCATGCCCAGAACCTCACCAAATCAATGAACTTCCTTTTTTAACAAGCTTAAATAAGACATATTGTTTGATTCACCAGAATGTGACCGAAATACATGGCAAGCCTGTTCAATAATTGAAGAAAAATGAAAATGTTATAATTTTCAGTACTCTTTAACTATTTGTTCCTGTGACAACATTCTTTGATAAATTTGGTAAAATCCCAGAGATCATCAAGTAGAATATGAATGGCAGGTTGAAAATTATTAGCTCAACAGGTGTTGTTACACAAGGAAAATAATTTTATGCCTTTTGTGGCTTTGCCTTAATGAAAGGGGAGGTTAGGTTAGCATCTCCCTTTTTATTTTAACACCAACAGTTAAAGACTCTTTTATTCAAGCAGGCTTTTAATAATTATAACTGATTTCCTGAATGCTGATTTTTTAAAGCTAAGTTGTTATCTGTTTTTAAAGTTGTTGTTCATTTTTAATGATGTAATCCTGTTTTAATTATTTAATGTATTTTAATTATTACTCTAATTTAATTGTACAAACAGTGCATTTTAATTTGTTCTTTTTAATATTGTGAGAAAGAAAGAAAGAAAGAAAGAAAATTCTTTGCCATTGGATTCACTTAAAGAGTCTGATCTGAATACCTGGTTGAAGAACAAATCATAGTCTTTGATTCACTGCATAGCCTGTAAATGAGGCATGCTAGTTTGAGTGTTGTTCATGCTTTGAAAGCATAGGATAATTCAATGTTAATGCTATTTTTAAAGTTTTTGTAAGCTTTTATTTGTTGTAAGCCGCAAGTAATCTATACCTATAAAATGGTGCGTTAACCATTGGAATGTGACAAAGGATGTTTAGCCAGGCCCCACTAGCCCCATCCAAGCCTCCGTGCGCTTGCCTAAATGGGGTTCGCAGGTAACTGTTGGGTTGAAATTTGCGCCAGTGGGGCAGGAGCCCCCGGACGCAAACAAAAAAAGGGAACTTCAATTCCCAACATTCCTTGCGCCGCGCCGCACCAAAGCGGGCAAAAGGAATGTTCGGAAACGCACCGTGGCCAATCAAAAATAAGCCGCAGGAAAAAACCCACTGCACTACCTAAAATCATGCATGCCAAACTACAAGCCCCAGCATCCTGCGTGCCATGAGCGCACAGAACCCTGAGGCAGCCGGTGTACGAAAAATAAAAGTTAAAAAAACCCCACCGCCACTGCCATTCCTTTCCACGGGCCAGCCATCGAGCCTGGCCCGTGAAAAAAAAGACCCCCCCAGCCTTTTCTTTCCATGGGCCAGGCATCGAGCCTGGCCCGGGAACAAAAAGACCCCCCACCCAGCCTTTCCCCCACCCAGCCTTTCCTTTCCACGGGCCAGGCATCGAGCCTGGCCCGCAGGAAAAAAAGACCCCCATGGCCCTTCCTTTCCATGGGCCAGGCATCGAGCCTGGCCTGCGGAAAAGAAAGACACCCCCCACCGCCCCTAAAAAAAGTAAACTCAAAAACACAAACCAAAAACAGTCAGAAACACTCAAAACCAAAAATCAAAAATACAAAAAGGAAACACAAAAACATCCAAAAACAAACAAGAAAAAACACACAGACCCCCCCAAAACCCAAAACAAACCCCTCCCCCCCAAAAAAAACCCAGAGAGCTTACCATGAGACGTCTTCACTCCATGACGACCGGAACTAAACTGAGAAAATAAAGAGAATACTTATCGGCAGAAGAAACGACACCCAGAGGACAGTAGAGAAAAATTGCAGAGTACACTAAAAGCTCACCAGCCTCACCCAGAGGCCACAAGAGTAAAAACATCCAAAAATATTCAAAATAATAAGATTAATTCCCAAATTACTGAAATAAGTTAGCAAATCATTCAAAAATATTCACACTAATCACAAAAAATTAAAAAAAATAAGTTTTCACTCAAAAAAAAAACATCTAAACACAGTATAGAAACATTGATTAAAAAACCATATTCTTACACATTTTAAAAATTATTATCCAAGGCACAACTATTTAAAAAAATTCACATAGTAACACATTATTTGGTTAAATACAATAATTATAAAAAATTATATCATTCTTTCCTCTTTTGAAAAACCAAAAAACCAAAACAAAAAATAAAAAATCACAGTTTCTAATCTAACAGCCCATGCATAAAAATAAATATTTTAAAAACCACAATTAAAAACTAACCTCATTTGCATAAAAACAAAACAAAACACTTCCAAAACCATTAAAAATAAACAACACACTGGGAGCACAAGTCCGCTGCAGGCAGATGCAGCACCTCAAAGCCACAAATTCACAAAACCTTTCAACACCATTTAAAACAGCCCGGCACCATTTGTTCAAGAAAAAAAAAACCAAACCCTTTACTATCCAACATAATTTTAAAAAGCCCGGCACCGCCGGGCAAAATATGCTAGTAATAAATAAAACAATAACTAAAAATACCTGATGAAGGCAAAGTGTTACTGGATGGCAATGCCTATCAATCTTAGTGAGCACAGGCAGTGACGGATGCTACAGCCAGACAAAAGAGGGTTGCACTTTACCCATAAAAGTTACATTCATTAAGAGTGGATTTTTCAGTTTTAGGACTTCCAGTCTCAAAAGCCACCTAGAATCCCCTAGGCTGAGGCAGGAGAAAGCAGAAAACAAAAGGGATATCAGTCTACCCCCAATTCCTGCTTCTTTCTATGTGCATGCCTTTGTTCTAAGGCATGGGTTCCCAACCTTTTCAAGCTGGGGGCTAGGTCACACTCTCTCAGTCAGCTTGGAGGGCTGTGTGGCCATTTTGCCCTGCCTGCATGATGGGGGTGGGCATTTTGTCCCAACAGCTTCAAAGGGGTGGGCTTTTTGTTTCTCAAATGCCCTTGGAGGGGTTGGGGACACATGAAATGGTGCCATGGGCTGGATCCAGCCCACAGGCCTTAGGTTAGGAACATCTGTTCCAAGGAAAACCCCTCAGTCCCACTGCTAGCTGCAAATTGCCCCAGTTCACCATGGGAAGGGTTGCCTATTAAGTTTTATGGGTGGCATGACTACCCTCCCTATGGCTCACCGAGGCAATTTCCAACAAGCATGGACACTGATGGGGCATTCTTTTCTTCTTCCCATCTGGTGCACATGGAATGGAGAAGACAATAGCAGTAGAAAGACATCTTTTCTGCCTCCCATTGTCTTTCCTTCCAGTCCCAGACATCTGCCATCACTAGGTGATATCTGGGATTGCAAGTCATAGAAATCCAAAAATCCCATCCTCCTGTTTCAAAAAACAAATAAACTGCCTTTAAAATGCTAGAAGGGTCAGTAATTGTTGTAAAATAGATTAGTGAAAAGATCATAGCTGGGATTTTTGTTTTGTGTGGAAAAGGTCTTGGTATCCCTGGGAAAGATTAAGTTTAAAACCTACAGAAGCTTTGCCCATGAGAAAAAGCAAACCTATACTTTTTTTTGTCTGAAGGAAAATCAAACAAGCAGTACACATGGTAAGGTAAAGGTAAAGCATCCCTTCCTCAAAAGCCAGTCGTATCCGACTTTAGGGTTCTGTATTCATCTCAGTTTATAGCCAAAGTGCCAGCACTGTCTGCGTGGACATGTGTCAGGCATGACTAGACACCCGAGTGCACTGAATGCTGTTTACCTTCCTACTGAAGTGGTACCTATCTGCTTGTAATTTCTTGCTTTCAGATTGCTAGGTTGGCAGGAGCTGGGACAGAGACAGAATCTCACTCTGTAATGCAGCATTCTGGTCTCGAACTGCTGACCTGCCGACCTTCCAGTCGTCAAGTTCAGCGTCTTAACCACTAAGCCACTGCACATCAAATTAAGTACACATGGTATCTTCACTCAGATCCAGGTGCATCTTATTACCCAAAGCCAGTCATATTATGTTGTCACATAAGGTAGAAAAACCCCAGAGCAATAGCTTCTATGGCAGGAGAAACATGGCAACAAAGTAACAAACAATTTGCTGCTTTTCAGGATATCCACTGTCTGCCTCCTGCAACCATCTCACTCCATTTAATGGCAGACTGAACCAGAAAGTGAAAGTGGATGAGACATAGTTAGATCAGCAAAGGAATTGGTCCTATGTTTGACATTTATTTTTGAATGTTTTTATAACTTATTTGATTAATTTTGGAATTAATCTTATTAATTGTAATATTTTTGAATGTTTTTTTTCTTTTGGCCTCTGGGTGGGGGGGGGGGGGTGAGCTTTTTTGTCTCTCTTCAATTGTTGCCTCTCTACAATTGTTCTCTTCTGTCCTCTGGGTGTCGCTTCTGGTAAGTTTTCTCTTCCTTTTCTCATTTGAGTTCCGGTCCTCATAGATGGAAGACGTCTTTTGGTAAGTTCTCGGGGGGTGGGGGGGTTTGGTGGGGGGGGGGTGGGGGGGATTTTTTTTGGGAGGGGGTGTCTGTGTGTTTTTTCTTGTTTCTTTTTGATTGATTTTGTGATTCTTTTTTGGATTTTTGTGTGGTTTTGAATGTTTTTGGTTTGTGTTTATTTTTTCAGTGGTGGTGGTGGCTTTCTTTCCTGCAGGCCATGCTGGCTGGCCCGTGGGGAAGAAGGAAAGTTGCGGGGGGGGGGGTTTCTTGTATTTTTTGAGCGCTGGCTGGCCCTTCAAACGGAAGGGCAGTGGTGGCAGGGGGGTTTATTTTTTTCCCCCACAGGCCATGCTGGCTGGCCTGTGGGGAAGAATGGCAGCAGCGGTGGGCGTTGTTTTTTTAAGTTTTATTTTTCGCGCGCCGGCCGCCTCAGCATTCTGTGTGCTAATGGTGCACAGGATGCTGGGGCTTGTAGTTTTGCCTGCGTATGTTTGCATACTTTAGCGGTTTGTTTCCTGCTGGTTTTTTTTTTGATTGGCCGCGGCGCGTTTTCGAACGTTCCTTTTTGCCGCGGCGCTCAGGAACGTTGGGAATTGAAGTTCTCTCTTTTTTTGCGACTGGGGGGCTCCTGCCAATTTCAACCTGACAGTTACCTGCGAACCGGGTTCGGGCGAGTGAACGGAGGCCCATTACAGGCTAGTGGGGCCTGGTGCAACATCCTTTGTCACATTCCAATGGTTAACGCACCATTTTATAGGCATAGATAAATAAATAGATGCCACTTTGGTGGGGAAGGTAACAGCATTCCATGCACACCAATGCCTAGTTATGTCTTCCACATGACCACAGAAACATTTGCAGATGCAGACACCGCTGGCTCTTTGGCTGTAAATGGAAGATGAACACCACCCTGTAGAGTCAGATATGACTGGCTTTCGAGTGAGACAGACCTATGCCTTTGTCTATGGTAGTTTTGTATGAAGCAAGGAATGGGTTGCATTGCGGACAGCTGCATGAAGACAGAGGTGATGTTAGGATTTTAAATAATGCCACTGCCATTTGAACATGCCCCATGTGGTAATGGCAAACATCACATTGTAAAGATGTGAGAACATTAGCCTTGAGGTAATTTGCAGATCAGGGGAGAGCTCTGTATTATGGGGCTGCAAGTCATGTCTTTTAAATATGTTGTCCAACTGTGCAGGACACTACCCTGGAGTCATAATTCAGCGGGGTATCTATGCACTGGTAGATGTCTCTGCGATGACATTCTGGACATGCAAATGGACTTGAGAAATCAAGTTCATCTGCATGCGGGTTTTAGCCATTTGGATATCATGTCACCCGCTGGCTAGGCAGACCATGATGTGTGCCCTCCACTTTCACCTTGCCCAAGGAATCTGATGGAGGACACTTTGGTGAGTTTTAGTCCCAGCTTAACATCATTGACAAGAGATGGACAAAACTGCCTAGTAACAGCGGTGGTGAACCTATGGCACGCGTGCCAGAGGTGGTATTCAGAACCATCTCTGTGGGCACCCATGCAGTTGCCCCAGCACAGCATTTGTTCTGCCCTTCTGCCCAGCAGCCCAATGGGAGTGCATCCTCCCTCCCCCACAGCACAGAGTTCGCCCTGTCCCTCTGCCCTGCAGCCCAATGGGAGCATTTCCCCTGTTACTATATTGGCACTTTGTGATAAATAAGTGGGTTTGGGGGTGCAGTTTGGACACTCGGTGTCTAAAGGGTTTGCCATCACTGGCCTAGTTCGACGGCTGAAGCCCCTGCACCCTGACAAGGCTCTCACCTGTTTCAGGAAAATGCTTTCTATTAAAGCAGCACGTTGCTAAAATGTTTCATGAAGGAAGCCAAGCAAAATCAAACCTGAAACAATGGTCAGTGAGCAATATCACCATAGTATAACCATCATAGTGAATGGACAAGACATATTGTTCCACCTTATTGTTTGTATTTGCGCAACAAGCTATATCAAACACAAAATTCCCTACTGACATGGAAAACCTGGGCAGGTAGAAATATTTTGGCAATACAATACTCTGTAGTAATGATTTTCTACCTTGCCTTGCTTGAAAGATTTTATGTTTGAAAAGAAACACAATTTATTTATGTCTCTTGTTTCCCCTCCTTAATAGAAAACAGACACTGGATTTTACCTGAAAATAAAGTTTGGAAGGGGGGGACCCTGAAATATCTGCAGACATTTAGGGACATATGTATAAGATTTACGTGAATGAAGAGCCAAAAACATAAATGATAAATGAAATATGAGCAAGAGTGAATTATTTATTTCCACTCATAAAAGAAGAGTTAAAGGAAAGCTCATAGTGATCCATATCTATGGGGTCTTGATTCTGTAGACATTGCTACTAAATCAATGATACAGGAGGTAGATTACTTGTAAAAGCCAAAAGATGCCATTTTGCTGTTTTTCTTCTAGGAGTTTTTAAAATGAGTACCAGTAACATCAAGAGAGGTTAAAGCTGTCCATTTTTTGTCCCATATAAATTTCTCACTGTCCACTTCCTCTTCTGCTGCCCACCCCTCTTTTTTTGAATTTGGTGGCTACTCATGTTTACAATAAAAACCTAGTCTAGATCAATGTTTCACAGGGTGTTATCTAGTGATGCCTGCCACATGACCACGGAAACGTCTGCAGAAGCAGACAGCACTGGTTCTTCGGCTTTGAAACAAAGATGAGCACTGAACCCTACGGTCTGAAACGACTGGCTTTCGAGCAAAGGAAACCTTTGTCTGATAACTATTGGCCAGAATCTTATTTATTTATTTATTGGATTTATATAACCACCTTTTTTGCCTAAGTGACCAAGGCAGCTCAAAACATCAGTTAAAACCCATACCAATACTAATTAAAACCAAACACTTTAAAATTCTCTAAAAAAAACATCCATAAAACCTCCCCAATCCCTTTAAAAAGGGCACACGGGCAGGAGTAAATAAAAATCCTAGGCAGGGCAAAATAAGCCAACAGGGCTGGGCTGTGGTACCAATTGTATTGGTGTTTGGGTAAGGTTTCAGTAACTTCTAATGGCTAATTCTCGGTAATTGACAAGGTGCTAGGACGTATCTCAGCCATGCACCTGACTGCACAACTGTGATATGTGGCAGAACATCATCAATTAGCCATCATTGTTGAAATTGAAAAGTACTGTACAGCAAACACAGTCACAACGTCAACATTTGTTGAAGCGAGGAGGAGCTTTTGCTGCCTGTTTTCCCACTGGCTGCCTCATTTGCATAGCATTTGTGGAGAGGACACTATGATGTGAAGCTAACCTCTCCATCTGTTGAGGGATTAAGAGAGAGTCCAGACATGATATTGACATATAACTGAATCTAGCTTTTCATTAAAATTGAAAATACACTTAACTCATATTTAAAGGTAATGCTCTGCAATCGATGAAAGATGTTTTTCTATTTCTAGCATTAGTTTTTATTTCCCCATCATTTGTGCCTTGTGTTCCACAGTGCTTTGCTTTGTGATTGGTCATTGGAAGAGAAATATAGACTTAATTTGCAAGTCTGATTACATAGAAAATTATCTCTGAAGAAATCATATACATACCTTCAAATTTTGGCTTTGAAAATAAGGGAAAATTTGTGGGCGTGGCCAAATCGGTGGGCATGGCCAAATTGGTGGGTGTGGCCAAATCGGTGGGTGTGGCCAAATTAGTAGGTGTGGCCAAATCCCCCCAACCCTTCCAGAGCTAGGGGAACTGGCAGAAAGGGGATCCCCCACAGGATACCTCATTATTAAAGAGAAGAAACCAAGTGGTTTCTTCTCTTTAAAAATGGAGTGTTGGGGGGGATAGAATCGATCCCCTCTCCTGGGTCCCCTGGGTTCAGGGGGTTGTGGGGACAAAAGGGGTCTGTCCCTCAAACCTTTCCAGAGCTAGGGGAGCCAGCAGAGAGGGGATCCCCCCACAGGACACCCCCTTATTAAACAGAAGAAACCAAGCGGTTTCTTCTCTTTAACAATGGAGTTTGGTGGGGTGGGGTGGGGTGGATTCGCTCCCTTCTCCCGGGTCTCCTGTGTCTGGGAGAGTTGGGGGACAAAGGGGGCCTGTCTCCCCAACCCTCCTGAATCTACCACCCTCTCCGCTGGGTCCCCTGGGTTCAGGAGGGTTGGGGAGACAGACCCCTTTTGTCCCCCCAACACTCCCAACCCCAGGGGAGCCAGCGGAGAGGGGGATCGCAACCCCCCACCCACTGATATTAAAGGGGAAACCCTGATCGGGTTTTCCCTTTTAATATCAGGGGGTGGGGTGGATTCGATCCCTTCTCCTGGGTCCCGTGGGTCCGTGAGGGTTGGGGGGACAAAAGAGGTCTGTCCCCCCAACCCTTCTGGCCCCAGGGGAGCCAGTGGAGAGGGGGATCGCAACCCCCACCCCCTGATATTAAAGGGGAAACCCCGATTGGGTTTTCCCTTTTAATATCAGGGAGTGGGGTGAGGAGGAGGAGGAGGAGGACCAGCTGAGCGGCCCCCAGCTCCGGAGGCCCTGCGGCGGTGGCGGTAGCTGGCCTTCCCGCCTCTCAGCTCCTCCTCCTCCTCCTCCTCCTCACCCCCGGCTGGGGGTGGTGGTCTCCGGTCCGGGCTCCAGACAGAGGGAAATAAGGGAAAATACGGGGAAATTAGTAAAACAGGAGGGGGCGGGAAGAGGGGTAAAAATTAGGGGTTTTCCTGGGTAAAACGGGATGGTTGACAGGTATGCATATAGTGGGAGGAAGGACAGGCAAATTGCATGAACAATATGTCCAACTCATTTATTATTCTGTTCCCTCAATTAGTCTCCTTACATACTGCCACCAAGTGGCTCGAAGTCAGGGGTTCCCAACCTTTCCAAGCCGTGGGCCGGGTCACACTCTCTCAGTCAGCTTCAAGGGCTGGATGGTCATTTTGCCCTGCCTGCACGATGGAGGTGGCCATTTTGTCCCAACAGCTTCAAAGGGGCAGCCATTTTGTATATTGAATGTACTTGGAGGGGTAGGGGGCCACATGAAATGGCACTGCAGGCCTTAGGTTGGGAACCTCTTCTCTAAGTTACTTTAACCTATAAGGAAGGGGTGTGGCCATACGTGTGTGGCATGTGTACCCAAACCCCTGGAGCCTATCCTGTAATGCTCCGCACACACCTACCTTTTCTCCCCAAGATCAGAGCCGCGAGGGTCCGGGGGCTGAGAGTGGGGCTTGCACCCCACGACTGTGGAAAAAACATAGACTACAAGTCCCAGCGTCCTCCGTGGCATGCCTCAGCCAATCAGGCAGGAGGACCCGAGCGCGGAGGAGGTGGGACAGCCGAGCGCGGAGGAGGCGGGACAACCTTCCCCAGCATCAAGGCTTTCTCAATTGAATCCTCTCTTCCCATTTTAAGCCACCACCACCACCCCTGAAACCACCCCACCACCAACACAGTCATGCCAGCCCCTGGTTTCCCCTCCTTTGCAGCAAAAAAACCGCCCTGGCCAAGGCCAGGCAATTAGCTAGTTCCTTATATAGATAGCATCACATTTGAAACCTGAGGAGCACGATGGACAGAAACACATCTATATTTGTGTAAGCACAGGAAACTTTATACAAATCTGCAGAATTCAATTGTTATACCATCAACACATTCTTCCGTTCACCTTTCAGTCATGCTTTCATCAGCTGTATCCCTATGAGAACTTAAACAGAGAAGAGGAAAAAACATATTGTCTTAAAACTGAACCCAAAAGGTATGTTCTGATTGAAGGACATTTGAAACAGAACTTCATTTCTTTCTGAGCAACAGTTACTTCTTCTGCCAGGTTTAAGGTTCCAGCCTAAATACTATGGTGGAAGCTGCAAATGCATGATCCACCCCCACCCCCCTTCACTTAGGATGCAGGTAGTAGCAAACTCTCCAGAAAGCCATTGTTCACATTTTATAACTCTGAAAATTTTCAGCCACAGAAGATGCAGAAAACACAACCAGCTTGTTCATATGTGGGGCAAATTCACCTGAATGAGAATCTTGTATCAGTATATTGCCACAACATTGATATTTGATTTTCCAGTTGTTTCCTGAAGTGGACATACTTGTTGAATGCTCATACTGTTTTGCAAATGTTCTTTGAACTTTGGCCATGATGTTGTGGTATTTTGCAAGAGTGTCAGGTGAAAGGTTGAAGCCAGGAGACTCATGATCGAAAAACTTGTTCCTTCCCCAGTGGCTCACTCAGTCAGCTAGGTAGCAGGAACATTCAGGCTAGCTAGCAGTATCTTCTGGCTAGATTCAGTTTACCTATGGAGTTACACCATTTCAATCAAAAGATACCTGCATATAACCTGTCATTAAGGGGCTATAGTGGCTCAGTGGTTAAGAAGATCGCCTTGTTAGCTGGAAGGATGGCAAGCTGACAGTTCGAGACCAGGGTACTGCATGATGGTTTGAGTACCTGTCTCTGTCCCAGCTCTTGGGGACATGAAAGGAGCCTCATTTGGGCATCCCCTGAGCGGAGATTCTCCAGCAAAAAGTTGCTGGTGTCCAAATACTGGAAGGTGTCTGGGCACCAGCATTGGCGCATGCGAGCCGCTGCCTCTGACATCAGAGGCAGTGATGTGCATGCACAGTAACCCCTGAGTGCATGCGCAGAAACCCCTGAGTGCATGCGCAGAAACCCCTGAGTGCATGCGCAGAAACCCCTTCGGCAGGGAAAGCAGTTACTGCGCATGTGTGCCCATCAGAGGCAGCGGTGTGCATGCACAGTAACCCCATTCCTGGTTGTTCAAATATGGGATAATGGTGGGAAGGAGCATGACCGAGTGGTGAATAACGGGAAATCCCAGCCAAAATGGGATACTTGACAGGTATGACCCAGAATAATTTCTGACACGTTATTATTATTATTATTATTATTATTATTATTATTATTATTATTATTATTATTATTATTATTATTATTATTATTATTATTATTATACCTGCCATTAAAAGAGAGGATTCCTTAAGTCCTGTGTGTGGATGACAGTCACAACAGAAACTATTCTGCAAGGGTTTGTAAAATAGTTTTGTTTATTTTGCTGTCAATCTTCAGGATATACTTCTTTCATCTGAAAATGTGACTTTTTAGACAAGAAAGTCTGCCTGAATGATGTTTCTGGAAAACACATTTGCTTTGGGCATTAAGAATGAGCTCTCTACAACATACAACCACTGTCCAGATGTTACACAACTCTGCACTATGAACATGCTTATAGGGGAGAACCCTGGCCCCATTTTCATCCATCTTTACATTCTTCACAGGTCCATTCCACTAGGGCTGGAGAATAAAAGGGTCCTGCTCATGTGTGGGCAGTACACACTAGCAACAACACAGAAATCAGGATCCACCTCCTCAGTGATGCACTGCAAAAAAAATTATTACCTACTCTGTGGCCGGGGCCAGATCTGTGGGTGGGGGCCAAATATGTGGGTGTGGCCAAACACCCTGCATTATGGGCTATGGAGGTGGGAATCGCCTGGGAGAATTTCCACTACCAGTTCTGCAGAACCTCACAGAACCTGCTGTAGTGCATCACTGGCTTCCTCATGCCTGGTGCTCAGAGATGGAGGAACATGACACCAGAGGGGATAGGGGTGATCTCTAAAGCTATTTTGAAAACTCTTTTGCTTTTGACTTCCTTTCCCATTATTTTTCAAAATAAATTAATGGCAGAAGTCATGTAAAGTACATTACTTGTTAACCCCCTATCAGAACTTCTAATTTATTCATTATGGAAAGCCTGCTGCTTTTATAGGAAAGACACTTCAGGGCACCTGGATCAGACAGTAGCTGAATAAATAAATAAATAGTGATGAATATAAATATTATTTAATGAATTAAAACTAAATTGCTCTTTTTGTGTAAGTATTCATTTTGAGTGCATGGAAGTGCGAATTTATGCCTGAATAGTAAATTTATTTTTATGAAATTGAAATATTCCATATGCAATGGGTACAATTTATTTCCCAGATTTGCTCATTTTCAATGAGCTGCAGAAGTTACAAGGCTTACAGACATTTCAGCGAGTAATTAAACTCTAAACTTTATTTTTCAATTTATATTCCACCTTTCTATTAATACTTCCAAGGCAATCACCTGGTCACAGTCTTTTGAACTATGGTGAATAATGTTTTATTTCTATCTCCATTAATAATAATAATAATAATAATAATAATAATAATAATAATAATAATAATAATAATAATAATAATAATAATAATAATAATAATTCTATCCCGCTTTCCTCAACCCGATGGACGACCCAAAGCGGCGGACAGCATTCAAAATACAATAATAAAAATACAGTTACAGTTAAAGATCATAAAACATAATATGGATTCAAACAGTAAAACACATTTACAAAAGGCAGCATCTTACAATACAGTATCCAAAAAATTCAAACTACCAAAGCAACATAGCACAGAGTAGCACAGAATAAATATTCAATAGTACACTATACAATCTACTACAAAAGCAGCACAATATCACAGTCCCATGACAAAATTGCATCCCTGCAGTCCTTACAGATGCCAGGACTCAACATTCTCAGCAGACCAGAAAAAAGAAGCTCCAGGCTGCTGCGGTGGCGGTGGGAGGCAGTGGCCACAACAGGTCTTTTTATACCCCACAGGAGCTGGCACAGGTGCTTCACTCCTCCCGGTTTGCCAGACTAGGGGGAGGAGCTCCGGGCATTGGCATCGGTGTTTTTACAAGCCCCGCTGGTCGTCCCAGGTGTTCCTCCTTCCCTCCAGCCCCGACTGGGTGAGGGAACAGACCGACGGAGGGGGGGCGGGGCTCTGGTGTTAGCATTTTCCAAGCCCCGCCAGTTGCCCAGATGTTCTTCCTTCCCTCCAGCCCCAACTAATTAAACTAATACTATTTAATTTTGATATTATTTATTAATTTATTTGTCTGTTTTAAATACATTTATATTGTCTGCTTTAGTGGTTAGCACTACTTTGGATGGTGAGATATAATAGTAGTCCCAAAATAACACAAACCCCAAAACAATTCTCATCCCCAGTATAAAATTAATGAAATTAACAAACTAGTGACACTTTGTCGAGTTAAACAGTGATAGTTATAGGCTACGTAAATCCAAGTTAGACAGCCCCAATGTTGGGAGAATATTTCCAAAGGCCTCCTGAAAAAGTTCCATTTTAAAAACTCTCTTAAGGTCTGGAGGGAAGAAACTTGACAGAGCTCAACATCTAACGGGTTCCTTAATAGCAGAGCCACCACCGAGAAAACACGATTCCAAGTTGATACTCGTTTAATCTCTCTTGGGGTGCAATCCACAAAATCAAGGCTTCTGAGGACTGGATAAGACATTCTCTGGTCAGGCACTCCAAGAAGTACTGAGGTCCTAAACCATTTAGGGCTTTAAATGTTAACATCAGGAAAAAGGCTTGGTAAACAACCGTCAGCCAGTGCAGGACAGCCAGAGTTGGGGAGATGTGATTGAATGTTCAAATCTCAGCAGCTACTCTGGCAGCTGCTTTCTGAACCTGCTGCAATTTCTGTACCAACCTCAAGGACAGTCCCATGTTTAAATTAGTATATGCAAATTGAATGGAAAATGTCCTCCTTTTTTGGTAATTCCTGCCCTCCATGTCTTCCTTTTTGGTGATGGAATTGTAGCCATCCCACATGAGAAAAACCTATAGTGTTTGAAGAATCGTTAGAAGGTGCACATAATTTTCCTAAGAAACTAATGAATGCTGCTGAATGCAAAAATATTCTTATACGTTTGAATAAAGAGGAAAACAAAGAATACATGTTGTTGTTTTACTCATATAAAATATAAATAATGAAGTGTCACATAGTGAAATAACATTTTGGGGAATATTTAAGGAATATATAAGTGTATATTGGCTAAAAATAGCAGTAAATCATAACTAGAGTAGGCCTACTATTATTGTTGAGACTTACAAGGGGATTTCAGCCATTGTATTTATTTTATTTTCATTAAAACACCCTTCCATTTAAGCAGTGAAAAGGATGCATATTGTTAATGACATATTAACTATGCAAACATAGATTATTAAATGCACAAAGGTTGTGCACTTAAAATTCATAAACATGGCATAAATACTGGAGCTGAAGACAGCTCAATTGACTTCTTGATAATTAATTGAAGACTATTTGATAGAAATAAAGCTGCTGATCTACAGACCAAGCAAACTTCAGAAAGTCTGAGTTTCACTTCTAGAGTATGACTGCTATTTTCACATCTGTGCTACAGAACTTCCATCCTTTTGGTCTCTGCCATGTCAGAATGCACAGTGGCAGATTGGCATATTGAGCTATTAATAATTTGCTATATGTGTTACAGATGTTGCATAAATGAATGGTGTTCTATCACTGGTTTCTTGACATGGAGACCCTTGGGGTGGCAGGCTAAGACCCAGATCTGTCTACAAGCTGCCTTTTCTAGGAAAAGGAAAAGCTGGCCCTTACAACCAAATCGCATTCCAGCTTGCATAGTCAATTTTTCAGATGTTCTTTCTTTCCTGTTTCTTGTTCCTTCACTCAGATCTCATCTGACCACAGTGAAAAATGATGTGATGCCATTTTTTATTCTGTGCTTGACACTTTTTGAAGGCAATCTGGTTCATTGATTCCAAACTCCCAAAAGGTCAAGAAAACTAGGAACAAAGCTGCTTAGAAACTGCCCAGGAAAAAGTTTAAACTAGGAGTGTGTGTGTGTGTACGTGTGTACACACACACACACACACACACACACACACACACACACACGCAGGCAAACAGAACTGCTAATTGGGTTACCCCTCTGTACAAATTAGTAATTATTGCTTATTATACAGCTTGTTTATCCTGCACTTGCACAGGTTTATAAATGCTACTATATGAAATATGTTTCCATCTATCATAAAACATGCACCTTTGTTCTGTAACAGAGCTATTCATAACTTTGATTACTATTATTTCTGAAAACATTAATCTACATAAAACATCACCACCATCAAGCAATTATTCATCAGTGTCATTTCAGTAAGATCCGTGTGATTTCCATCTAGCCTTTTGCTACACAATGTGAAAGATAAAAGTTCACAGTCAAAAATGATTCCAAGCTTTACTAATTTTTTAGTATTCATTTCCGAGTTTGGTGACAACACTTGATCAGACAGGTTACTGACTGCTGTTGCCACTGCCGCTACCAGCACTGGATCCTGACATCAAGGACAATAGGGAGAGGAAGGAAAACACCACATGGCATATGGGCAGAACTTGTTTAAAAGGCCGCCTTTTACTGGTTATCTCAGGGAGTGTTGGTGTAGCACAGGGTATGGATTACATAGCTGGGCATCTTTAGTATTACTGCCAGGTATAGATACCTGTAAAAGAGGGGGTGTTGGGAATTATAGGGTGACACCATCAGGCAGGCCAGGACACATGGTCTAACCTAGACCACCAAATTTTCAGAAACAGATCTGGCCCAGTGCCACCATAGGTATGTAATGAAATAGTAGCAGAGCTCAGGGGTGTGCTAGGCACCATGGGAGGGTGCTGGACAGGGGCGAGGGGCAGCAACCAAGTGACAGGGAAGAAGGCTGCCCCCAAGGAACTGCTTGGTCACTGCCCCTCACTTGCTCCACACGGCACTTTAGAATAAACCATTGCTCCAAGCTGAAGGAGGAAGCATGGAGCAATGGCTTAATCTAAAGTGCAGCACGCTGGGTCTATGCCTTAGTTCTTGGAATCAAATCTTGGGAATGGACCAATTCTAGATTTCCTGTTGTCAGTGCAACTACAGCTTTCTGGCCCAATTATCCTTTCAGCATAAAGATACCACTGTAAGCAAGAGTGCATAACAATGTGACTTGAACAGGAATACAGGCATTGTAGCAATTGCATGTATAAATAAGTTCATTTATCTAACAATATTACCACCCACCTATTATTTGTTAATGGACACTCTTTGGGGAATTACCACAGTTTGTACTTTTTACATTTAAATTCCCCGATACCCTCTGATTCTAATTCCCTAGCCACTCAAACACTTTCTGTGCAAATTAAGTTTATTTTATCCAATGTTGTTATGTGTCAAGAAGTCACTTCTGAGTTATGGAAAACATATGATGAATGACCTCTAAAAGATCCTTTGGTTGACAGCCCTACTCAGGTCTTGCAAACACAAGGCCATAGCTTTCTGTATTCAGTCGACCAGTTCTTATTAGGTATTTTGCTACTAGTAGTGCTTTCCAATTTTCCTATCATTATTGTCTTTTTCAGTTATTGTTGTCATACGATATGTTCAAGGTACAGTAGCCTTAGATTTTAGCTTCCAGTGAGAGATCAGGTTTGATTTTATCTAGAACTCACTTTTTTATCTTTCTGGTGTTCAATGGTATCTGTTAAGCTCCTGTCTAATGCCACATTTCAAATGAATATTTTTTCTATCAGTTTTCCTCATTGTCAAGCTTTCATATCTGTACATAGTGATCAGTAAGACCATAGCGTGGATGATCTTGATCTTGATATCATTTTACATCTTTCTACTTAAGGATCTTTTCCAGTTCTTCTAAAGCTGTTCTTCCAAGCCTTCTTCTAATTTCTTTACTGTGATCTCCATTTTGATTGATAGTTGAATCAAGTTGATAATTTCAATGTATTCATTTTCAGCTTTAAAGTTATGTAATTAACCTATACAAGTGATGGTGAACCTGGGCACTTCAGGTGTTCTTGGACTTCAGTTACCAAAAGCCCAAATCAGCACTCCTGCTGGCAAAAGGAAAAGTTGCCCCTTACAACCAAATCGCATAGTCATTTTTTCAGATGTTTTTTCTTTCCTGTTTCTTGTTCCTTTACTCAGATCTCATCTGGCCATTTGTTTTGAATGGGTTTACAAGGGAGCACTATAATAAACTACTTTCTTTACCATGATAGTCAAATGTAAGAAAAAAAATCTCCTTTCCTGTCATAATGATGACACATCAATTTAAACAGCTCACCTGGAAGAATGTAATGATTCTGAAATACAAGTAAGAAGTAAAAGCATGTCCCATAGGAAAGACCAAAGACTTTGTGTCATTGTGGGTTGCCCTTACAAAACATAAAAAGGTAGAAGATTTGAAGAACCCTGTTTTACCCTCCTGAACACATATTGCAGGTGCACCCACCCAAATAAAGACTCAGACACCAGTATTGGATTAAAGGCGTTGGGCCACTTTTATTGAATAATGCCCTAGTCCGAATTATCACTTTCAATTGGTGTATCATCCAATTGTAATTCTTTAAGGCAAGCAGGCCACAGTAGCACTGGTAAGGTTCCACCCTAAATGCCAATGGAAATTGGCTGCATGTATCAATTTGTATCAATTTGTTTGTTTACACAAACAAATTGTTGACCGGAGTCAATATACTATCTACTGACCCCACCCTATGACGGGTATCCTTTCAAATATCAAGGTGATGCAGGCTGTGAAGCTCCTGACATCACCCATTTCATGGTTCACCCTTGACCGGCCAATCCTGTTTCCCCTGTACCTATCTACGTGTTGGCCAGTCAATTGCGAACCTGCCGGATACCTATGGGTCATAAATCTTTACCTTACCCAGTGCTACCCGCCACATGGGGAGGCGTCCATGATGACTCACCGACCCCCCCCAGACCGTCAGCTCGGTCACCAGGCCTGCTTGCACATCCTCCAGAAAGAGGTTCATACCTCTGGCCGACAGGTGGACCCCATCTCCTGCCTATAGGTCAAAATTTTGCAAGCCTATCTCTGGATGTCGAATGGCTGTTCCCAAGCCATTCTCGACAAGGAACCGGGCAACAGCCATGTTCGCTGACCACCGGGCACGGTCCAAACCACGGAGATCCATGTCTCCTCTAAAACAGTGTCTCGGCACGATGTCAGACCATAGCAACCGTGTGTACAGCCATAAATGATGTAAAAACGCCAGGTCACTGCACCTCGACATTTTAAGGAAAGGCCAGTGATCCGTGCGAGATCATCGCCGCCGAGGTGCAGAATCTGAACATCACGTGGTCCAGCATCCCTGATGGACATCAGGAATGGCAACAGTTCCCGCCATCTCATGCCGCGCATACCATACCACCGCATACGTGCGGATGCACGCAGCCCGAGATGGGGTCCGCACTCCATCGCTGCAGCATATTCTGCCGCCCAGTGTACATAGCTGTGGCCCACCAGCCCCACTGCCACCGGTGTGCGGAGACACACAGGGTCTGTAAAAGAAGGAAAAGGAATTAAGGACATAACTAGGTACTCATATAGTGAGGGGACGAACATATAAGGAAAAATTCTTTATGTAAAGAATTAAAAACTCTCTCTTCTTCTTTTTATAGTGGGTGGGATGGGTGGGATATGGGTCTTTTAAAGTGGGTGGGATATGGGTCTTTTAAAGTGTTTCTATGTGTTTTTAAAACTTGTTGTAATGCCGCCCTGGGTCGGGTTCTGCCTGAGTGGGCGGCATATATAAATATGACTATTAAATTAAATTAAATTAAAACGCGCGGACCCCCACCTGCCCATCCAACATATATCAGCCTCAGAGTACCCAAACGCAGCCGATGCGACGCCTATCCTGAATGAATGGGTGCCATAACGAGCCCCACACTGTGAAGTGCGGTACCGGTCACCCTCTAGAACTGAAATTTGGTAAGGGGAGACCCATCCTGGTGGCAGAAAAACAGGCCAGGGCGCGCAGCAGGCACTGCCAAAATGGCATGTAGGGCACCAACCAGACAGATGTCAGCAAATGTACATTGTAGCAGTATGACACCACTGCCTACTCCATGCTGATCGGCCTTTGAGGAACGAATCCTCAACTGAGCCCACTCCTGGTTGATAGACACATCATCGAGTTCCAGTGCCCTACGAAACACGTCCCCCTTTGACCATGGGACCAGCTCACTGATTCGTAGAGCTCCAGAAAAAGCTACAGTGGTAGCTGCATGGAAAAGAGACTCCTCCTACCTACTGTAACATAGTCTGTGCCAACCTCGTGCAAGGTGGGTCAGAATACCTGTGAAAACAGGGCGACGTGTGTCCGGGCGGCGGCCATGTACACGTGTTCACCCTTCCAATACATGGCGTATACAGAAGACACTAGCACAGTCAGTAAAGCCCCGTGCCTTGGCCATGAATGTCAAGGCGTAAAGCCTGGTGGCTATGGTGCGTGGGGCCAACCCCAGATCATGAAGGCGCACCATATATTGTAAAACCTAGTCGACCGGTATCAGCCACATTTCAGGCAACTGCCTTTGCCCACAAAAGGCTCTAAAGTGAAGGAGTGGATGCTGATACGCCGTACGCGTGCGAGGTGCCAAGACATGCCACTCGCCCGGTTCACGTCTCCTCGCGAAATGTCCATATCTCAGCCAGGAGTGGAGAGGGGAGTTCCCCTGCGTCTGGAGCCAAGTCACGGAACCGGGAGATCTGCAGACGGGATAAAGCATCAGCAATATCGTTATTAATGCCTGGCACATGTCTAGCCCTAAGGAGCACATTCAAGCGCATGGACCCAAGAACAATTGGCAAACTGAGGCCATGACTCCGGGGGATTTAGACGTTTGGGCATTGACAATGTGCACTACCGCAGCATTGTCACACCAAAAGTGAAGCACAGAATTAGCCCCCAGAGCATAAAGGGGATTCAGAATTGAAAAACTCCAGAAACGTAAGATTGCGTAAGCAATCCATGCCCTGCCATCCCTGGGGCCAATGACCATAGGCACACTGTCCTTAAAATAAATGCCACACCCCAGGGAGCCAGAGGCATCCGACCGTACTTGGAACTGGGGCTGACCATAAGCTCAGACCTTCAAAAGGAGACAGCATGAAAGTCCTGCGGGAAAGCGAGCCAAACCAACAGGTCTGCTCGTAAACCCCTAGTCAGCCGTACCCTGCGGTGTCATTTATAAAGACCCGCCATAGCGTGACCCAGACGCCTGGCGAAGGCACTGCCTGGTGTTACCACTCTGCAGGCGAAGTTGATGTGGCTATGCATCACCTGCAACTCTCGGAGAGGCACCTTACACTTGGCAACATTGCCAAAATCCAGCAGGGGCCGCCCCCCTTGACTGACAATTTGGTCACCTGGCCCTCTTGCACGTTATTCAAAAGAGAGGTGCATCCTCTTGCTGACAGGTGAACCCCATCTCCAGAATACAGGCCTTTACTGTATGGGACCAAAGACAACAGAACAGCCGAAGGGTTGGCTTAACACAGGTTTATTGCATAGGGATCTGGTAGAGCATGAGGTAATGGCGGTGATACATCTCTTTATATACAGTAGGGTTATACATTTGAATCTTGTAGCACGGTAGCTCATTGGCCGCTACCTGCGTGGCCTCGCCCAGGCACGCCTCTCTTCAGTAGTTCTTCTTTCCTGCTGCTGAATGCGGGGAAGGTTTTCCCGCGGCTGTCCGTGATTGAGCAATGTGAACCGTGTGAGATTGAACGCTCGCAGCTGCCCTCTATGGGCTGCTTGCTCGCGTTCCTTTACAGCTGCAATACATTGTAATTGGGGTGGTTACATTCTGACAGTACAAGACATGCATACACAACATCCCTCCCCCCTAGGATGGGACGAAGTCCCGCAACCAATGTGGCTTGCCGCAAGTGCGCTTGGGGCGTGCTTGCGCCTGACCTAGTACAGGAGAGCCTGTGATCCCTGACTCCGTGGGTGCTTGTCCTGCAACGGGAAACGGGGATTCATTAGTGGCTCTGTGGGGCGTCTGTGCCTGCCTTGCGCTGGGGGACGGGAATGGGATGAACAACTGGGACGTGAACCCCTGTCTGTTTCCCTCGGACCCCGGGGACCCTCCGATCGTGAACCGCGGGACCGATGAGGATGCCCTTGTGGTTCTGCTCCCTTCTGTCCCCCGCTCGGGGGACCTTGAGACTGTGGCGGACGGCCTCGCCGTCGCCTCCTGCCTTGGGGGTGTCGGTCTCCGGGACATTGGCGCTATGTTGCACTCTAACTCACAGGGGCTACTGGGGCTGGAAGTACCAGGGGCTGAACTGAAACCCCTCTTTTCGCTAGGACGGGTGGGGGACCACTCCGCTAACTCCCCCTGGCACTGTAAATCAAGGTCTAAACTTCTTGGGGAATCTGTATTTCTGGGACGCTCCCGGGGGATGTGTGTGGGATCGGGGCTCTTCCTTTCCGCCGCAAACTCCCGCAAAAGATTTCTGAGGATCGATTCCCTTTCCTCCCCCCTTGGTGGGGACCCATGTTCCCCTTTCCCTCCCCCTTGGGTTAAGCGGGTGGGGGAGTACCCTAACGCTGATTCGTTGCTACTCTCGTCTTCGTCCTGCTTTCCGGGGACCCTCCGCCTGAGTTGATCTGCGTGCCGCCTCCATAGGAGGCCTGTATTGGTCTCCACGCGGTATGAGACGGGGCCGGTTTGTTCTATTACAATGCCGGGCACCCAGGCTGGTCCCCCGCTGGCGTAGTTCCTGCAATGCACGGGGGCGCCTACGCTAAAACTCTTTGCGGAATCCATCTCTACATTTCGCCCTTTGTCTTCTACTCTGGTGGGGTCTAGCCTGGAGATTACCGTAGCCAGCTTCCTGCGCATTAGTAATTCCGCGGGGGAGTACCCTGACGCTAAAGGGGTGACCCTGTACCGTAGCAGGAATTGGCATAGTTGTCAGTCTAGATCTCCGGAGCCCATGCGCCGTAGCGCGTCTTTAGTGGTGCGCACGAGGCGCTCTACTTGGCCGTTGGTGGCCGGGTGGAAAGGGGCGGAGGTGATGTGCCGAATGGCGTTGAGATCCATGAATTCCCTGAACTCGGCGGACGTAAAACAGCTAGCGTTATCGCTGACGAGGGTGTCGGGTAAACCGAACGTGGAAAAGACCCTCCGTAACTGTTTAACTGTGGTGGCCGAGGAGGTGCTCGAGACTGGGATGACCTCCAACCACTTTGAGAACGCATCCACCACTAGAAGGAAAAGCGTTCCCCTGAACGGCCCTGCAAAGTCTACGTGTACCCGGGACCAGGGCCCCCTCGCTGCGTCCCACTCTCTATGTGGCAGACGAGCCTCTTCTGGCCTGGAGCTTTGGCATGCTTCGCAAGTGCCGACCATGTGCTCGATGTCGGCATCTAGCTGGGGCCACCAAAAGTAGCTACGGGCTAGTGCCTTAGAGCGGACGATTCCGGGGTGGCTGACGTGCAGCAGTTTAAGCACCCTCGGCCGGAGGGACGTGGGGATCACTACCCGCTGTCCCCACAAAAGGCAACCCCTCTCTAGGGACAATTCTAATTTCTTTTTGAAAAATGTGTCGAATTCCGCTGCTGGGGAAGACACGGGCCACCCTTTCTGTACCCAGGAGGAGACTGTGGCTAACGTTTTGTCCTTGCCGGTCGCTTTGGCGATGTCGGCCGGTACTACTGGAGGGGCGTCTAGGACCTCTATCATTAAAACCTGGTGGTCTCTCTCTTCCTCGCCCACATGGCAGCAATCCCGGGGAATGGGGGACCTCGACAGGGCATCCGCATGGCTGATCTCCTTTCCGGGCCGGTATACCAACGCGTGCTGATACGCGTTGAGAAAAATGGCCCACCTGAGCATTCTCGGGGACAGGATTTGGGGTGTGGGCTTATCTGCGGTGAAAATGCCTAGCAAGGGCTTGTGGTCAGTCACTATGGTGAAGGGGCGGCCATACACGAAATCATGAAATTTCTTGGTCCCCGCAATTATCGCTAGTGCTTCCCTGTCTGTCTGGGCGTAGTTTCTCTCCGCTTGGGACAAGGACCTAGAGTAAAACGCTATCGGGGCCTCCCTCCCGTTCTCCAGCACGTGGCATAACACCGCCCCCACCCCCACCGGGGATGCATCGCAAATCAGGACCACTGGGCGTTTGGGATTGAAGTGGGTCAGTACAGCATCTGATGCCAGGAGTCGCTTCAGGTCATTGAAAGCCTTCTCGTGGTCGTCGCCCCACTTCCATGCCTCGTCCTTTTTTAACAATTTGTGTAGCGGTTCCGCCACGGCTGCCTTCCGAGGAAGGAAGGAGTGGTAGAAGTTGAGCAGCCCAAGGAACGACTGCAGCTCGGGCTTGGAGGTGGGGCGAGGGGCCTTTTTGATGGCGGCCACCTTGGATTGGGATGGCCGTATTCCCTCGGGAGTAATGCGGAATCCTAGGAACTCGACCTCGGTTGCGAAGAAGACGCATTTGTCCTTTCGCAACCGCAACCCCGCCTTTTCGAATTTTTCTAGGACTCTTTCCAACCTTTCTGCCAATTCCGCCCGGCTCCCCCCCGTAATCAACACGTCATCGAAGTAGGGCAACACCCCCTCTAGTCCCTTTAGGAGGCGTTCCACGAGTGATTGAAAAATCCCGGGCGCCGAATTCACGCCGAATTGGAGGCGCGATACTTGGAACGCCCCTTTGTGTGTGACTATGGTCTGCGCAGCAGCTGCGGCAGGGGTGACCGGGAGCTGCTGGTAGGCTTGGGCCAGGTCGAGTTTTGCAAAACACCTCCCCCCGTGCAACCTGGCCAACAAGTGGCTGACTACCGGCACCGGATACGCATTAGGGCGGATCGCCTTATTGATGGTGCACTTGTAATCAGCGCATATGCGGACCTCCCCGTTGGCCTTGAGCGCTGTTACAATTGGAGTTTCCCACTCCGCAGAATCAACAGGAATAAGAATCCCCTGGCCCACCAATTTGTCCAACTCCGCCTCTATTTTGTCTTTTAGGGCGAAAAGCACCCTGCGCGGTTTAAGTCTGATTGGACGCACTCCCGGGTCCAGGTCGAAAGTCACTGGGGGGCCCTTGAACTTTCCGAGTCCTTTTTTAAAAACTTCGGGGTGCGCCTCACACACGCTCTGTATTGGATCAGTCCCGGCGGCGTGTATTCCCACGGCGTGCACCCCCCCCCGATGAACAACCCCAGGGGCTGAAACCATTGAGTCCCGAGGAGGCTGCATTTACCTCCTTTGAGGACGACTAGGGGAAGCGTTGCCGTGCGCTTTTTGAACTGGACCTGGAACTTCCCAACCCCCAGTACCGGGATGCGGTTCCCTTGCACGTCCTTTAGTGTGGCCCTCAACGCCTTGAGCTTGGGCCGCACGTGGGGGGGTATCTTTAGGAACTCTCCCTGAGAGATGATAGAGTAAGAAGAACCCGAGTCCACCTCCATCCTAACAGGGGCCCCTTGTATTACTACCTCGACGAAGTATCGGGGATGCTCCGTGGAAACGCTGAAAACCGGGGCGTCGTCCTCGCTGTCGTCGGAGATGCGTCCGACGCCGTCCCGCTTCCTCGTGGTCCGGGTGCCGTGGGCCTTGGGCCTCGTGGTGCAGTCCTGCCTCGCCGAGCGGTCTGGGGAACTCCTCTTGGCCTCGTGCCGCTTCCGGCAGACCCTGGCAATGTGCCCGCGCCGGCCGCAGTTGTGGCACTCGGCCTTGCGGAACGGGCATTTGGCGCGGGCGTGGGCGGCGCCGCAGCCGTCGCAGCGTCGGCCATCCTTCTGGACCCGCCGGACGTCCTCGTCGTCGCCGCTCTCCGTGGACGAGTTCGAAACCCGCCGGGCCGCGCGCACCGAGCTCTCTGCCTTGGCGTTTTTTGGTCGCCAGTCCTGGAGCTCTTGCACGCCGGCCGTCGTGGCTTCCGCGGCCTGCGCCGTGTCGAGGACCTGTTGCCACGTGGGAGGCGGCTCCTGTTTCATCAGCGCGCGCTGGGTCTCGGTGTCCCTCAGGCCGCAGAGCAGGCAGTCGCGGAGGGTGACTTCTGTGGTCTCCCACTTGCAGGGGCCCGCGGCCAGCCGCAGGGCCGCGGCGAACTCGGCGACCGATTCCCCGGGCGCTTGGACTCGCCTCCAGAACGCGCTCCGAGCGGGGAACATCGCTATCGCGGGCCGGAGGTGGGCGCGCAACACAGCCAGAAGCTCTTTGGCTTTGTAGTCGCTCACCCTCCTCGGCGCGATCAGGTCCACCAGAGTCCTTTTTGTCTCGAGTCCGAGCATGCGGACGAAGATGGCCCTCTTCTTGTCTTCATCTGAGACTTCGAGCTCCACCAGCGCTCCGTTGAAGTCTATCTCAAACAGCTCCAAGTCTCCCGGCTTCCTGATCTCGTAGCCGGCGCATGTCTTGGTCCTGTGGGCAGCCATTATCCCATCCTCGTCGCCAGTTTACTGTATGGGACCAAAGACAACAGAACAGCCGAAGGGTTGGCTTAACACAGGTTTATTGCATAGGGATCTGGTGGAGCATGAGGTAATGGCGGTGATACATCTCTTTATATACAGTAGGGTTATACATTTGAATCTTGTAGCACGGTAGCTTATTGGCCGCTACCTGCGTGGCCTCGCCCAGGCACGCCTCTCTTCAGTAGTTCTTCTTTCCTGCTGCTGAATGCGGGGAAGGTTTTCCCGCGGCTGTCCGTGATTGAGCAATGTGAACCGTGTGAGATTGAACGCTCGCAGCTGCCCTCTATGGGCTGCTTGCTCGCGTTCCTTTACAGCTGCAATACATTGTAATTGGGGTGGTTACATTCTGACAGTACAAGACATGCATACACAACAAGGCCAAATTCCTGTAACCCTATCCCCGGACGACAAATGGCTGTCCCCAAGCCATTCTGGATAAGGAACCAGGCAACAGCCCTGTTCACTGACCGCCGGGCACGGTCCAACCGCGGGGGTCAATGCCTCCCCTATAATAGTGCCTCGGCACAATGTATGACCATAGCAACCGTGTATACGGCCATAAATGGCAAAGAAATGCCAGGTCACTGCACTCGGAAGTCTTTAAGTCCAGGCTAGCGATCTGTGCAAGATCACCACCTCCGAGGTACAGAATTAAAACATCTGGCGGTCCAGCATCCCCAATGGACATCAGGAATGGCAACAGTTCCCACCATCTATATGCCGTGCACACCATACCACTGCATACGTGCGGTTACCCGTAGCCCGAGATGGGGTCCCCATTCTGACGAAGCAGCATACTGTGCCGCCCAGTGCACATAAATTGTGACCCACAAGCCACACTACTACCAGTGTGCGGAAACACACAGGGTCTGTAAGATAAGGGGGGAGAATAGAGGGCAGAACAAGGCACTCATGCAGTGAGGGGACGAACAGACAGAGAAAAATGTGCAAATCCCCACCTGCCCATGCAACGTATGTCAGGCTCTGGATATCCAAATGCAGCCGCGGTTGATGCGGCGCTCATCCGGAAGGAATGGGTACCAATTGTAATTCAGTAAGGGGAGACCCATCTTGGTAGCAGACAACAGGCCAGGGCGTGAACCACGCGCTGCCACAAAAACATGTGGGGAAGCAACCGGACATATGGCAGCACCAGGCTACTACCCTTTTCCGGCTGACCGGCCCTTGAGGAGCGAAACCTACCCAGAGCCCACTCCTGATCGAGCAACACATTTTCTAGTTCCAGTGCCCTGCAGAACATGTCCCCTGTTGCAAGTGGTAGCAGCTCACTTAATCTGAGAGCCCCAAAGAAAGCCACAGAGGTAGTTGCCCGAAAGTAGACTCTCCGTACGCAGCATAGGCGCTGACCACGTAGGAGTCATATATATTAGTCACAAGTGCTAGCAGGGCTCGTCGCTCGCATCTCAGGGTGAAGGGCCGCCCTCATCCTAAGGTCTTGGCCATAGGCTAACCATGATGGGCCAGGGAAATCAACCACGGCCCAGTAAATATTGTCCAAGTAATGGACCATTGGGATGGCCAAATCAGGACGGGCCCTTATATATCCTGCCATGGATACCAAATAGGCTGGTAACCAATTGGCCCCATTGCGAGGCAGCTTACGGCAACGGGGCAACTCGTTGTCCCTGTCGTCCTGCCCCTCCATCTCCTCCTCAGTGGGTTCACGTTGTAGGAGGGGAAAAATGTGAATATATTCCCCACGCCACATCATCTTGCTAATAGCCCGGGACAAATAGTCACCCAGGGGTATGGAGTAATCGGCCGTCGGCAGAGCCACCGTTGGCACGGGTTGGAGTGGGGAAACACATAATAGGCCCTATCAGACCCCCGAGAAGTTATGGGAAAGCATAGGGGCGGTCACCCCTGTAAGAACCAGGGTGTAATTGGCCTGTTGTGGCCATGGCCACTGTACCCCCCCCCCCAGCGTTATGAGCTAGTGTCACAGGTGTGCTGATTAGACCAGGATACTCACTCGGTGCACCCCCACGAGCTGCCCCCACTGGGGGTTCCGGCCCGTGGTGGGCGTCGGAGCTCGCGATGGCCATCGAGCTCTGTGTTTCCGTGCATCCAGGCCGGATGGAGAGCTGCGAGGTGCCAGCCTGCGCTGGCCTGATGGCCTCCAGCAGCTCAACCCTGTTGGCGGCCCGCTGCACAGCTGTGGCCGGCATGTGGGCCGGAACCGCAGAGTTGGCAAGCCCACCATCCGAAGGTGGTGGAGCAATGTCCATTGATGCCTCAAGTGCCGAAATGCGGGCAGGAGAGCATCCACAGCATCTGACCCACCAGGATAAGGTGGGCCGGATGGGCCAGATGGCCCACTGGGTAATTGATGAGGGATAAACCCATGTGGTAATCCCTGGCCAGAATATGGCCATGCCCAGTAATCCGGCCCATGAGGGGCCGGAAGGATGGTGGGGCGGAAACCCGCACCGCGCCCAAGTGAGCCACTATGCCCCGAGCTGGGCAAAGAAGCAGCGGGGGTAAGAACCCCAGGGGAGCAGGCCTGTGCCGCCCCCGCCCGAGTCCTCAGACTGGGCTCATTGGTGGCAGTGGGTATGATAACCCCACCACCCCCCAACGGGGGTGCCGTTTGAGCCCTCCAGCCTGGTGGCACCCCCGAAGAAGTAGAGGGGGTGGGCCGAGCCCCCCCTTGGCACGACCAAGGGGCTGCCTGAGCCTTGTGCTTGGGTAAAGAGTATTCCGTCCTGCAGTACTCAGGAATCAAACTGCTGACCTTCTGCCTCCCAGTCAGCATCTTAGCCACTGGAGCCACTGCAGTCAGGTGCTATTCGGAGGAAGGGAAAACCTCCGATCGAAGATCGAGAAGCAGAGCGAGCCTCTTTAAAAGAGTCGAGCAAGGAAGGAAGCGTCAGAGCGAACTTCTCCACTGCATCGCTTCGCAAAATGGCAGCCAGGCTACCTCGTGGCCACCCCTTTTATGGAGGGGTGGCCACGCCCCCCTAACTAGCCCAGATGTCTGCGTCCGGGTGGGGGGCCCTGCAAAGAGCGCAGCGGCCATTTTGTCACTGCGCTTGCATTATATGACTTTACTTAGGAAGCTGGGGAGGCTTGGATCCAGTTAAGACTTAATGGACATTACCACATAGGCCCAAGAAAGAATCTAGCATAAAGCCTGAAAAGTAGAGTTGACAATATTTGGCTAAATGGACCACTGAGTCATAACTCAGTGTAAGGCATCTTTCTATCTTTCTGCTATGGCAGAAAGATAGAAAGCACCTTATTATTAAAGCAATCAGTGGCTGTGAATGTGGCTAAAATAATCCATCAAATCTTTCACCCATAAATATGCCCACTGAAGTTAATGATGCCATAATTGAGGTAAGCATTTTGAGTCCCGCAGCTTTTTTCTTTTTAAAAAAAACTAAACTAAAAACTGGAAGAAGCTGCCTGCAAATTGTCACACTTTTACAAGATGGTACTCTGGGAAAGGCTCTAGCTTCCTCTTTGCCTTCTGCCCTGAAAATGCCATTCCCTTAGGCATCATTGTTACGTATTGGTGCCCATGAAAAGCCAAAGGTGAAAGAGATGCCTTCTGGCACTTGACATGAATTCTGAACAAATGAGTTCTTTGTGTCTGTCTCAGCCTGGACCATCCATTTTCTCCTCTTTTTCTTTTTTTCACACTCTTTGGTTTTTTTGTGTGCTTGCCATGAAGGCTTGTGTCTGACCTGCCAAAATTTTGCCTCAGGTAAAGGAGTGTGACATTTCTATGTATGTCAAATTAATAAGACTCTGAAATGTGCTAAAAGGACTTTTTAATAGCAAACTCTCTCAAACAAAATAAATCATCTCTAAATTAATAAGGTTAAAATAATTTAAAGAAACAAGTCATGGAGCTCCATTCCAAGTAGAATATATACAAACTATTATATTAAGTGGTATTAAATGTGTTGCAGAAATGAAACAATGTGGAAAGTTGTCATCAGGCTAACCTCAAGGTTAGCCAATGACACAAGTGACTACCCCCCTACCCCCAAAAAACAACAACAACAACACACATTGTGCTAGGGGAACAGCTTGGAAAAGTTACTTTTATGGACTCCAACCCTCACAGTCCACCACTTAGTACAACCACTGGCCGTGCTGGCTTCAGACATCTGAAATGTGTAGCAAAAAATCCCCATAATGTCCCAGCCTCTGTGTAAGGGTAGTTGAAAATTTTCACTGACCCTTTTTCATTTTTTTAAAAAAAGCTAAAGTCCTCATACTTGAATGAAAATAATTTGAGATTTAAAACATTTATAAGTAGAAAAGCCAAAACTAACAGTTTTAACTGTCAAGATATATTGCTGCATATATAACTCTTACAAGCCTTGATTTGAATGACTCAACTGCGGTTGTTGTATTGTAGACATACTATGAGAATAAAGTTAAGAAAAGCGGAAAGCTGTAGGAGAAAAGGAAGATTTCACATAAGATGTATTGTCTCAACTAAGAAAGCCTTTTGTTTGCAAGATATGAACAAAGCTGTTAATAACAGGACCTTTTAGAAATAATCATTTTTCATAATTAGGGTCATTATAATTTTGAAATGACTTGATAGCACATAAAATCATCAAACTGATGACAAAACACAAGCAATGCATTCTTTGTCCCACTTTTATCTTTATCTTTGTGAGTGTGTGTGTGTGTGTGTGTGTGTGTGTGTGTGTTAACTGCATTCTAAGGGACTGCAGAGGCTCAAGTGTCTAAAACGTTGACTGGAAGGTGGCAGGCAGGTCAGGAGTTCAATACTCAAGTACTGCAGGACGGAATGAGCTCCCGTCTTTGTCCCAGCTCCTGCCAACCTAGCAGTTCGAAAGCAAGAAATTGCAAGTAGATAAATAGGGACCACTTCGGTGGGAAGGTAAACAGCATTCCATGTGCTCCAGTGTCTAGTCATGTCTGCCACATGACCACAGAAACATCTGCAGAAGCAGACAGCACTGGCTCTTCGGCTTTGAAACAGAGATGAGCACTGAACCCTAGAGTCGGATACGACTGGCTTTCGAGGAAGGGAAACCTTTACCTTTACTAACTGCATTCTACTGTTGTTAGCAGAAAAGCACAAATCGATATGTCCAGAGCTTGGAAATAATGAGTTCCAAAGAACATAGCCATCTGTAGGAAGTTACTTGTTCATATCAAGAATCAATGACAGCTACATTTTGAAATGGGTGGGAAAACTGAGGGGTTGGTATAACATAATATTTTAGTTCCTTTTTGTAGTTACTTTTCAGTGACATTTCGGAGGCATTTTGAGTGGGATTTATTGCTAAAAGAATCCAAAAAGTAACATAATAGAAACAAATTACTTTCAAAAAGTAACTTCCAAGATTTTGAAAAAGCTCCTTGTGAACTTTTTATGACATATAATTGCATCTCTATAAAATCAACATTTACAAACTGGTTGTAGGTCTACCAACAAGTAAATAAATAAAAATCTGGCAGCATTTCAGCAGAACTGAACTCACTATATATTTATGTGTCTTCTTAGTCAATATTCAATACATATACACTTTTAAAAAATCAAACAAAGGCAGGATTTTGGATAACAGATCTTCTTGCAAATCCAGTGGAAAATGCATCTGAGGCTGCACATGAGATTGCATCAGATTTTGCAAAGTATTATATCTCTATGGAAGTTTACAGAACTATGCTGATCTATATGAACTGAGAATTTTGTGGAAGGAAAAATCTGCAGGGAATACTGTATTGGCTATGAAAGCTTAGCCTCAAAGAGGAATTTTGACATTGATCTCTAGGTAAAGAACAACTCCAATAATAAGTTCAATGGTTGACTACCTGCTGTTCAGTTAGCCAATTATCTCTATGTAAACTGGAGCCTGATAGAAAACTTGCAACTGATAGAAAAGGAATTAAGATTTCCAAAGTTGTGTGGATACATGTGTTTGTCTATGTGTATGAAAGCTGATTAGTGTTATTTTTTTTTAAAAAAGTACTTATCTAAAGCATCCTTTCATACTTGATAAATGCCTAGAACTGAGATAAAAGTTGGGACTTATATTCGATAGCAAGTAAAGAAAAACCTTCCAAATACGATAAATTCCTTTTTGCTAGTTATTCGGGGGTGGGGGTGGGGAGAGAGAGAACATTAGCAGAATTTCTCAAGGCCCATCTAATGCATTTTTCTCCCTCATGCGTCAGCATAATGTTGCCGAAAAGTGGAAGTGGTTGTTATCTAAAAGGTCCAGGAATGCTTTGGCATGGAGTTTAATTTACCTAAATTATTGCTGCATTCATCTGAAATGTTGGCAATATTATTGTTGCAATTGTAAAAGCTGGTCTTATGTTATGAATGATAAATGGTAATAGAATGGGTGCTACTCTCGTTGAAGAAGCCTGGATCAGCTCCAGAGCTAGATAATTCATGATGCAAGTATTGTGACTTTCTGCTCTGGTATCTCAGTTGGAGGATCATTGTTGTCAGAGAGGATGTTTTCTCTTCTTTGCAGCCATTATTTTCACATCCTAACTGTATGCATACTGAATTTGCATCATAATGTCTCATGAAGTTCACATTTCTTACTCTGTGATTAGGAATACCTAGAAATAGGTTTTATACAAATCAGTTTTTCAGTAGAATGTGCCCAATATTCACAAATTATTTCATATTTGGGATAGAAAATTATTTTAAAAACTATTATTTAGAGATCCACGCTGACAAATTGGTAAATCAAAGAACAGGTTTTTCAGTGTTCAGCCTTTAGAAGAATGATTTGGAGTCCCTAGGTATTTTGCCATATCAGTGCTAAATTAAGGACACCACTTTATCCCCCTCCCCTCATTTTTAACATTCATATGGCAAGCAGGTACAACATTGTCTTCTCTATGAAGGAAAAATCTGCTAAATTGGGTTAGAGAAAATGGAAGATAGGTCATTTTTGAAGACTTCATCAAAATGACCTAAATTCTTTATATGTGTTACAGCAAGAATTTGATGTTTAAAAACATTAATTTACAAGATAAAATTAAACTCTGTCCCCCCCCCCCCCCCATTCTTAAAAGAATCACATAGTGAAATGTTCTCATCATAGAAAGGCCATCACAATAATTCATGAATCTATTCTTGTTGCATTTACATGGTTAGATAAGTAGATTGTTCAATGTTATCTTGGCTGCTTCCTGCCTTCTCTAAGGCATTGGGAACGATGATTTTAATGAATATGCTATGTGTTTTATGTATGACAAAAGTAAAGATAAAAGTTTCCCTTGTTTGAAAACCAGTCGTATCTGACTCTAGTGTTCAGTGCTCATCTCTGTTTCAAAGCCGAAGAGCCAGCGCTGTCTGCTTCTGCAGACATTTCCGTGGTCATGTGGCAGGCATGACTAGACACCGGAGCGCACCTATCGCTGTTACCTTCCTACTGAAGTGGTCCCTATTTATCTACTTGCAATTTCTTGCTTTTGAACTGCTAGGTTGGCAGGAGCTGGGACAAAGATGGGAGCTCATTCCATCCTGCAGTACTCAGGAATCGAACTGCTGACCTTCCACTTCCCAGTCAGCATCTTAGCCACTTCAGCCACTGCAATCCCTATTGCCTTGTTAATCACATAGGGATTGTGTAGCAATACATAAATTTAATGAAGTAGCTATTGAGGGACTGTCACAATCAGAAAGAGGATGGTGAGAAATGTGGAACATCTGTACACCTGGAAGAAATCTCCAAGGGACAAGGGCCCTCAAATGCAAATATAGTTTTCCACCAAAGGTTCTGGGACATGGCAGTCCCAGTCCCAGTCCCAACCATGAAAAGAAGATTTACATTAAGATGTCCTCCAGGTTTTTTAGGGATTCCTGATATCCACAACTACTTTTGCCTAATGTCATGAAAGTTAGAGCTAGGCCAATCAGAATATTAGAGGTTTGGAGTAGTGGATGGGGACACACATTGGGAATTAATATTTGGCTATTGAGGCTACACATTGCTCATAATTAATGTCAGTGGATTGTGTTTTAGTTCTTTCCACAAAATTCCTTGCTTTGATCAATAGTTTGACCACTGCACATTATGCAAATAGGTTCAGAAATTATCCTGGAAGTTATGTAGGTTTGATAAGAGAGAGAATGCAGCTAGTAGATAATCTAAATGTAAGTTGCATAATGGATACTCCCCCCCATGCGAAAGTCATACATCTTTTGTTCCTCCCCATGCATCCTTGAAATATCCCTCTAGCTTTGCAAGGAACAAGAAGAAATGTCAGGATGATACGTATGTTGAACTATTTTAACTTTTGTATACAGGCAAAGGAGGAGTAGGAGATAGAAGATCCCTTGAAAATGTGATTGACTATGCACTGACAGCAAATGCTCAGATTCTGGAGCTTTATGTTTCACTCTATTTTCCATTAACATCTATACCTATAAAAAGTGGCCTGAACCGTTGGGTTCATTCATAGGCTCCCGCACCAGGCCCAAACATCCCCGACATAGCCCTCCGCACTCACCATACCCCCTGCCTTTCCAACACCACGGGGTTCCCGTGGTCGCCAGTGGGGTAGCACCCCCACGAAAGCAACCAAAAAAATAAAACTACAAGTCCCAGAGTCCTCTTCGCTGTGCAACCCCTCAGCCAATCAGGCTGAGGTACGCGAGCACAGAAGAGCCTGGGAAAGTACGACATGCTGTCAAAAAAAAATGCCACGGAAAAAAGCCCAACCACAAAAAGGTAAATGACGAGAGAAAGAGGGAATGAGGGGGCAGCCCAGGATCCACACTGCCCACACGCCCCACCACCTTGCACCCTTAACAGTCCCTCTCCCCCACCCCACTTACTTTTTTAAGGTAGGTGTTTTTCCAACAAAACACGGCCTTCTCCACTGGAATGCACGCTGGTCTCTCCTCCGATCCTGCCGGCGTTGAGGCCTCAATGCCGGCAGGATCAGAGAAGTGACTCATGTGCATCCCAGCGGAGAAGGCCACACCGGGGGAAACACGCCTGCCAAAAAAATTTAAAGGAGATTGCAGGTCCCCATTTGCACGGGAAGGCAGGGCCGAAGGACCCGGCCACTGCTACCCATGGGTGATGGGGAATGGTGCCACTAAGATTCCCAAAGCCTGGCATTGCAGTCCAGGCTAAGGGAAAATCCCCCCCCCCCCCGGGCCGGCCCCACTTTAAAAAAAAAAACAGAAAGCAAAGACAGCTATCAGAACCCCGTTCACTGTCTTTGCTTACCGGGAAAATACCCCTCCCCCCGTAGCCACTGCTGTCGCAAGGATTCCCATGGTCTGGCCACCAAAGGCAGACCACGGGAATCCCCTCCGCCACCACCACCGCAACAGCAGCCAAATTTACCGCATCCTGGCCAGCAAGGCAAGGCCACGGTAAATCCTCCCAACACACACACACACACACACACACACACACACACACACACACACACACACACCATACCAACCAACCAACCAACAAACCCTCCCACCAACCCACAACAACAACAACAACAATTCAAACTTACCTAAACAGAGCCACCCTTACACACGTCCGTCTTCCACGACTGCCTCTTCCATCTGAACATTAGTGAATGTATTCCACCAGAGGGAGCTACAATTAATTAGAGATACTGTTCAGTGAACACTATCTCTAACTAAATATAGCACCCTCTGGTGGACTACATTCACTAACTATCACTCTGTCTCTGTCTCTGTCTCTCTCACACACACAGAGAGACACACACACAGAGTGCTTTTCTATTTATCTCTCTTTCATACACACACAAACACAGACAAACACACGCTCACACACACACATGACACTACTGTCTTAAAATTTTTTTTTAATGTGTGTGTTGGTGGTTGAAGAGGTATTTTACGTAGGGGTGGTGGTTGTACAGAACCAAAACCACCCCAAACCACGAACACACACATTAAAAATGCCTGGCAAGGCCGGACAAACTATGCTAGTATTTCTAAATGAAGAAACCTGCAATTGGTCTGCCAAATTAATTTGAGCATATAGCCCTAATAACAGCCCAAAGCCTATTAGTTACCCCCGATGGTATAACACAGTCAATGTTAATATCCATGAAGAATAGCTGCATGAACTCAGCATGCAACAGCAAATGTCTATGCTGACATCTTAATCTACAACTATCCATTATTAAAATTTACACTGGCTGTTTTATCCTGGTGCAGAAATGCAACAGGATTTTGTCCATTGTCTGGTACAACAGAGTGTGGTGCAATGGTGAGATTATCAGATTGGGACTTAGAAGATCAAGTTTATATTTCCCTAGCCTTTTGAGCCCCTCAGGAACACTATCAGCTTTAAACATGGGCATTAAAATTAATGGGGAATACCTGGATAACATCTGATATGCTGATGACACAGTGTTGTTGGCCACAAAACCTTGCATATCTTCAGTTGATGCTAGGTCGAGTTAGAGCTTCAAGGGCAGCATATGGTTTGGATCTTAACACCAACAAGACATAATATCTGGTTATAGCGAGCTAATGGCAGGAACACAATAAATCAAAAGAGTGGATAAAATTGTCTATTTGGGGAGTAAAATGAAAAGTGGGATTCTGAGGTAGAGATTAAAATACAAATAGAAAAAGCAAGATCCACCTTCATAAAAATGTGACATTTGTGATGCAGTAAAGATCTAACTCTCGCTACAAAGATCCACATAGTGAGATATTACATATTCCCAGTGTTGCTATATGGAGTTGAAGCTAGGACATTGACTAAAGCATCTGAAAAGAGAATTGAAGCTTTTGATATGTTGATCTACAGATGGCTGCTAAGGATATCATGGGTTGAACATGTGACTAACATAAAAGTATTGCACCAAATGAATAAAGAACAAGAACTCTTTAAGACCATCGAGCAAAGAAAGCTCCAATATCTGGGCCATATCATGAGGAACAACATAAAATAAAGAATATTCCAACTCTCTCTGCAAGGAAAGATCCCTGGGAAGAGAGGCCCTGGACATGGACTTCATGGCTGCAGAACCTGAGAGACTGGTGTGACATGTCCTCAGAAGACATCTCCTGTACACAACTTCTTTATCTTCCTTACAAACATATATAGCCTTCAACATTGTAATGCATGAAGTGGGGGAAAATGAAAAAGCTGAGTGGTGCAGGTACCTGATCTTTGCTGGCTAGCAAGGTACCCAGAATGGCCAAAATGCTAGTATGGAGGATAAAACCAAGATGGCAGAAGGAACCATTGAAACTAGTAGAAACAATGTTACTATTGTGGGGGTTTTGTGTGTGTGCAAAAAAGGAACAGGAAAAACAACAGTAGACGTTTCCACTTATGGCCGGAAGGACGGTGTGGGTCTAGGGAGAAATACCTTTTTTAGTGTGATAACAATAAACAAACAGGTTGGAGGGCAGCACAGAAAGAGCTCTGGGATTGCATATGTCTTGTGGACTGCAGGTTGGAGACCCCTGCATTAGATCATGAAACACACTTCATAGTCTTGGGCCATTCACTGACTGACTCTCATTCTGGTTTACCTCATTGAGGTTGTTGTGAAGATGAGGTGGAGAAGAGGAGAGCTATGTGTGTTGCCCTGAGGTCATTGGTGGACAGTATATAATTATTATTATTATTAGCAGCAAAAACAATACAGAATGTGTCTTTTGATAGGAATACTGAATACTGTACATTAATAAGAAGTATCTTGCACAGCACTCCACATGGAAGGGGATGGGATGTTTTGCTGTCCCACTTCTTTTCAGAAGAATCATGTAAGAAATGTGATAAGGACCAAGAGAGAAAAATCTTCATATGAAAACAGTTTCATTCACCTACTCATCCCACTGTACATGGAATTTGTCCTTTGGCTGTCAATTGAATTTTTCTTTCTCTATTTAGACTTAGATCCTCCCATGCTATGTACCATATCTGTCAGCAAGGGATCTCCAATGGTTTCTGCCTTGGGCAAGTACTTTGGCATCCTCCCATGTCATTTACAGGGTCATTAAATCTGCCATGAAAGTTCTTTGCCAGATACGTGGAGGGTATCCTCATTGTCATTTGGCATTAGGAGGGGTCCAACTTATTGCCACCATAGGGATCCTGTTTTTCTCCATACAAAAAACATGGCCTGCCATTTGGAGTCTTGACTCTTTTGTCCCTTAGGAGTAAAACACACATGTTTAATACTAAAAATACTATAGGGTGAACCATTTTTAAAAATTTTATTTTCATTTTGCATTTTAATCACACTGTTGAATTAACCAAGATTAATTTTCAAAACAATTCATATCAAAATGCATTAACACTTTTTGGAGGCATTGGGGGGGGTGGGGGGGGGTATGTGAAATACATGATCTGCAAGATACTTGGAAACAACATTTGGTATTTTGTTAAAATCTTGAAGGACTTAGTTTCTGCCTGCTGTTCTAAATATGCATTCCTGTAACTCAGTCTGTTATTCTGCATTGAAGGACTCCTGAGGACATATTTTGGGATGGACTATTTCTTCCTTCCTTTTTTATTAAAAAGTTTTCTAATCTTATACTTTAGAAGAGTTTATATAGAGGCAGTGTGCTTGTCTTCATTACATAAAAAATTATAATTTATGCACAGTACATCAGGGGCCAGATTACATGTTATTCTAGATATGTCACACAGAGTTGCACAGATTTTTAAAAAAATATAACTCTGCATAATATCTTCTGAAAATCTTAATCTGACTTGAAACTCCCAGAGACAGAATGGTTTTTTCCCTCTCTGATATTTGAAATGTCCTCATCTCCTAAAGCATGTGAAGGAAGGATTTACCCCTTTCTTGATACAGTCTGTTCCCAATCTTGACTGGGACTCCTGGCAAGTATGATTACACCTTTTAAAAGATTTGCTGAACACCAACTTGTGTGTAAGATAAAAGAACACGCTAACATCTCCAACATCTCCATCATCATATTTTTGCAGTGCTATAATCTTGAAAATATGCACAGCACCCATAATCCAGAACTCAGTGCAATATCCTCTCTGGTCGGATAAAGGCCAGTTTAGTCTCTGCACTATTGTTCACTTGAGTTGGCCATACAGATTTCAGTGGGTGCCGAAAAAGTCTTTAGCAATCAAGGAAAAGTCACAAATATTAAGAAATAAGAATTAAAGCCCTTGACTAAGATTGACCAGAGAATATGTCATGCTTTCTTTGGTTCTACTAAAGTCACATGTAGTCTGTGGGTATGTCATTGAACATCCAGTTTTAATTATTTTTTGATTAAAGGCTTGCTTAGTTCAGCACCCCGTGCCTTGAAGGCTTACCAGATGCCTTTGGGATGCAGGACATGAGGACAGTAGTCCTCCTCCCATTTTATAAACACTTTGTGAGGAACTGACCAAAGCTTTCGCCTACTTCAAAATATATTTGGGTATGGATATGAGAATTAGACCCCAGTAAACTTGACTGTTACATTTTTCCTTGTTCTTGAAATAACTTTGATTCCCTGGGTTACCCTCACATCCTTACAGTTGTCTTATGGTTTGGTGCTTACATCTCGTATACTTATTTGTTTTTGAATTTATTTAGCTGTTTCTGTTGGGGGTGTAAATAAAGGAATGCCAAGGGAGTAGTTGCCATAGCAACAGAATCCTCACAGAAGATTTCTAAACTTGTACTTCCCACTCATAGCATACATAAAATTCTGAAATCTCAAAGAATGAGTGCTAATTATCTGATGAAATTTGCTGTGGTGAGCAGAACACAGACAATTTCCATCAATTAGCAGGTAACCCACTTCACTCTATGTGTAATTTACTAAACTAAGAGTGACTTATTTAAGTATTGCGATTAATTTTTATAAAATAGTTACTTTAAATTTGTCTCCAGCTCAGAAGAACATAGCTGTTTCAAAAATATTCTTGATTCATAGGAACATCCAAAACAAACAGGATTGACAATTTATCAGGCCATTTGCTCTTGCTGCCCCCAATAATGTCACTTTAAAAGAGATCCTTTGGCACAGGTGACAAGAGACTCTGTCATCTCATCATCCGTGGACCTATGCTGGTAAGAGAACTTGTGGCCTTCAGGTTTTGGTAAACTAAAGTTTCAACCTTATCTTACAATTAACCTAGTTGGCCAGGCCAGATGGAAAATGTGAGCCAGCAACGTTGAAGAGTCCTACACTGAAAAACGGTGAACAGGGAAACATTTTTTGTCAAGGTTAGTACACAGCTTCCTGTAGCTCCATTTTTCCAGATTAAAATTCTTTTTACCACAATTCAACCCCTGTCTCTATTCCATGGTGAAATCTGAAGCAGATCTGAAATAAAATTTAATGATTTGAAGAACAGCCAGGCAACCAAAAGGATAATTGTTTTATTTGTTTTAATTATTCCGACAAAATCTCACATCTAGAAATCATATTTTTAGAGAAATATTTACTAGGCTTGTGGAAATACCATGTCCTTAGAATTTGCCCAGGTTATTTATCTTACAAACAACAACAACCAGTTTGCAGGCGCACCCCCCAATAACGGACTCAGACACCATTGAAAGTGGATAACAGCATTGGGCCACATTTATTGATTCATGCCCTAGTCCGAATTATAAATTTGTATTGGTAAAACGACCAATCATAATTCTTAAGGCAAGCAGGCCGAAGTAACACTGGTAAGGTACCACCCAAAATTGCCCACGGCAATTGGTTACAATGTATCAATTTGTATCAATTTGTTTGTTGACAACAAACAAATTGTTGACCGTAGTCAATATCTAACTCATGACCCCACCCTCTGACTCGTATCCGTGAAATCACGGGGTGATGCATGCTGGCTAGCTATCGCCATCACCCCGTCGCCTGGTTCGTCGTTGACCGGACAACGTTTAACTAATTTATTCCTATCTAGTGTTGTCCAGTCAATTGCGAACCTGCCGGATACCTGTGGGTCATAACTGTTTACCTTACCAGTGCTACCCGCCACACGGAGGGGCTTCAAAGAAGGCCTGACGCCCCCCCCCCCAGACCGTCAGCTCGGTCAACAGGCCTGCTCGCCAATCACCCAACAGGAGATCCATACCTCCTCGCGACAGATGGACCCCATCCCCTGCATACAAGTCATAATTTTGTAGGCTAATAGCGGGGTGACGACTGTCCCGTCCCCAAGCCCTGTCGGCAAGGAACCGCGCCACCGCCCTATTGACCGTGCACCTAGCGCGGTCAAGGGCCATGAGGTCAATGCCCCTTCTGTAAGAATGGCGCGGAATCATGTCCGACCAAACCAGGGTTGTGGGAGGCCAGACGTAGTGCAAGTAGGCGAGGTCCTCGCAAATCGCATGCTTGAGCGATAAGCCGGTGACCTGACCCAAATCATTGCCCCCCAGGTGCATGATGAGAATGTCAGGCGGGTCAGCACTTCTGCCTGAAAAAAGAAAAGGCAGCAGCTCCCGCCATAACATCCCAGGCTTACCATGCCATGTGGGACTGGCGTGTTCACCCAGTCCCAGTCGGGGTCCCACTCTGTCGCCGCAGCGTAACGCGCTGCCCTTTGCACATAGCTGTGGCCCACCAGCCATACTGTCACCGATGTAATACGACACCCAGGGTCTGTAAGAAAATTGAGGAAAAAAGGAAGGTAAGGTGACTGAATTGGTACTCACGGCAGAAGTGGGCGCACATAAAACTGAAAACATTGCGAACCCCACCTCCCCATGCTGCGTATGTCAGCCCCAGAGTACCCAAAAGCAGCTGCTGTAGAGGCTGCACCAATACGGAATGAATGTGTGCCATAACGGGCACCTGGTAGGCCCACCCTGGCGAGGGCTCTGCCTGTCACCTTCCAAAACTGAAATTTAGTAAGGGGAGACCCATCTTGGTGACAGAAAAACGGGCCATGGTGCGTGCCACGCAGTGCAAGAAACTCCTGTAGGGCACCAACCGGACAGATGTCTGCCAAAGAACACTGTAGCAGCCTTACACCACTGCCTACGCCATGCTGATCGGTCTTAGAGGAGCGTATCCTCAACTGGGCCCAGTCTTTGGCAACATAGACATCCTCGAGTTCCAGTGCCCTACAACTTGCATCCGCCTTAGACAGCATCACAAGTTCGCTGATGCGGAGCGCTCCAAAAAATGCCACCGTTGTGGCTGCATGGAAAAGGGCTGCCTCATAATGATCAAAACAGAGGCCTGGCCAGCCCCGGGCCAACTGGGTAAGAACCCCTGGGGAAATAGGGTGCCGGTCGTCCGGGCAACGCCCGCGCTCGCGCACCCACCCCTCCAAAACATGTCTCACACGGAAGTCAGAGGTGCTGTCCACATGACCTCCCACTTTGGCCATAAAAGCCAGCGCCGAGAGCTTGGATGCTATGGTGCGAGGTTCGAGGCCCTGGGCATGCAGGTGGACCATGAACCGCAGAACATGGCCCACCGGGATAGGCCAGGTCTCTAGCAGGTGAAATTGGGCAGAAAATGCCCTGTAAGAATTAAATGCTTGTTGGTACGCCTTACGCGTGCGTGGCGCTAATGACAGGCCAATCGCCCGGTTCACCTCTCCTTGCCAATGGTCCACATCTCGTCCGGGAGTGGCGAGGGAAATTCCTCCGCATCCGGGGCCAAGGCACGGAACCGGGAGATCTGCAGGCGGGACAAAGCGTCAGCAATATCATTATTAACCCCTGGGACATGCCTAGCCCTGAACAAGATGTTGAGGCGCAGGCAGCGCAGCACAAACTGGCGCACTAGGTCCATAACCCTGGGCGATTTGGAAGTCTGTGCATTGACAATGTGGACAACAGCAGCGTTGTCACACCAGAAATGCACGACCGAGTTGGCCCCTTCCTCGCCCCGTAGCATCAAAGCACCCAGGATAGGGAAAAATTCCAGGTATGTGAGATCGCGTAAGCGACCCGTGCCTGCCCAGGCCGGTGGCCATCCACCATAGGCCCACTTCCCATTGAAGTACATCCCATAACCCAGGGATCCTGAGGCATCAGACTGGATCTGAAAATTGGGGGAAGCCAGGAGGTCAGACCTCCAAAATGAGACCCCATTGAACTCCCTCAGGAACTGTAACCAGACAAACATGTCTGCCCTGATACCCCGGGTAAGCCTGACTCTGTGGTGAGGCCTGGATAACCCTGCCATGGCGTCGCACAAGCGCCGAGCAAAAGCCCTGCCCGGTGCGACCACCCTGCAAGCGAAATTGAGGTGACCATGTAGCACCTGCAGTTCCCTCAGTGATGCCTTGCGCTTGGCCAGCAAATCCGAGATAAGGGCCACTATCCTGGACACCTTCTCCCCCGGTAACCTAGAAGCCTGCGCTACTGTGTCAATCTCCACCCCCAGGAATACTAGCTTGGTAGATGGGCCCTCGGTCTTTTCGGGCGCTAAAGGGACACCGAGTTCCTCCATTAGCGTCTGAAATGTAGTGAGGAGACGTGTGCACGTGTCCCAGCCCCGTTCACCCCCGAATAAAAAGTCATCCAGGTAATGGGCTACAGACCGGGACCCTGACCTGCGGACGAAAGCCCACTCTAAGATGGTACTGAAACGCTCAAAGGCCGAGCATGATATGGAACAGCCAAAAGGCATGGCCTTATCAAAATAATATTCGCCCCGAAATTTAAAACCCAGCAACTCAAAGTCGCCCGGATGCACTGGCAAAAGGCGAAAAGCCGACTTAATGTCGCACTTAGCCAGCAGGGCACCCGGGCCACACGAGCGCACCATGCGCAGCGTGTGGTCAAAAGATGTATACCTGACTGAACAAAGGTCATCAGGGATAGCATCATTGACCGATCGGCCGGCTGGGTAGGACAAATGATGAATAAGGCGAAACTCGCCTATAGACTTTTTGGGAACCAAGCCCCGGGGCGAAACCTTAAGATTAGGAAACGGGGGCGCAGGGAAAGGGCCAGCGACCCTGCCCGCATCTACCTCCTTCATGATGCTGGCAGCAGCCACCTCCTCCCTCCCCCTAAGGGATAAAAGGTTGGGGGTATCCTGAGGGGACCTATCACCCATGAAAGGGATACGGAACCCCTGCTTAAAGCCCTGAAGGAGATACTCCGCATCCTCCCCCTTTGGGTACGATGTGAGCCAACGCTCCAACATACGCACATTAATTGGGGAGGGGGCCTTTCGGTGAACTAGCTCCATCTGTGGCAGTCTTGCCAGCCCACTGTCCGCCCCTCCCTCTGCCCCGTGTCCCTCCAGGCCTGGGACAGGCAGAGGCTGCGTGGGGGCCCGC
Source organism: Bradypodion ventrale (assembly GCA_035047345.1). Taxonomy (NCBI): domain Eukaryota; kingdom Metazoa; phylum Chordata; class Lepidosauria; order Squamata; family Chamaeleonidae; genus Bradypodion; species Bradypodion ventrale. The sequence goes on along the minus strand of JAWDJE010000003.1, from coordinate 105,825,043 downwards.
ACAGGTGGGACACTCATGCCTGTACTTGCAATTCTTCCTATTGCAGGAACCATTGGACGAGAAAGTCCAGCACAGCAGGTGGGCTGGAACCCCCTGACCTGCCACCTGGCGGGGAACCTGTGCTGGGGCCGCTCGCTGGACCGCATGTCCACAATGGTATCACTCCCCTGGCGCGGGGCGCGTGGGCGTCATGTACAGAAGCCAAAGCCTCTGGCACGGCTCGTCCCACCTCATCTCGGGGTGCAGGGGAATCCGCATATGGAATTCCTCGTCATAAGCCAACCACGAGGGGCCCGGAAAATCGACCATCGCCCTATAGATGTTGTCCAAATATTGGACCATCGGAATAGCCAAATCCGGCCGCGCCCTCAGGTACACTGCTATGTAGATTAAGTAAGCCGGCAGCCAGTTGGCCCAGGTACGTGGTGGCTTGCGACGACGTGCCTGCTCCTTATCCTTCTCATCCTGCCCCTCCCTCTCCTCCTTGGTGGGCTCTCTGTTTAGGAGTGAGAAGATATCTACATACTCCCCCCGCCATATCTTTTCTCTGGTGGCCTGTGCTAGGTGGTCACCCAGTGGCAAAGAATACCCTGCCGTTGGCAAGGCCGAAACCGGCACCGCAGACAACGCGGGCATCTGAAAAGGGGCCTGTGCTAGTCCAGCCACCCCCAATACATTCCCCGCAGGGTAGGGAACACCCCCGACCCCAGGGCTCTGGGTGGCAGTTATCATCGCCGGGTGGGGCGCCAGCGGCTGGGCCACCGCACCACCCGCGCGAGGCCAAGGCCATTGAAAAGCCCCCCCATAGCGGCAATGTGTGTAGGTGTACTGGCTTGGACCGCATACTCACATGTTGCACCCCCGCGGGCCGCCCCCACCGGGGGTTCCGGCCCACCGGGGGCGTCGGAGCTCACGACCGCCGTAGAGCTCATCATCGGGGCCTGACCCGCACCTGCTTGCTGGCTGGGGAGCTGCGAGGCAGTGGCCGAAGTCGCACCACGCGCCTGCAGCAGCTCGACCCGTCCCGTCGCCTGCTGTTGCCCAGCCGGCGGCGCCTCTAAACGAACCCCACAGGGAGCCCCAGCATGGCTGGCCCGAGCCAAGGACGCCTCCAGGGCCGCAACGTGGGCCAGTAAGGCCTCCACGCTGACATGGGGCCAAGGGCCGGCCGGCCCGCCTGTTACAGGCGCGGGTACAGGTCCCTGTACCCCAGGACCCGAATAGGGCCATTGCCCCACACCGAAGCCCGGCAGGGTCGGTGCAGGCACCTGCCAAGGCAGGGGGCCACACCACCCCCCAAGGCTAGAAGGCCCCGGGGGAAGCTGCGCCCCAACTGCTGCAGGCCCAGCCCGATGGGCAGAGCCAGGAGCGGTGTCCACTGCTTGCGGGCCGCGGGCCGCAGCCCTTACCGGGCCCATGCTCGGGTCTCCCGCTTCTGGCCAAGGGGTGATCGACCCCATCCCGCCGGTCCCGGCGGGTACCGGCAAAGGCGGCTGCTGGGGAGGCGCCACCGCGGTCCTCCGACCCGGATTGCGCCTCCTGACAGCGCGAGCCGCACTCGAAGCCGCCTTCTTCTTCGAAGGCATCTCAATCTGGGCAAAGGGAAGCCGAAAGAGAAGATTCGCCGCCAAAAGGCTTCCCAAGCAAGGTAAGGAGCGACGGAGACACAGGGGAAAAAACTTCTCCGCTCCGTCGCTTAGCTAAAATGGCAGCTCGGCTGCCTCGTGGCCACCCCTTTTATAAGGGAGCTGGCCACGCCCTAAACTACCCGGATCCTTCGTCCTGTGGGGGGGGGCCCGCAAAGAGCGCGGCGGCCATTTTGGCGCCGCGCTTGCATTGCTTTCATTGCAATTTGTAGCCTGTTCATTTTTATTTGTAGTTGGATAATTAAAATGTCTGTACATATTTGTGAGTGTCTGAATGGGGGTGCATAAAATTAAGGAAAATAAAAGGTTTTGACCTGGAATGGATAAGGTGAAACTAAGAGCCATCAATTACTGCTTGAACTCCAGTGTGCAGGCAAACCTCTTGCTAGTTTTCTTCCTTTTCCATCACAAAATAATCTATTTACTCATATTTATTCAACAATAATATTTGTTGAAGGGAGAGGAAACACCACCTATTAGTTACTTAGCTGCCCAATAGAACCTGATCATTGCCTTGTGTGTCACATTTGTCATGTAAATTCTATGGAATACAGGAAGGCACAGAAAAAATAGTGCTAAAGCCAATGTACTGCAAAAGCAGAAGTAGTGCAAAAGTGCAGCAAGCATTAAAAAGAAAAAGGTAAAATATAATATTGAGGGGAGGGGAGGAATCATTTGATTTGTGATCAAATAGTTTGCAGAATTGAAGCTGTGGGAACCCTTTTGCTAGAATGTGCTGATGTGACTACCCTGCTCACATCCCAAGAGATTGAAGACACCCAAGAGATTGAAGACATCCATGCATACAGTTCATGACTTGATTGGATTGTAAAGTCTAATACAAATATGGTCTGCAGTTGCTTAAAAAGAAGATAAATTTCTCCTATATAGAGCCACCATACTTAAAATGGAAGTGATGTAAAGAAAACTCTTTGACAGACTAATACCCTTCCTTCATCTTTCTGTGAAGCAAAATGGCATCCAATCACAATACAAGGAAATTTATCAGGACAACTTAGATTTTTCAGTGCTGCTTACGCTGCCAATCTTCTTTTTTGGGCTCCCCACTTTGTTATTTCCGTTCTCTAAGTGGTGTTTTAAAAACCAATTTGGATATTTTGAACCAAAGCAATTGCCAGTGCTTTGCGGAGCCCTGGTTCATGTTGCAGTCTTTCTTGCTTCACTTCAAATCAGTTCAACAACTCACAAATAACCCTACTTAACTGGCTGCCTGCAACCTGCCTCCACTGATTAAATGTATTATTTAGATTTAACTCCCTACATCATGGCTAAAAATGTGGCAACGTTTTCTGCATTCCTCTGAAACCAGATGCTAGGCCTATGATAGTGAGCCTTGGCACTCCAGATGTTCTTGAACTTCAATTCCCAGAAGCCCTGATCAGCAGGAATTCTAACTTGGGCTTCTCGGAATTGAAGTCAAAGAACACCTGGTGTGCCAAGGTTCACTATCACTGTGCTAGGCTAAATCTAAATATCAAATTAGAAGAGGAAAGGCTAAACTTAGGGGAATGTTGTGGCTTAGCAGTTAAGGTGCTGAACTTGATGACTGGAAGGGGCAATTCAGCAGTTCAAGACCTAAGTGCTGCATGATGGAGTGAGCTCCTGTCTCTATCCCATCTTCTGCCAAACTAGCAGTTCGAAAGCAAGAAATTGCAAGTAGATAAATAGGTACCACTTTGGTGGGAAGGTAACAGTGTTCCATGCACTGCACAGTTTAGTCATGCCTGCCAATGGCAATGTCTGCAGACACAGATAGTGCTGGCTCTTTGGCTGTAAATGAAAATGAGCACTGTACCCCAGAGTTGGATACTACTGGCTTTCGAGCAAGGGTGACATTTAGGCTAAACTTATAGAAAACAAAAACAATGCATCTTGCTTAACAGATGAAAGAGGAAGAGTGTATTCCACCAAGACTAGATTTTTGCTGGACCATCTGAAAGTCACTCAATAGACTTTGAAGTGAAGTAGGAAGATAATCATGTAAAACAGGGCTATGCAAATACAGAACAAATTTTCTGTGAATGTGGAGAAATTCAATCAATGCAGCTTTTACATGTATTCAATTTGTGCCCCACTATTTACATAGAAGATGATCTTATGAATGGCAGAGGTAACTCTATTAAAGTAGCCTGAATCTAGTCAAAGATAGCCTAATTATTTTAATTTGTTTTGAATTTTACCTTTATTTCATATATATCTATAATTTTAAATTGTGCAATACTCTGATATGAAGACTTCATTTCAGACTTCCCACCGGGAATACCATTGCTTTGACTATGTGAATGTTTGTTTGCAAGGTGATGTCTCTACTTTTAACTATGTTCCCCAGGTTTCTCATAGCTTTTCTCCCAAGCATCAGTCGCCTTTTTATTCCATGGCTGCAATCACTATCTGCAGTGATTTTTTATCCTAAGAAAGTAAACTCTGTCACTGCTTCTACTTCTTCCCCATCTATTATCCAGGGACTGATAGGGCCTGTTGCCATTTTCTTGCTTTTCTTGATGTTGAGTCTCAAGCCAGCTTTTGCACTCTGTTCTTTCAACCTAAGCAGAAGCTTCTTTAGCTTTTCCTCACTTTCTGTCATTAGGGTAGTATCATCTGCATATCTCAAATTGTAGATGTTTCTCCCAGCCATTTTGATCCCAACTTGTGATTCATCCCAACTTGAAGTACTTCCTAATATTTAATGTAGACCACTACAGTTTTCCACTGTGGTGAACCATATATATGAGCAATGATTTTGAAAACATGTTCACCACACTAGTATTAGCTTAAGCTTACTATGAACTTATGTTTGTTGCAGTTATGTATGGGAAGGAGAAAGAATGATCTTTCCACTAATCTCCACACACTGGACTGAATGTCTATGTAAACCATGTGCATATGAAACTAAATGTGCCTACCTACTCACTCATAGGAACAGAAAACTTCCTTTTTCAAGGCTCCTGATCACTGAGACAGAAAATGACATGTAATTAGGGTCTTTGAAGAGATGTAAATTTTAATTTTATTTTTATTTTGTAAAAGAGAACATGTTTAAACAAGAGGATAAGATTTAATTTCATTTTTTGGTCCCTGAAATATTGGTTTTGGTGCATATTTATAATGTGTGTATCTATAAAATAGTGAATTATTGGAAAAGATAGTGTTTCCTTCCTGGATGAAATACCTGTAGTGAATGAAGTAGCTTTGGATGAATTAATTGTATCTTTTTGATCAATTGACCTATCCTTTGATGCTAGCTATATGTATGCACTTAGTTTTAGGAACGAAAAGGCACTGAAACATTTTATGCAAAAGGCAGATTGTGGAGGAAAAGCTTCTTGTCTTGCTTTTTGCTGAGGGGGACAGTCATCTATCTCATTCTATTTGTGAGCCAAATTTAGATAATGGTGGGATTTTTTACCTTCTGCAGATATTCAACTGAATGATGGAAACTGAAAGGAAAACACTATGTGTGACTACCATACAGGTATTTTTGTTGTTGTTCAGTCGCACAGTCGATTCCGACCCTTTGCGACCCTATAGACCGTTTTTCTCCAGGCGCCTCTGTCCTCCACCATCCCCCTCAGCACTCCCAGTTCTGTACCCATTGTGTCTACAATCCCATCTAGCCATCTCATCTTTGGCCTCCCCCTTCTTCTTTTGCCCTCCACCTTTCCCAACATCAAGGCCTTCTCAAGCGAATCCTCCCTTCTCATTTGATGTCCAAAGTACTTCAGCTTCGTCTTTACTATTAGACCTTCCAATGAGCAGTCAGGGTTGATTTCTTCTAAGATTGACCTATTTGTTCTCCTCGCTGTCCAGGGTACCCTCAAAACTCTCCTCCAACACCACATTTCAAAGGCATCTATTCTTCTGCGCTCAGCCTTCCTAATGGTCCAGCTCTCACACCCATACATTACCACTGGGAATACCATTGCTTTGACTATTCTAATTTTTGTTTGCAATGTGATATCTCTGCTTTTCACTATGTTCCCCAGGTTTCTCATGGCTTGTCTCCCAAGAATCAGTCGCCTTTTTATTTCATGGCTGCAATCCCCATCTGCAGTGATCTTTGATCCAAGGAATGTAAAATCTGTCACTGCTTCTACTTCTTCCCCATCTATTTTCCAGGAACTGATGGGGCCTGTTGCCATTATCTTGGTTTTCTTGATATTGAGTCTCAAGCCAGCTTTTGCACTTTCCTCCTTCAGCCCGATCAAGAGATTCTTTAGGTCTTCCTCACTTTCTGCAATGTCTACACATGGATAGTGATACTGTAAGAGAGATGCAGTAAAGCCCCAATTTATGTATGCCTCTACTGACATAAAATCCAACTTACATAGCCCCCCCCCCCCGGTAAATCATGTCCCAATTTATGCAAAAAAAAAGAAAAGAGTTACGTAAGGGGTTTCCTGCTGTGTTTAGATTTTAAAATGGTGGTGCCACCATTTTAAAATCTAAAATTCCACCCTGTGCCACCTGCCACCACTGACAAAAGTTGCAAGACATCACTTACTATAGCAGCGGTGGAGGCAGCAGCAGCAATGATTTTCTGCAGTCCCCGTTTGCTTCTGCCAGGACTGGGAGAGTGTGGGGGGCATATCCACTCCCTTCTGTTGTTTGTGTGAGGTTTCTCCAGGGCACGCTTTAATTGTGAATGTGCCTCGGAGAAGAGCTTAAAAAGTGGTGGTGGTGGTGGTGAATTTGCCTGTCATTACCAAAAATGGCCATTAGGGGCACAAAGTGCAATTTTCCATAGGGATGCATTGAAAACCAATTTCAAACCCGTTTTTTATTTTTTAATGCATCCCTATGGGGATGCATCCATTTACGTAAAACCCCTATTTACGTAAGAAGCTACGGAACAGACTTTTTATGTAAATCGGGGTTTTACTGTAGTGACTTACCTCATCTTATTTTTGCGAGGACAAAGTAGGGGGAGGGCCAATAGGAGGAAATATGAGGTAAGAATGTAACAAATAAGTAATAAACAAATATTTTTCATCATGAACTGATCCTAAGATTATATTAGCTCCTGGAAGTCACTGGTTATTTTATGCCCAACTGTAACTTGTAAGCGCTCTTTAGACTGCTTGCTGAGATTTATATATCATTAGTTTTGTGCCCAAGTATTTTGCAAAACCAGCTATTGGGCATAAATAAAACAGAGCATTAATTGGTTTCTCAGAGTAAAGGGCTCTGTCTGAGGGAATAAATGAACCTTTATCTTTGTTACAGTGAACTACAAAATGACTTATTAAGTGACTAAGAAAAAAAACCTGGAGCTTTCCAAGAAGAGTGTATGTTAAGATAATCTTAAAGAAATCAAATGAATCTAGCTGAGCAGAGATTGCTTGAAGCAACTAATCAGACAGGCAATTGTCTGTTCGTTGTACAGAGCACTGCTAACAAAGCCAAATGCAGGAGGGAGGGGGGGAAACACCCATGTATTGTAAGATCTTAGCCTTTCAGGATGAGGCCAAAGCTGAAGAAATTGCACATGTTAAAAATAATTATTGCTGGTAATGAATACAATTAAGCATAAAAGATTCTTTATAACTCTTGCCCCATTTGTTCACTTAGCAGCGGACGTATTTTTCCCCTTCACAGATGTTACAATAATGGTGTCAACACTTTTCTTTGTCCATAAGCTAAAAATTATGGCTGTTTCATAAATTGCTAACGTGCTTAGGAGATGTAGACCCAGCTGCAGTGCACATGAGTTCAGACTCCTGCCTGGGCCTCATGTTTCACAATGACCTCAGTTTCCTGTGCTGAATGGGAACCAATACGAGTACGCACTTGTAAAACTGTTTTTGAAGAGTGAAGTTATGAAGAGGTGCTGCAGTGTCAAACATCTGCTTCATCCATTACACTCAAATAGCAGCAGTGAATGTACAGTAGGGCAAGAACCATCAATAAATTAAAATTCTCTTGTGGCCACACTTTCCTAGTTCACTTGAGCTGCCTGATTCTGGTGCCAATTCTGGCTAGGAAATAGAGACACTAAATAAGAAAATGGAACTTTCCTCAACCTAGAAGTGCTGCCTTGCTTTGTTCTTTTCATTCTGTGTTTGATTCAAAAGAATTAGGGACTGTAAAATGTCTTTGTCATCAGGCTAAGAGCACAAGTGCCTTTTGTAACAGTTTAATGATCACTCAGGAGCCTTCCGCCATTTACCCGCTATGTTTCCCCCATTTTTAATGTGGCCACATTCCTTCAACTGGTGCAAGGAGAAAAATCTTCTACTTGCCTTCTGCAATACTCACTCAGACTCAGAAATGGGAAAAGGTACTTTGAGGGGGGTAAGAACAAAAACAAAAGAAAAATAGTAGAATTGTGACACACACACCCCTTCAGACTAAAAAAAAAATCAGTGTGAGAATTTATTAATTATGACCCACTTCTTCAGGCATGGCCATCTTTGCAGGCGCACCCCCCAATAAAGGACTCAGACACTGGTAAAAGTGGATAACGGCATTGGGCCACATTTATTGATTCATGCCCTAGTCCGAATTATAAATTTCTATTGGTATTCAACCAATTATAATTCTTAAGGCAAGCAGGCCGAAGTAACACTGGTAAGGTTCCACCCAAAATTGCCAACGGCAATTGGTTACAATGTATCCATTTGTATCAATTTGTTTGTTGACAACAAACAAATTGTTGACCGTAGTCAATAATCTAACTAGTGACCCCACCCTCTGACGCATATCCGTAAAATAACGGGGTGATGCATCCTGCCCAGCTCATGCCATCACCCCATTGCCTGGTTCATCGTTGACCGGACAATGTTAACCAACTTGTGCCTGTCTAGTGTTGTCCAGTCAATTGTGAACCTGCCGGATACCTGTGGGTCATAAATGTTTACCTTACCAGTGCTACCCACCCATGTGACCAAAGTCAATAACAGAACAAGAAAAACCCCTATGTCAAACCATAGCAACAGTGTGGGATGGGCAAAAAAGCCAGGACCTGAAAGCCAATTGTAGGTCCCAGCCAAAAATTCCCACCCGGCCCCGAAGCGACCAAAATATCACACTGTTAACTAGGGAGGGGGTGGAGGGGAAAAACTTCTCCTCTCCGTCGCTTCGCAAAATGGCAGCGCGGCTGCCTCGTGGCCACCCCTTTTAAAGGGTGCTGGCCACGCCCCCCTAACTACCCGGATGTCCAAGTCCGGTGGGGGGCCCCCGCAAAGAGCGTGGTGGCCATTTTGGCGCCGCGCTTTCATTGCAGGCGCACCCCCCAATAAAGGACTCAGACACTGGTAAAAGTGGATAACGGCATTGAGCCACATTTATTGATTCATGCCCTAGTCCGAATTATAAATTTCTATTGGTATTCAACCAATTATAATTCTTAAGGCAAGCAGGCCGAAGTAACACTGGTAAGGTTCCACCCAAAATTGCCAATGGCAATTGGTTACAATGTATCCATTTGTATCAATTTGTTTGTTGACAACAAACAAATTGTTGACCGTAGTCAATAATCTAACTAGTGACCCCACCCTCTGACGCATATCCGTAAAATAACGGGGTGATGCCTGCTGCCCAGCTCATGCCATCACCCCATTGCCTGGTTCATCGTTGACCGGACAACGTTAACCAACTTGTGCCTGTCTAGTGTTGTCCAGTCAATTGTGAACCTGCCGGATACCTGTGGGTCATAAATGTTTACCTTACCAGTGCTACCCGCCACACGGGGAGGCTTCAATAAAGGCTCACCGCCCCCCCCCAGACCATCAGCTCGGTCAACAGGCCTGCTCGCCAAACTCCTAACAAGAGGTCCGTACCTCCCGGCGACAGATAGACCCCATCCCCTGCGTAAAGCTCATAATTTTGGAGACTGATGGTGGGGTGTCGTATGACACGCCCCCAACCCTTGTCCACAAGGAACCGGGCAATAGCCCTGTTCACCAAGCGCCGAGCCCGATCAAGGGCTTGGAGGTTCAACCCTCCCCTGTAAGCGTGCCGCGGTATCATGTCCGACCAAAGCAGGGTTGTGGCGGGCCACACATAATGCAGGTAGGCCAGGTCACCGCAAATCGCGTGCTTCAGCGATAGGCCCGTGTCCTGGCCCAAATCATTACCCCCGAGGTGTATAATTAGGACATCAGGCGGGTCAGCATCCCTGATGGAGAAAAGGAATGGCAACAGTTCCCGCCATAACATTCCGCGCTTACCGTACCACCTGAGACTTGCGGATGCACCTAGTCCCAGTCGGGGTCGCCACTCTGTCGCCGCAGCAAACTGCTCTGCCCTGTGCACATAGCTGTGGCCCACCAGCCATACTGTCACCGGTGTAAGACGACACCCAGGGTCTGTCAAGGAAAAAAGGAAACAGGGCAGTGACTTAACTGGTACTCACTGTTGAAGAGGGCGAACATGTAACTGAAAACATCGTGATCCCCACCTTCCCATGTTGCGTATCTCAGCCCCAGAGTACCCAAAGGCCGCTGCGGTGGAAGCCGCCCCTATCCTAAATGAATGGGTGCCGTAACGAGCCCCGGGGAGGCCAACACTGGCTAGTGCCTTACCGGTCACCTTCCAAAATTGAAATTTAGTAAGGGGAGACCCATCTTGGTGACAGAAAAACGGGCCAGGGTGCGTACCACGTAGTGCAAGGAACTACTGTAGGGCACCAACCGGACAGATGTCTGCCATGGAACATCGTAGCAGTCTTACACCACTGCCTACACCGTGCTGATCAACCTTAGAGGAGCGTATCCTCAGCTGAGCCCAATCATTGGAAACATAGACATCTTCGAGTTCCAGTGCCCTACGACTCGCATCCGCCTTAGACAGTAGCACCAGCTCACTGATGCAGAGCGCTCCAAAAAAGGCCACCGTAGTGGCCGCGTGAAACAGGGTTGCCTCATACCTGTCGAAACACAGGTCATGCCAACCCCGTGCAAGTTGGGTAAGTACCCCTGGGGAAATAGGGTGGCGGTCGTCCGGGCTGCGCCCACGTTCCCGCACCCACCCTTCCAAAACATGTCGTATGCGAAAATCACTTGTGCTGTCAGCAAAACCACCCACCTTGGCCATGAATGCCAGCGCTGACAGCCTGGATGCTATGGTGCGGGGGGCTAAGCCCTGGGCATGTAAATAAACCATAGATTGGAGGATATGAGCCACTGGGATGGGCCAACTTTCCAGCAGCCGGGATTGGGCACAAAAGGCCCTGAACGAACTGAATGCATGGTTATACGCCTTACGCGTGCGAGGGGCGAGCGACATGCCGATCGCCCGGTTCACCTCTCCTTGCCAAGTGTCCATATCTCGTCCGGGAACGGCGAGGGAAATTCCTCTGCGTCCGGGGCCAAGGCACGGAACCGGGGGATCTGCAGGCGGGACAAAGCGTCAGCAATATCGTTATTAATACCTGGAACATGTCTAGCCCGAAAAAGCACATTGAGGCGTAGGCTGTGCAACACGAACTGGCGAACCAGTTCCATAACCCTTGGAGATTTAGACGTCTGTGCGTTGACAATGTGAACCACCGCCACATTGTCACACCAGAAATGTACAACCGAATTGGCCCACTCCTCACCCCATAGCATCAAAGCTCCCAGAATGGGGAAAAATTCCAGGTACGTGAGATCTCGCAAGCGATCCGTGCCCCACCAGTCTGGCGGCCATCTGCCGTAGGCCCACTTCCCTGCGAAGTAAATCCCATAACCCAGGGACCCCGATGCATCCGACTGAACCTGAAAACGAGGGGAAACTAAAAGGTCGGACCTCCAAAAGGACACCCCATTGAATTCCCTCAGGAACTGGAGCCAAATGAGCATATCCTCCCTCATGCCCTTGTTCAGTCGGACCCTGTGGTGGGGCCTGGCCAAGCCAGTCATGGCATCGCACAATCGTCAAGCAAATGCTCTGCCAGGTGCGACGACCCTGCAAGCGAAATTAAGGTGACCATGTAACACCTGTAGCTCCCGAAGGGACACCTTGCGTTTTGCCAGCAAGTCCAAAATGAGTGCAACGATCCGTGAAACCTTATCAGCAGGTAACCTGGATGCTTGCACAACCGTGTCAATCTCAACCCCCAGGAATGTGAGCTTGGTTGAAGGGCCCTCGGTCTTTTCGGGCGCTAAAGGGACACCAAGTTCCTTCATTAGCGTCTGAAATGTGTTCAGGAGACGTGTGCACGTGTCCCAGCCCCGTTCACCCCCGAATAAGAAATCATCAAGGTAGTGGGCTACAGACCGGGACCCTGACCTGCGAACAAAGGCCCATTGGAGGAAGGTGCTGAAGCGCTCAAATGCCGAGCATGAAATGGAGCAGCCAAAAGGCATGGCTTTGTCGAAATAAAATTCACCCCGGAACTTGAAACCCAGCAACTCAAAGTCGCCCGGGTGCACTGGCAGGAGACGGAACGCGGACTTAATGTCGCACTTAGCGAGTAGTGCACCCGGGCCACATGAGCGCACCATGCGCAGGGCCTGGTCAAAAGATGTATACCTGACCGAACAAAGGTCGTCAGGGATAGCATCGTTGACCGAACGGCTAGCCGGGTAAGACAAGTGGTGTATCAAACGGAACTCCCCCGGCGACTTCTTGGGCACCAACCCCAACGGGGAAACCTTGAGGTTGGGGAATGGCGGAAAAGAGAAAGTGCCGGCAACCCTGCCAGCAGCAACCTCCTTAGCAATGCTCATGGCAGCCACCTCCTCCCTTCCCCTAAGTGATAACAGATTGGGTGCATCTTGAGGGGACCTGACCCCCATGAAAGGAATGTGAAACCCCTGCTGAAAACCCTCAAGCAGGTAAGCTGCGTCTGCCCTCCTCGGGTACATCGTGAGCCAACACTCCAACATGTCCACATTAATTGGGGAGGGGGCCTTTTGCCTGACCAGCTCCCTCTGCGGCAGTTCTGCCCGCTCCCTGTCCAACTCTACCTCTGCCCCGCAGTCTGCCCGCCTTAGGACACGCGGAGGCGGCATGGGGGCCAGCACAAGAGGGACACTCGTGCCTGTATCGGCACTGCTTCCTGTTACACGCACCATTGGCCGAGAAGCTCCAACACAGCAGGTGGGCTTCTGGCAGGGCTCATCCCACCTCATCTCCGGGTGTAGGGGCACTCTCATACGGAATTCCTCGTCGTAAGCCAACCACGACGGGCCAGGGAAATCAACCATCGCCCGGTATATGTTGTCCAAATACTGGACCATCGGAATTGCCAGGTCAGGCCGGGCCCTGAGATACACCGCCATGTATATAAGGTACGCGGGTAACCAGTTGGCCCATGTACGTGGCGGCTTACGTCGACGAGCCTGCTCCTTGTCCTTCTCGTCCTGCCCCTCCCTCTCTTCCTTGGTGGGTTCTCTATTCAAGAGGGAGAAAATGTCCACGTACTCCCCCCCGCCATATCTTTTCCTAGGTGGCCTGGGCCAGGTGGTCCCCGAGGGGCAACGAATAACCTGCCATCGGCAAGGCCGACACCGGAACAGTGACAGTACTAGGCACCCTGAAAGGAGCCTGGACCAGCCCCGCCACCCCCAGTAAGTTCCCCGCGGGACAGGGTACCCCGCCCCAAGAGGGGCCCTGGAGTGCGGGAGCCGTTCCAAGATGGGCCAGCGGCGACTGACCCGCCGCCCCAGCCAGGCGAGGCCACGGCCACTGCAAGCCTCCCCCCATTGTGCGTTGTGTCGTGGGTGAACTAGATTGGACCGTATACTCACAAGTTGCACCCCCGTGGGCCGCCCCCACCGGGGGTTCCGGCCCACTGCGGGCGTCAGAGCTCGCGACCGCAACCGAGCTCGAAGATGGGACCTGACCACTACCTGCTGGCGGGATCTGTTGCGTGGGGAGCTGCGAGGCCGCGGCCGAGGCCGACCTATTCGCCTCAGGCAGCTCAACCCTGTCGGCCGCCTGCCGAGGACCGGCAAGCGCTGAGTTGACCTGTAAACCAAACGGTGCCCCAGATGGATTAACTACCCCTAAGGATGCCTCCAGAGCCGCAACGCGGGCCAGTAGGGCATCAACATTTACATAGCCCCCAATACTAATGGGTGGCAAAGGGCCGGCCGGCCCACCGGTCGCCGGCGCCGGGCCAGGTCTCTGGACCCCAGGGCCCGAATATGGCCATGCCCCAACCACCGGCCCCTGCGGGTTGGGGAGCATGCCCTGCCAGGGAAGGGAACCCAGCCAACCCCCTTGATTGCAGCCCACCGCTGGAAGCTGGATGCCAAGGCCCGAAGGCCCAGCCTGGCTATGCGCCAGGCCCGGGCCGGTGGCCTCTAATTGCGGGCCGGGGGCCGAATCCCCCGCAAGGCCGGCCTGAGGCTGCCCAGCCTCAGGCCAGGGAGCAATTGCCCCCATCCCGCCGGTTCCGGTGGGCACCCCCGGAAAGGGGGCCTGCTGAGGGGGCGCAGTCGCAGTCCTCTGACCCGGCTGGCGCCTCCGCGAAGAGCGAACCGCGTTTGCCATCGCCTTCTTTTTGGAAGGCATGGCTGCAGTCGTTGGGTAGCCGAAGAAAGAAGCTAAGAAGGAACCGCTGCCCAGAAAAGGCTTCCCAGCTGAAGGGAAGAGCGACGGAGCAAAAGGGAAAAACTTCTCCTCTCCGTCGCTTCGCAAAATGGCAGCGCGGCTGCCTCGTGGCCACCCCTTTTAAAGGGTGCTGGCCACGCCCCCCTAACTACCCGGATGTCCAAGTCCGGTGGGGGGGGCCGCAAAGAGCGTGGCGGCCATTTTGGCGCCGCGCTTTCATTGCTGTGGGATTAAGATAAAGTCTGGCCAGAATTATCCTGCTATGATAATAGAGTAGACATTACTGCCAGTGACTCAATGATGTTGGGCATGGTTAACTAACTTGACAATCCTGAGGACTAACAGCCTTCGGTGCCGAGTCCACAGGGAAAGGTGATGGACTAAATACCACTTGAATCCATCTTGATGGAGGGCAGCAGCTTCATCAATACTGGCCTGGGGCTGATGAAGACTTTGTGTGCCAAAAGGGCTCAGGACTAGAAAGTGACTCATGGAACTGGATTAGTGGCATGGGGGTCATGCTGTTATGTAGAAGGCAGATGAAAGGCCATTGCATTATATTCTCAGGACCAATTTTCGGTTTTGGATACAGCAGAAAAAATAAGATAGTCAAAAGAAGCAACTTCTATTTCTGACCAAATTGCCCTGGATGCAGTAGTCCTAACATTCATAATTTAGACCATCCATCAGTTTGCAGTTTCTATCCCTGCCTTACCTATCTACTTCTTCTGTCCCCATTTCCTTCACTATCCTCAATCAAATTCCAATAAAGATAAAAATATAGGGGACATGTTGTTTGATAATCTTGTCATGCTGTATCATATGTTTTTTGCTTACAGTATGTACTTAAGAGACAGTGTCAACTCAAGGACATCTGCCTGCCGCATCAGAGCAGACTGGAGAGGCTCCTTAAAAGTACCACTAGCTAGAGAGGCTCGCCTCTCTAGCACCAGAAGGAGGGCCTTTTCAGTCTTTGCTCCAGCCCCATGGAACCTCCTGCCGACTGAGCTCCATCTCCAGGCAGAACTCTTCCCTTTCAGAAAAACCCTTGAAACCTGGCTGGCGCAACTGGTGTGGAGTGCTGTCGGTGCGGAACGCCCTCCCCTCCCCCTGTTGGCTTATATAAGGGCCATCCTGGGTTGTAGCAGTGGTTGCTGGGGAGGGTATGCTATTGGTATTTTAAAGGATTTAATGTTTTAATGACTTTTAGATAAGTTTCTTGATTTTATTGCTATGAATGTTTTATGTCTATATCTGTGAGCCACCGAGAGTTGCCTCGGTGAGAGGGCGACAATACAAATATGAACAAATAAATAAATATCACATTGACAATCAATGTTGATGCCCTGAAGACCAAAATAAACGTGAAGCCCTGCTCTGGCTTTCCATTAGCCTTGCCCATCTAACCAGAGAGTGAGGTAAGCCATATGACAATGAATGTAGTTTTGGAAATGGAAGGGTATTTAGATAATACCCCTCTCCTGGGGCTCCTGCCATCAGCCCCAGGATGGAAGGCAGCTGCACCCAGTGCCATTCCCGCTGCCCCGTCTTGCCGGAGTAGACAAGCTGCACCTGGGGTCGCCCTGGTTGAGACGCCAAGACGCGGAGCTCCTCCCCTGATCCTGATGGCTGGGGAGATTGGGAGCACCTGCACCGGCCTTACACGGCCAAAAAAAGAACTGTTGTGTCCGTTGCCGCTGCCAACATGCGGAGTTCCTTCCCTCGGTCCACTGAGGATGTCGAGCTTTGGCTCCGTCTGGACCGTAAGGAAGTGATGCCTTATAGACTGATTTTTGTTTACTGTGGATTGTGGATTGATTTTTGCTTGATGTGTATCACAATATTGTATTTTTGTACTTATTGCACATTGCATTGTTGATGTTTTATATTGTATTGGTTGTAATTTGTATAATATGTTGTAATGCCGCCCTGAGTCGGCTTGCGCCGAGTAGGGTGGGGTATAAATTAAAACTGAAATTGAACTAGAACGACCTATGAAATTGTGACAATTGTAATTTGTACCAGAAAGACAGGTTGAAAGAGGAGCTGTATACAGCAGCATGGAAAACTGACCATATCTCTTTAACGGCAGAGTATTTTTTGGTGCATATAATCCTTAGGGTCTCTCCTGGGCATTATCAGTTAAATGGATCAGGTAGCAGATAACTCAGAAGCTCTTGAAGAAATGCCACAATCAGAGAAGACAATGTTAGGCTCTAGGAACAAATAGTCTGGATTGGTTTAAATAAGCTCCTCAAGATATATTGGAAGCCCAGCCCATTTTTCCTTTTAAAAACATAAACCACAGAATAGTAAATATGTAATTCTGTACAAGAAGTTACAGTGGTACCTCATACAATGATTTTAATCTGTTCCATATGGCTCATTGTTGTACAAAACAATTGCTATACAATGCACGCATCGTATAGCGATTTTTCCTATGGGAGCATCGTACAATGATTTTTTTTCCTGCTAAGTGGTTTTTCCCATTGAAAAATTGTTGTACAGTTTTTTCCATAGGGAAAATTGTTATGCAGGATGCCATTTCCCCCCCCCAACCCTAATTGTTATACGATTTTATTGCTATATGGGGCAATTGTTGTATGAGGTTCCACTGTACTTCTGTATCAGAAGAAGCACGCTAAGATGACCTTTGGAATCTAGTCAAATTTCTCCTTACAATACGAGTAATAAATGGGTGCAGCCCATTGTTGTCAAACTTAATTTATTGCTATGTTTATGGTTTAAAGAAAAATGCTTGGCTTCTTAATACAAATGTTACTTCTTAGGACAACACTGATGCTTTTATTACAGAAAAAGATTAAATATTAACAGGTGATAAGGAAAAAAGATTCACAGGACTACAAATGATCTAACATGCCCCTTCCCTCAAATACATTATGATCCAGGATAGAATCAATTTGCTGCTGATCTGCTCATTGTGTTCAGTCTGAAGATAATGGAGAAGACTGCCCATAGAGTTGTCTGTGTGCTTAGGCTTAGCGGGATCATCATCACAGCATATAACTTAATTTGGTGGAAGTTCCATATCCATTTTCTGAACCAATGTGCTAGAAAATAAACCTAGGATTTCAGAGAGGAGCTGTTGATATAAAACCAAATTACCTTTCTCACAAGAGATTATTTCAGGGAATTTATAAGCATGTTTCTACTCCTAGAAAGAGCCAATTCAGGAGAGGCTGATGTGGCATTCCAAACAGGTGAGCTCATCCTTAGGCCAAAAGCAAAGAAGGCCTAAGGGAGTGACGACAAACCACCCTGACATATAAGTAAAATCTGTATAACATCTGGAGCTGTGTAGCCCTTCAGGCAAAAGACACTTTCAAAACCCTAAGGAATATCATAATCTATCAAGCTTGTGATGTCCATAAAAGCACATTCACCTGAGAGATGTTTAATATTGGTAAATCCATTTGCCCCACCTAATCTTCCCATTTTTAAAAAAAGATAAAATCTTTCCCCATGTAGCCTAACACATATATAGAATTACATACCTCCGAATTTTTTTTTAATGAGAAGTTTGGGATGAGCACACAGAAATACTTGTATGTATTCTTACAGATGAGAATAAATGGTACCAGGACTATATTAAGGTAAGGAGGAGCACACTTTTAAGTAAGTGACTGGGAGATACATGCTCACAGAAGCGTACTGGTCTGACAAATAGTTTGTCACCTTTGGGAAATTATGTTTCTTGTTTAAAGAGTCCTAACACATATTCTTCTGATGTGACACTTGCCTCAGGTAAGTGAAAAAGAGAGGAGGTTGTGCAAGGGGAAGGGAGGTATGGACTGCAGAATGAAGAACGCTTGGCATTCCTGAGAAATCTTTGCTCCAAAGGTCTCAAAGTATTTAACTAATTAAGCCTCACACCTCTTCCTTTAGAATTAAGGGAGGTAACATAACCCTGAAATGTTCCATTTGGTCCTTTGAACATTCCTCCCAATGTCCTTATCCTCACAGACTCACAAAATCCCATTACCAGCTGTGGTCAGGACCTCAGTTTTGCTTTTTCACTTAAAAGGCAGCACCTCCAGCTAAAGAATATCCCCTTGCTCCTTTTGGCACAATGATGCAGTACTGAATCAAAGGGACAAGGGCCATCTATTGAATCATTAACAAGGTTCCCTGCAGCCCACAGCATGGAACAGTACAGCTGCTACCTTACTTATGCCTTCTTTCAGGCATATATCTCAAAGTATTCAGTAAACGTTAACTAGCCAGCTCTCTCAACATGGGTGTCTTCGGTGCTGCCATGCCACTTTCACAGACTGATAGACTGATCGGATGGGGCAGACAGGAGTTTTACTGAGGGAAAAGTTAGCAATCACTCATGTTAACGGGAAGTTAACGAGTGGCCTATTATTTTCTTAGACATATTTTAAAATCAGTCTGGCAGAACTGCTGCTGCTGCTGATCCCTTGGGTGAAAAGGGACTAACAATATAGCAGCTGTGGGGAAAAGAAGAGAGGTCCTCTGTATCTTCAGTGGTTGTGTAAAACTAGTCAAGGTAAAGGTTGCCCATGCTCGAATGCCATCGTATCTGATTCTAAGGTTCAGTGCTCATCTCTGTTTATAGCCAAAGAGCCAGCACTATTTAGGTCTGCAAACGTTTCCGTGAAACGCTGTTTACTTTTCCACTGAAGTAGCACCTATTTATCTACTTGCAATTTTTTGCTTTTGAACTGCTAGGTTGGCAAGAGCTGTGACAGAGATGGGAGCTCACTCCATCGTGCAACTGCTGAACTACTAACCTTCCAGTCATCAAGTTCCACATTTTAACCACTAAGCCACCACAGTTGTTAAAAAAAATTCCTCTTGTTGTATTTTGAATACATTTATTGCTGTAACGTTTTGTAATATAATTAGGATCAGTACAATCCTTCATTTTATCTCCTTCTTCTTGGTCTTAAAATATCGTGGGACTGTGTTCCCACCTAAACTATGTAGTCATGTACAGTTTTCACTCTGGTCCGATGACCTTCCAGTCACCCCACTTCTCTCCCGTCCAATCCTGTTGTTTCTCCCCCAAATGTATCCATTCCTGATTGTATATATTTAGCAGTGCTGCGCCATTGCTCCCCATGTTCTGACTGCCTAATAAAGTTGTTTGGCCCTGTTATGCTGGCTGCTTCGCATGTCTATCAGAACATCAAACCTCTTCTTTTTTAAAATGTGGCCACCCAAGGTGAAAGTGTCCATGGTCTGTACCTAGCCTTACTGTTCTAGCCATCAAATGTGAATCTCTTCAGTTCAAAGGAGAGTTGTGACAATAAAGAATGATGTCAATATCAGCAGCAAATTTACCCTGATTTTCAGATGCTTTGGATGAACAGTTGAAGATGGCAGGGCAATACTGGAAACCAAATATTGAATTAGCTCTATATTGGTAGGGGCTTGTGAAAAGAGTAGTGCCACACCCCAAAATGTGGCGAACTGGAGCTCATTTATTCCATTCATGAACCACTTATGCATATTGAGCCAATCCAACAAGTTACATTCTTTGACCTCATATTTGTAAAAATGTGGTAGACCACAATAAATGTGCCACATTAGGAACTGATTGATTCTATACAGCTAAATGAAACAAAAATATTGCACTCAAACAGTTCTGGAGTGTAAACAAAATCTAATGGTTGTAAACTTAAAAAGGAGCATAGTGTACAACATGAAACTGAGATATCATGAACTCTAAGTTGAGGAGCTCATTTGGTTTAAAACAGTAGGAATGAAGGATCCCCCCTCCCCCAAACTAACTGGATTATTAAATCAAAAGTATATTTCCTTGAACAAAGTCATATTATGTTAAAATCAAAGTAGAAGAAATAAAATAAAATAAAAAATCCTGTCTCATAAAACTGTTGTTTGTAGATGCTTCTGTGAATTTTCAAAGGAATAAATCATTTGCTTGCTTCTAGATAAACCACAGAGTTAGAAGAAAGGCTGATATGCTAATATCTAGTAGCAAGAGGTTAAAGATCTGCTTAGTAAACATAGTGTGACTTCCCTCACAAAGCAATATTATCATAAGGGAATAAGTTCACAATAGGAGCACAGATCAAGTGTATTCATCAAGACATCTGCCCTCTTTGCAGACAGAGACCATGGCTTTTCTTTGTTGCCATGTTCCTCTTTGTAGAACAGGGAAATTGTGCAGACCTCTGAAAGTATAAATGTTAAAAATGTGATGAAAAAAGACTGTCACCTGCAACATCCTTATAATATAGGTATCCAAGAAAATATACCTTAAAGGGCAGTTGGTCTTTGTACCTTTTCAAAACTAGAGATTGGTTCTTTATCACAGACTACGTTGCTATATATAATCTGACTGCTACAATACCTCCTAATTGTTCATTTAGTCTGAAAGCCTTTTTCTCCAAGATTGAGTGATAATTCAGAAGAACATTAAATTCATTCTCTATGGCAGGGATGCCCAAACTACAGCCTGTGGGCTAGATCCAGCCTGCAGCATCTAATAATCAGTCTGCGCCACCCTTGCTGCTCCCAGAAGCTAAACACACCCTCACATGTGCAAAACGCTAGCATAAAGCACCCACTGCTGTCATAAATATGTTTACGACAGCCATGGGTGCATTTATGCCAGCATTTTGCACATGCACAGGCACATTTTACTTCTGCTTCAGGTGGAAGGAACCATGTGACTGGCCTGCAGCCCAAAAAAGTTTGGGCATTTGTGAGTGGCCTAGTTTGGTCCACTTTCTTCTATGCTTTCTGCATACATTGGACACTGTAGCAGGTCAACTCCCTACCTTCCCCCAAACATGTGCCTTTTGAGCTCCTGTCCTGGGTTTCTACTATTTCAGACACTCCCATTTTTGCTATTTCCAGTATTTACAGGCACTGGAAATGGTATGTATTCTGGTGCCTTGCAGCTGTCAAAGCTGCTTCCAGTGTCAAGTTCCAGGATCCTGAGATATCCGAATTTGAGAAATTCTCCTGATCCTCTATAGTCAAGAGTAGTGAGTTTTTTAAAATATCTGCTGGACCACTGCTGATGCAATACATAGCTTCAATTTATTTTTATTTAAAAAAAATGCATGCCTGTATATTGCTTAATTGTGGGCAATTTCTTGATCAGCAATACACATAGATATACAAATAATTAGAATCAAAGGAAGAGAGTGAACTGTATCTCTGTCAAACCTGATCACATTGTCCACTGGTAACCAGCGTAAGCAGATAGAAAGAAAGAACAGGATCAAAAAGCAAAATAAATTTAAAAAATAAAATAAATTGTGAGGACAGCATGAAGGCAGGACAAATACATAAATGATGGCCTTACAGAGAGGAAGCAAATACATCTGAACAGACCTTTAACATTCCAATGTCACCTACCCCATCTGGGAAACTCTGGCATGAACCAGTCAACTTTTTGTATTAATGTCTCTGCATCTTAGAATCCTGGAGGTGAAATGAGAGAACTCCAAAGAAAACACCATCCCAAAGCCTGCATAGGGATGCCTCCTTAGATATATTGGCTGAAATTCTGCTGGTTTCACTTACACTACATAAGGTTGAAGCTGCCATCAGCTGCAGCAATCTTTTTAAAATTAAAAATGTCTGACTCTCCTGGGGATCCATTTCATCATGGGGAGGAGATTGGGGCCTGTGGGACTGGGACGAATCTTTAACTTCTGGAAATCATTGCTGCTTAGACAGGTAACACAACAGGATTTCAGCCATTGTTTGTTAGTTTGCTTGCTTCAATGGTGTAGTTGTGAATACAGGCAGGTATGATTTTGGTATGGGCAGCTTTGTGAAAGAAGAAGCTACATACCTCTTCAGTAAGAATTATTTAATTAATTTGCATATGCAGTGGACCTTTCCAGGTGTTTCCACTTGGTTGTCCCTGATTTCCAGGAGCAAAAGGAGGTAGTCCTTGTTTATATCTTTAAGAGCATGAATGACAACCTTTGGTTTATCTAGAAAGAGATTAATACCAATGTACTTTTGAAGTAAAGCAAAGTATTAGGAAAAAAATCTAATTGCTTCCCTCAGCTCTTCTTAGCATCAGTTTTGTTTTCTCCCGCTTCTGATTGCTTTTTCAGAATAAGGATACTGCACTTTCTAAGTAAACTTATTAGGACTGAACAGCTTTCAGGAGAAATGCTATGTTGGGACTAAAACAGAGAAGACATGGAATTTCACAAATAAAAGTAGAACTGACTTACATAGTGGAAGA
Source organism: Bradypodion ventrale (assembly GCA_035047345.1). NCBI lineage: Eukaryota > Metazoa > Chordata > Lepidosauria > Squamata > Chamaeleonidae > Bradypodion > Bradypodion ventrale. The sequence goes on along the minus strand of JAWDJE010000003.1, from coordinate 105,802,672 downwards.
TGTGTAATAATCTTCTAATGTCTTCTCAAACCTCAAAATTGGCAAATCAGCCATATCTCTAGTAATAAAGTATCCCCATCTCCTAATTCGGAACCATCAATCTCAAAGTGATTTGGCCATTTCAAAGGAAAGAAATTTCATTTCAAGGAAAGAAATAAAAAGTCTTGCAGATCCTGAAACACACACAGACACTCCAACATTTATAGTGGAATATCTTTTCATGGATCATACTGTACTTCATCAGTTGCAGTCTTAGGCCCAAATACAATTGCTAGATAGAGGAGACCCATTGACTCCATTACTGAATGGTATGTCAATATGTATAAATTGTATTGATTCAGTGGATCTGCTCTATTTAGCTCCAAGAACTGGCTTCTTGTCTTAGTGGGAAGTAAGTCATCTTGAACCCAAGAGTAATCAAGTAATCATGTTTAATGCTTGACTGTAAATTGCAAAAATGATTGTGTTATTGGAAGCATCCATTTATCTCACAGAGAATGGCAGCATTCTGGGTTTCACTTTTTCCCTCTTTGCATTTTTTGGGGGGACCCTAAAACTAAAACTTGGGATTATCCTGCCTTGTTAACAGCCAGATTTCTGTCCAGAATTGACTTTTTCCTGAAGTATTAAAAGTTATGATGACCACAGTAGTCATATTTCAAATATGCTACAAAGCATAAACTTCAAAAGGTACTGGTGTTTGGTTGGAGTGAAATGTACTAATGTTTCTGGAGTTCATCCAAAGTTGGTATGTAATTTCTGGGCTTCTCGAGCTTGCCAGACTAGACTTGGAAGAAAGCACATAAAACACACTTTTCTCTGTGATTATGGTTACTTCCTGCTTCTGGTCTGGTTGGAAAAGCTATAAGAACTACCTTTCATGTGGTATTTCAGCACCTTTGCTTGTGGACCTGCCATAACTCAGCAACACAAGAGATGTGGAAGACACAAAAGCAGTGTGAGAAAGGAAAAAAGTTCTCTTGCGCATACACATGACACATGAAATTGGACCACTGATAAATGTTTTTATTTTTAAAATATTTAATCTAGAATGTATGTCTCTAGACTTGTTTAATGTTTGTTAGCTCTAGACTTGGACAAAAAGGCCAAGGGCCAAGTAAGCTAATGTTAGACCTGTTAAACTGTGCTGAATCCAAACCTCTCCCTCCCTTGGAGAGTTGGGTATTACTTAGGACTAATTTTGCTATAATTTAACTTTCTGTCAGAAGCTGTATTCCTGGACAGAAGGAGGTTTAGATTCAATGTTACACGGCCACTCCCTCCCTCTGCCTCCTCTTAAATTGTTCTGTCAACAGATCTTAGTTCAAAGAGCAGTTCTGTTGATAGATTACTCTATTGGCAACCCTTTGACAGCAACCACCAGAAGAGAGTTCTGCTCATATATTCCCATCTTGTTTCCTGTGGGAATGTCCACTTAAATGAAGATGAGAAACACTATTATGTTTATAAAGATTTGCATTTTTAGAACAAGAACAATATAGCAACAATACAAATATATCTTAACTGGATGACTCAAATAAAAATGTCTCTGGAGTTCAGTGAACCAAAAAAAGCTTGATGGTTTGCTTCCAAAGTCAAAGAAATTAGGTCACAAACCTTACAATGTAAGGTTTGCCATCAAGTTGCCTCTGACTTATGGCAACCCCATGAATCTTCATACTGTAAACTCAAATGTGTGACTTTCTTTAGGGAATTAAACCAACTTCTATGTGGTCTTTCTCTTTTCCTGCTATCTTTAATCTTTCCCAGCATTATTGTCTTTTGTAGAGAATCTTGCTTTTTCATGATGTGCTCAAAATAGGATATCCTCAGCTTCAGATGTCGCAATTTAGATTTATGATTAAGAACATAAGAACATAAGAACAGCCTTGCTGGAACAGGCCACAGCCCATCCAGTCCAGCATTCTGTCTCACACAGTGGCTCACCATTTCCTTCAGGGTATTCCCAAGGAGATGCCTTCACCTGCTTGAGATTCCCTGGAAATGGCATTGAGAGATATCCTGCCTATCTCTCCAACCCCGAGGTTGTCCTTAAGTATCCATAATTATAGCCATTGATACACTTGTCCTCCATGAACTTGTCTAATCCTTTCTTAAAGCTGTCAAGACTGACAGCTGTCACCACTTCTTCTGGCAGGGAGTTCCATAGACCAGTAATCCTCTGGGTGAAAAAGTACTTTCTCTTATTTGTTTGAGAACTAGTACCCAAAAGTTTCATGGAGTGTCCCCTAGTTCTAGTGTTGTGTGATAGGGAAAACAGTTTTTCCTTATCTACTTTGTCCATACCGTGCATGATTTTATAAACTTCAATCAGGTCACCTCTTAGACACCGTCGTTCAAGAGTGAAAAGGCCCAACCGTTGCAGCCTCAGATGGTAAGGAAGGTGTTCCAGTCTCCTAATCATTCTGGTTGCCCTCCCCTTAAACCAAGTACAGTAATAGAAAATCTTTCACTATTTCAGTTTAATTGTCAATATTAAAATTGCAATCATGATTATTGTTTTCTTGTTCGACTGGAATCTGCTTTGGCACTTTCTTCTTTTATTTTGACTAAAATGGTGTCATGTGTTTATGTTAAATTATTGATATTTCTTCCACCAATTTTCATTTCTCCATCAGAATCTAATAATAGGTATCCATCTGATATCTCCTGCATACAGATTGAACAGGAAAGGAGATAAAATGCATCCTTGTCTGATACCATTCCCTATAGGAAACCATTCCATTTCTCTATATTCTACCCTAATGGTAGCTTTTTGTCCACAATACAGGACAATCAAGTGCTGAGGCACACCCATTTCTTTCATAACAACCTATAGTTTCTCATGATCCACACAGTCAAAAGATTTCCTGTAGTCTATAAAGGAGAGCTTATAAACCTCACCTTAAAGTTTATAAATCACAAAGAAGGATAGTTTGGACAAAGAACATTTTCAAACACTGGAATAAAATGTACAAATAATAGCTAATGTGCACCTCAAATAAATTACTCTTCCATCCCTAGGTAAAGGTAAAGGTTTCCCTTGCTCGAAAGCCAGTCGTATCCAACTCTAGGGTGCAGTGCTCATCTCTGTTTCTAAGCCGAAGAGCCAGCGCTGTCTGCTTCTGCAGATGTTTCCGTGGTCATGTGGCAGGCATGACTAGACACCGGAGCGCACGGAATGCTGTTTACCTTCCCACCGAAGTGGTTCCTATTTATCTACTTGCAATTTCTTGCTTTCGAACTGCTAGGTTGGCAGGAGCTGGGATGAAGACGGGAGCTCATTTCCGTTCTGCAGTACTCGGGAATCGAACTGCTGACCTTCCGCTTCCCAGTCAGCGTCTTAGCGACTTGAGCCACTGCATCAAGTAGCCATCCCTACTTCATCAAGTAGCCATCCCTACTTCACACAAAATTTGAAATACTGTTATCTCAGTTAACAGGTTTTAATTCCTAATCAGCAGGATATAGCAGCTATGTTCCTCCTCAGCACTCCTTATAAACCAAAATTTAATGAGCACAATATCCCTTTTTTAGTATTTCTCGCTCATTGTGCTAAATCTCTTTGTCCAATTTGTTACACCATCTGGCAAAAGGAGATTTCAGACATCAAAAAAGGCTGATGTCTAATTGCCAGTACTTCCGTCCTTCAATCCAGTGCTATGGAGGATTGGGAAATCATCTAGAGTAGGATTTCCATGTTCTGAAGAGATACAGGGTGAAAGGGTGAAATTTACTGCCTTCTAAGAGGGCCATATGCGGGAAGGTCATATACAGATCCCTGGCTTCCTGTTTAAAAAGATACAATCTACTTCTTATTTTCCCATGGAACATCTAAGAATGAATCCTGGCTTGGATAGCATGCCATGAGAGTGCCTGATGAAGTAACCTTTGAGTTACGAAAGCTTGCAAAGTTTTGAATTTTTAAAGTGACCAATAAAAGATATCGCTTTCCCCTGCATTTGTTTGATTTTATGCATGGTGACACGGCTTATTTTTGCTTGCAGAGTGAAAGAGGAGAGACAAACAATTTGGACACTACTTTGAATGTTATACTGAGAGCATTCTACATTCGTGTTTAGTGCCCTCTTTGGGGGGGGGGGGGGTGTTGGTGTGGACATGATGCATCCACATTTCACAGAAAATAAAATGCCAAAACTTCTCTAAGTGCTTCATTTAGAGTAAACATCTGATATACTGAGGAGACTAACAAGATCCTTTAGTATACCAGATGTTTTAATTTAACAGTTTCTCTGTTTCTCTACAAAGGAGTAGGAAAAGTGTAATCATTTTTTCTTCCCTGCCAATTGTTTTGGGCTGGATCAGTAAGGAGAAAAGGAATTTCTCCCCATTTCCCCCAATGCTCACCAATCTAAACTATGGCTATCTGCTGTTAGCCACACTTTCGACTGGCGGTCACAGGGGCAAATGGAAACTCACACACCCTTTACCAATCCAATGATCAGAAGGGGGGCAATTGTGGTTTCCCTGCCCCTCAGTAGAAGAGCAATTAAAGTGTTTCATTTGCCCACATGGTGAAGTAGCAAAAAGGGATTTCCCCATCCTCCTCAAAATTGAGCAAGCCCAGATCACCTCATAAGGGCAGTTTGGACCTGCTCTGAATTTTCAACTGAAAATGCAGAAATAGAGACAAGCTTTTAGGGGAAGAAAGCTAGTATGAGAAACTTTTTGCCCTGATGCTCAGATAAAGAATGAAAGGCTTATACTTGCTATAACTGTAAAGCCATCCTTGAGCATGTTTCATCTATACCACACCAAACGCACAGCTATCAGAAACATAAGACTCAGACTTAAGAAGCACTCAAGCGAAGAGAAGGAGGCAAGTAAATTGTACAGCCCATATTGTAGCATAATTTTTTTAGCTTAAATCTTGGTTGCTTCTATGTTGAATTCTTTGTGGCCTGAAATGTGACAAGTGGCCTGGTACATATATTATATGGAACTCTGTAGCCATTCTTATTCTATGTATTTGGCCAATTTTTAACTTTAAACACAAGTAAAACACTTGATGATACATAATAGAGCAGGAATAGGCAACCTACGGCCCACGGGCCAGATGCGACCCATGGTGCCAAATCAACTGGCCCACAACCTCACTCCAGCTGCTGCTGCTGCCGCCGCCGCCGCCACCAGAATCATTTGTGGAGTCCTTTACAACTGTTGTAAATGCATTTACGACAGCCATGGACTCATTTACGACTGTTGTAAATGTGTTTACAACTGCCGTAAATGAGTCTATGGCCGATTCTGGTGGCAGCGGTTGGACCACTAGTCTGGCCCACCAACTGTCAGAGGGAGCGTGACCTGGCCCCCGACTCCAAAAGGTTGGCAACCCCTGCAATAGAGCCTCATTAAAGATTGCAATCGGGTGTATCCCGGGCAACAGCAACCTTGTGCTGGCTAATCTTTCTCACACTAGGCAAAAAGGAAGTGTGGAATGACCTCACCAAAAGGTGGCTTCATTTCACAGTTTCACATCTGGCCAAGACATGGAAGAAGAAGAAATACACAGTACATTTGGTTTCATGTTTTTCCTTATGTCTATTAGTCATCACTAAGAAAATGAAAATGTAAAATTGAGTCAAAAATTCAAAAGAGAGGAAGGGAAAAATAAACCCTGCTAGAGACAGAATTTAGCATTTCTACCTTTGAAAAAAAATTCTGCTTGTGCATTCTCACAAGTTATAAGTTTAATATGATTATGTTTTAATAGGAAGGATTAATAAGCAATATATGAACTTTTATTTATATAACCCAAGTAGAAAGGGTTAATAATGCTTGTTTTAAAATTTCTTAAATTTAAAATTAGTCAAGTTCTATAAGGAAGTGTTTAATGGCATAAAGAGATAACTTTGTCATTTCAACCATCTTGCTATGCCTTTAGGGAAGAAAAAAAGTGGGAAAGAAATATATAGACTATCAATTCATATTGGCTTCATTATTCTCTAGATAAAAGGTGCTCGACATGAAATGAAGACTCTGAGTTCAAACTTTTAAAGAATTCACATATTTACATCAATTTTTAAAAGGTTTTTATAACTAATGAACTCAGATTTCTTTTGGCATGGCATAAAATCCATTTGTACAGATTTTAATTAAGAATGCAGCCTATGCAATTAAAATTAAGGGTAGAGACTTCATCAGATGTCCTGAGAGAACCCCAGTCGAAAAAATTATGTTAATGTTGTATGTCCTAAAAGCATTCTCTCAATGTTAGAAACATTTTATGAGAAATTATTTCTGTCATACAATAAGGATTTATTTAAAGTTGATAATTAGGAGCTTTTAATTTTGGAGTGTTAGGACCTAGTTTATCACTAATCTCTTTGGCATTTGCTGTACATTTGCAAACAAGAAGTAAGATAATTTAAAAGAAAGAAAAGGAAAACATACAACCAGTCATGTCCGCAATCTATAATGCAAATAGTGCATTGCACACATAGACGGGGGAATTCTTAATGTGCATTTTTAATATTTAAAGTAAGCAGTGCCATTATTGGGAATATTAACACACTTTTATGATGAACGGATTAATATTGCATTTGAAATAATGAATCTGACACATATATAAAAATGTAAGTAAACTCCACTCAATGTGCTTTTAGACATTTTATATATGTAAATATATATATTCCACTATAAACACGCTAAAGTGTACATTCATTTTCTTTGAGTATGACATATATGACAAAGTGTGAGGCAATTCCACGGTTTCTAGGTTTTAGCATTTAGCTTAAAGAAATACATCTTGGCAAATATGATTGTTATTATGTATATACTTCTAAAGATATAAAGACTTTTCAGTTTCATAATAAGATGTGTTTTGCAATCTTTACCAAGGAAAAAGCATGCAAGTGAGATTAATATAGAGCTTAAATGAAAAAGAAAGGACGTAATTGCTGAAAGATGGTTTAAGTTAAGTTTGCTTCGTGTTGGGTCCAGGAGCTTTCACTTTACTTTTATATTGCAAAAGGTAATAAAATGTTTAGAAAGGTAACAAGGGACCTGAGGTTTAGCAGTTGCTGGTGAGTCGATTTTAGTAAAGACTTAAAGGGGAAGAGTGGGAAATGATATTGTTTAGGGCAAGAATGGAATTTCCTGGCTTAGGATATCACACAGAAAGGGGCTTGGTAGTGGGGACCAAGGGAAGGTTTGGGGAAAATAAGAAGTTTTGCAAGGTCTAACATGAATGAAGAATGTTTCTATAGTTCTAGTAGGTTTTTAAAATTGCCAAAACTAAACAGAAGGTTAAATACATAGTGTTAAATTGAAAACTTGAGGGGGGAAAAGATAACAGTGGGTGCATTTAGCAGACGTAAGGGTCCCTGTACATATCATGACTACCAACTGAACTGGTGAATGTGAATGTTTTATGCAGGAGGACACAATGTTATTTATAAAAGTATTCACACATTGTTTCCTGGTCCCATGTGCCTCACAAGATTTGAGGTCTCCAAAGCAGCTTCTCACATAAAAATAATGCAATAGCATCGAAGAAACAAATCCCAGCACCCAAATTAGACCAGCTTGATGAAAATTACAGCCTCGGAACAGTCATAAGGAGAGCTTGGGAGGCAAATAATATTAGGAATTCACCGATGACGGCTGCTGTTAAAAGACTTCTAAAGGGGAAAAGGTATAAGAAAAGTCCATCTGGGTCAACCAAAGTCACTTCTAGTCTAATATTCATCTCCCACATTTCTATGAAAGGCATTCTCCCAAATGGATGGGAGTAGTGCAACTGCCCCTTCCTATTTGCATTCTTCTACAAATGGCAAAAGAGGCGAGACACAGCCATCATCATGACTCACAGATATTGATGAACTAAATCATCTGCAATATTTTCCCAATTCCTTTTTAAGACTGTCAGTGTTAGTGGCCGTCACTACATCTTCATGTAGCAAATCCCATTGTTTAGCTGCGAACTGTGTAAAGTACAGCATATTGTCTTAACATTGGTCTGTTGTGGGAGGCTTCAGCATTTTATTATAACTGTCATGTTTAAAATCAACACTCAAAACTTAGCATTATGTTCCAGGTGACTCTTATTTCAGGTATTATAAGAGAAGCCTGAAAAATAGCCTCTTTCTCCATCCTATAAGTAATTTTTTGGCGTCTCCGGCCAGTCCAATGGGCCACTTACATTAGTGCCATGGTGGCAAATTGCTGGCTGAATTTCTGTTTATGTGTCCTATAACATAATAGAGTACATCTCCAGGAACACAACCAATACCTCATTAAATAGCAGCAAGTTTGCCACTATGACTTATTTCATTTCAATTATAAATCACTACTTAGATTCTAGCCTTTGTCATACAACAAGTCCCATTCAAGATCAGAGAATAAGGCTAATGGAACACTTTCTGGATAAATCTGTGCTGAGCTCTCACCCAAATACAAGTTTCATATCAATCAGTAGTGCGGGGTTTTGTTCTAGAGAAGACCTAGATCAGAGGAAGAAATAAAGGAGGCACTAAAATGGAGCAGATGATTTGTCATTGGGCACCCAATCACAAATAACTCTACTGAAACAAAAATTCTGAAATGTCCGTAGAGCATGGAGGAGAAGTCATGTGGCCCACAATGAAACAGAAGAACCTCTTTTTGTGGGAAGAAGCTTCATTTAATTGGAAGGATAAGCAGTAAGGAATTATATTTATCTAAGTATTAGGATAATTTAGTGTAGTTAAGTTTTGATCATAAAAATGTTAGAGTTTGAGGTTGTAAAAATGCTATGGACCACAAAGTCGGAGTGAGTGCCTTGCCTTTAGCTCAGGGCATCTTCTCAGGGCTGAAGATCATCCTCTTATTTAATTTTGAAAGAACCTTATCCTTTCTTGTTGGGAACCTTGGGAACCCTTACATCATATAATCCTTTATCTTACTTCTGTTCAAACTATTCTTAAATAAACATCTTTCACAAAATCTGAGTATCTTCATGTGTGAGAATTCTTCAGTGGGTGAATTGATATTCCAGAGCACATAAATAAGTAGGAAGAGAATAGTCAGGCCTCCTTGCACTAAGACTGGTGTGGAATCAGATTTTTTTTTAAAATCTTCTGTAATCTGTTACACTACATGTACATTAACAATCTCAAGCGGGACTAATGAGTTGAGTGAGGGAAAAGGCATTTAGTGCCCTATATAAAACAAAAGGGTGGTATATAATTATAATAAATAAATACATTTAATACTTTTTTCAATCAACATATTCTGTATATTTTTGTGTCATTTTTGTGCCTTAAGTACAATTGTCATTTGCTTTCCCATTTTCAAAGTATTTTACTTTTTCATCTGTTTGCAGTTTCCGCTAATAAACATACAAGAATTTTCCATAATGTATTGGGCAGTGCTAAATAATATGTGCAATTGCTTTAATAATTAAAAATATATATTTCTGTGTTTTTTGCTCTTGTTACAACCACTTTTTTAAAATCAAAAGTATTACTCAGAACAAATAATAACAATTAAATGTAATACTGTATGTCTCTCCCAAGTGGAAGCAAAAGTGATGCTTACATGAAAATGTTTGGAAATCTCTAATGAAGGGATTTGTTTACTGTATTTATGCAAAAAAGAACATTCAATTTAACTGTAGCCTGCAACCTTACAGCTTCATCTGCTGTTTTTAAAAAAGAGAGCTTGTATCAGGGTGTAATGAGAAGCCAACTAAGGACTTTGTGAGCCTCTCCTGGGGCCCACGCCATCGGCCCCGGGATCGGAGGCAGCTGTTCCAGTCACCCCAACCCCTGGCCCCGTCTGGGCGGGGAGCTGAAAAGGCTCTGGAGGCTCCGCAGCAGCAGCCGGACTTCACGAGCCTCTCCCGGGGCCCATGCCATTGGCTCTGGGATGGGAGGCAGCTGTGCCCATTGCCCCTCCCCCTGGCCTCGTCAGGGCGGGGAACCTCCACAGCAGCAGCAGCTGGACTTTGCGAGCCTCTCCCAGGGCCCACACCATTGGCCCTTGGATCGGAGGCAGCTGTGCCAGTCACCCCTCCCACTGGCCCCGTCCGGGCGGGGAGCTGAAAAGGTGCTGGAGGCTTCACAGCAGCAGCAGCAGCAGCCAAACTTTGCAAGCCTCTCCCGGGGCCCAATCCATCAGCCCCGGGATGGGAGGCAGCTGTGCCCATTGCCTCCCCTCCTGGTGAGGTTGGGTTTTGAAGTTTTTTTCTGTGACTGTTTAGATTGATATCTTTATACACTATTTTGCTGATACATTGTATTGCATTTGTATTTCTGATATATGGATTATGCTATATTATTGTATTACTGTATTTTTGCATTAATGTGTGCTTATTATTTCTTGTATATTGACATTTATTGTATTGCATTTGCGGCTGTTGTGTGCTGCGAACACTTTCTTGTTAAACTGCTTTGAGTTGCCTTTGGGCTGAGAAAATGCGGTATACAAATAAAAAGTGATGATGATGATGATGATTAACCTGTGAGTTTATTTATTTATTTATTTATTTGATTTATATTGCGGCCCAACTCAAAAGACTCGGGGGAGGGGGGCACACAAAGAATAAAAACCAACATCAGAGTTAAAAACTCTAAAACATATAAAACCATTTAAAATGACTATCAAAAATTACCCCAACTCTTACCGATTAAGAGAGAGAAAGCGTTCTTCCTAGATCAGCCATCAGGCAGGAGTCACCACGTCATTGATGCGCCATACCTGCTTTGCCAGCCAGGTTTTTAGGCATTTCCTGAAGGGCAGCAACAACCTTTGGAGATGCAACTCAATTGGCAGGCGGTTCCATAGGGCTGGAGCAGACACTGAGAAGGCCCTCTTTCTAGTGCTAGAGAGTCGTGCCTCTCTAGCAGATGGAACATTTAGAGAGCTTCTCTGGTCTGCTCTGGTGGGATGGACAGATGTTCTTGGGGTGATGTGGTCTCTTAAATATCCTGGTCCAAGAAACCAAGAGCCACAATATTGATAGGATACATCTGCAGACACAGTGCTGGCTCTTTGGCTATAAACAGAGATCAGTACTGAACCCTAGAGTCAGATACGACTGGCTTTTGAGCAAGGGCAACCTTTACCTTTTACATGCCAATTAATTATCCTTGGTTTACTTTAATATGTCTCTTCCATTTTTAGGGTTCTGATGACCATAATAAAACCCACCCTGGATACCTGATAGTTCAGATTTCAAGTTCCCAAATTTAGCCCTTAGGTCACAGGTTTTGTTTTGCTTCAATTTTATTATCCAACCCATTTGATAAATATCATCTTGGCCCAGAAATTCAGTTGTTAGCACAATAGCCAGAGCTAAGCCCAAATTGGAAATTCAGCAGCACATTATTAAAACTCATGTCAACAGTGATGGCTCTCTCATGTAAATATTGTATGTGTTTCACATGGGCCATGAATTTCTTTTACTCCAAGGTGACATCTAGAAGAGGTTTTTTTAAAAAATTCTTCTGAATTCTGTCGAGTAGTTTTGCATATCATAAGTATTATCTTTTAATTGGAGCTTTTAAACTATTGTGGTATATTTTACTATTTGCTGTTCTCTTTCTTTTTAACCATTAATTCCACCCACTATCTATTTATGGCAATACAGTCTTCTTGATGCCATTGTGCTGGTAGCCGCAATATCTTCAGCCTACCTCATGATCTACTGTTTGATATAAGGAATCCTCTGAAGTAAAAAAAATGGTAATAGTAAAAGTGAAGTAGGGGGTACGTTGGCCAAGTTTACAAAGCTGGCCTGCAAATAAACAATAAAACACTCTTTTTTTAAAAAAAAATAACATGTGCCTCACACTTTACTTCACTAGTGCAATATTTCAGTGTATGAAGCAAAGAGTGACAGCTTGACTAACACATGCATTTAATCTCTAATAGCAAGAGATCATAGAAAAAGAAAAATGAGGAAAAGCCATTTTGTACAATAATAATATCCAGGAACTCTTTTTTTAAAAAACCACATAATTATAGTGCTAAATTATTTCCAGTCCACACTTATAAATCTGTCTGAGTTATATGAAGAAAAAAGTCAAATACCTTGAAAATGATAAGATAAGGAAGGTGGAAAAGACCATTGATCAGTAATCCTAAAAGTCATAAGCCATGACACATTTAGTTCTTTTATTTCTTTTTTCCGCTCATTACTATTATTGCTTTATATAAATTATTTTGCAGTCTGTCATCTTCATTTGCACTCATCTCAGCAATTTTATATGGCTACACACAAAAACCAATCAGAAGCTACCATCTCTCCCTTCCCACAATGCCTTTGAAAGATAGGTCAGCATACCACAGTGGCTCAGAGGCCAAATTTGTGCCCCCAGTCTCCTCTATGGTACTTCTGGCCATTTAAAAAGATGAGCATTCACAATTTTAGTTAAGGAGGTATGAAGGCCTTTTGGCACTTTTAAACATTCACATTTTTTAAATTAAAGTTTCAAAAGGGAGGGGGCTGATCTGAGCTTTAGATATAAGGTTGGCAAAAAAAATTTTTTTAATTAAAAATACCCATTGAGTTTATTCCTGAATGATAAAGATGTTTTATTGTACCATAGTCTCCAGAAGATTAATTTTTTAAAAATCTGATTCATAGGGATAGATCTGACTTGAATACCCCTTCCCAGCTCTTAGAGAAACTTCTGTACCCTTGCCTCTCCTATATTGCAGCTTGGAGGCTGAGTGAGCCTATAAACTGACATTTCAGAATAAATATTATGGGTGGATGAAAAGAGGTTGGGATCCCAGACATGTTCCCTAGAGCTGGGGTACATAAACTGGATTCTGATTTTTAAAAGGCAATTTTGAAAGGTTTTTCCCATCCTAAATAGTAGCAGAACATTCCCCCACCTTCAGTAGAGGAGAGAATATCTTTCACAGCTGCATTTCAGCATTATTGGAAATAGAAGCCAGTCCTAAGACATACATCCAGCTCATCTTCTCTATAGGACATGTGCCACTTATTCCTGTTGTAGAAGCATTATGATATCTCTCTATCTCTCTACCTCTTTATCCATCCATCCATCCACCCAACCATCCACCCATCCAGTATTGTTCTGTTTTGCTTTTGATTCATCGTTTCCTATGGATTAACCTATGCAATCCATACCACAATATACTGACTACATTTTTATATTTTTATAGGAAATTGCTGCATAAGCAAAGGGGAAGTATTGACTTATGAAAAGATCCAAGTTAGGCAATAATCTATTCCTATAAGGAAGGGGTGTGGTCATAAGTGTGCGGAATGCGTGCCTACACCCCTGGAGCCTATCCCGCAATACTCCATGCACACCTACCTTTTGTCCCCAAGATCAGTACTGCAAGGGTCCAGGGGCCAAGAGTGGGGCCTAAGCCCTACAAAATGGGGAAAAGAATGAAAACTGCAACTCCCATGGTGCCATGGGAGGAAAAAACCGGCAGTTTAACAGCCAAGCCTGGAAACAGAATGTTGGAGAGAGCTGATTTGCATGTTGGACTGTGATTGTTGAGAGTGAATAACTGACGGAGAAAGGTCCTGATGTAGATGAACAAACCCATTCCATTTAAGCCTCTACAGCCCTAGAACGAGAAACGTTCAATGTACATCAATGCTGTGTGAGTGAGAGACAGGGAGTTTGTGTCTGTGCATGTGAGCAAGATAATGCACAAGATAGTGGGTTCTGGATCAGTCACTTGTGGGTGTGGGTGTGCCAGAGAGAGAGAGAGAGTGTGTGTCTGTGTTGGGGTGTATCAGAGTCAGAAAAACCTAAACATACAACAAACACCCACCGGCCAAGGCCAGGTAATTAGCTCTCATCCTTCCTTCCCTGCCTCCAGCCATTCTTCTCCCCTTCCTTCTTTCCTTCCCTCCCTCATTCTTACCCTCCCATCTTCCTTTCCTCCTAAATTTCCCCCTCAATACCTACCATCCCTCTCTCATCATCACATTGGGCTGAGTCTGCCCAGGTTCCTTTACTGAGAGCCAGGGGGCATCACAAGTGGTGTGGGGGGAGGCAAAAAGGAAAAAACCCTCCCCAAGCCACCCCCACCCCATGGGTTGAGCCCCCCCAAAAAAAAAACCATCGAAGACGGACACCTATGCTAGTCAGAATTACAAGAAGCAGAATTAATTGTGTAGGGAAAGAGCATACTGGAGTCAATATGTCATTGCAAATAACAGAAGTCTAAACACAAATGCATCAGTGTGTGTCAACTGAAGCTAAATGTAAATGGTTTGTTGTGTTCTTGTTTTGTGTACAGAGGAAATGGGGAAAAGGGAAAGGGGAAAGCCCTTCAATATGACGAGAAACCAAAAGGAAAACAAAAGAAGTAAGTCTTTGAAGGCAGGTATTACAATTACCACACATTTTCCAGGTTGTCATGTGACAAAAATACTTCTGACTGAGGTTGGAATTACTAGATATTATTTCAAAATCTGCCAAGAATTTCTAACACTAGATACAATTTCACTCAGAGTGTTTTGTTTTTCTTCATAAGGGGACAGAAAGGGCAACTGTCAAGTATGCCATGTCTTGCAAGAGAGACTTAAAGCCAAGAAAAACTATCTTGAAAACACTAGATTTGATTATTACTAAACCTATACAACAATAAGTAGAAGGGCCAGTGCTACACAAATGGCTAGCGTTTAGAGAAACCTTAAGTGGGTTTATTACTGTAAACCTTCAGTGAAGTTATGCAAACTTTCCAATGAACATTCACACTCAATTTGGAAGTAAATTACTTACAAGTTTGAAAAAAAAGAGAAAGGAAATGTTCCATATTTCCATGAAAAAACTATATTGACTTCATTGAGGGCTTTCCTTATGAAAATAACTTTTTTTTTAATTTTGCTTTTATTTTCCTACCAAACATTATGTTGTGATCACAGTTCTGGAAATCTTGTAAGAGTGCCATTATTTTAAAAGAGTAAGTTCTAATATTTAGTAGTCAGGTATATTGTCACAGTTTGGTAGAATTTACAACAAAAATTCATGTTTTTTTAATACTTCATAAATTAGACCACACTCTTTTGCTAACTGTCATTTCACTTGACATTTTCCAAACTTCCTCAAAAGACTTAGAAATATAGTATCGCTTTACCCCCAGCATTATGTGGTTTGAGTATTCCATGCATTTAGGCTGAAATGGGCTCTTTCAGTCAAGCAGAATTAAACATCTGGAGCTCCCCCGGTAGCTTAGTGGTTAAAATGCTGAGCTTGGAGACTGGAAGGTCGGGTTTGATACTCGAAGGCTGCACTTGGGTACATGCCTCATTCGGGCATCCCATGAGTGAAGTTTCTCCAGCAAAAATCCTTTCAACCCAGAGTAATCTCTGACACAAAATTATTATTATACTTTAAAATGGTTGGCTTACTCCCAAAAGAAGCTGTCATTGTACGCATTTTCATCCACTGAACCATAGAAGTATTATGAATAGTAAGAGAGAATATTGAAATACAACAGTAATTAAAAATAAATATATTTTCCCATTACAATGGGTAGGTTGGATATGGTCAATGACTGCTCTCTAGATAGTGGTGTCATATTATTGGTTTTTTGGTTGGCTTTGACAAACCGGTCTTGACCTGAGGAATAAGAGTTATCTTTTTTGTGTGCAGGATTAAGTATTTTAATGATTTCTGCTTTTTGTTCTCCCCAAATACAATAAAAAAGGGATCAGCACACATTTTGTTTACCTTGGAGAAGTACTTCATAATTTGGATTTTGAAGATGCCACATTCTTTTTTTCCATGTGCTTTAAATGTCAACAAAAGATTAGAGAAAAATCACTGAAAATGTGCAAGCTATTACAAATACAGATTTCCCCATGGATTCTCTAATACTTTACAGACAAATGTTAAAGATTTATTGCACATGAACATCAAACATGGTTTTACTACAGTTCTCATTTGGATCAAATTGACACATTTTACATTCATTTTAGCCTAATGAGATTCTTTCACTACACATTATATTCCAAGTGACCTGGTCTATTAAATTTGTGGCATAGAACAAACGCACTGATGTAACATTTATTTATTTATTTCAGGATTTTATTAGGACTTCCCCTCCACTCAAGGACTGTTCGAGGTAGTATACAAATAAGAGTAAGAGAGATTAAAATACACCAGACTCCCTACCTTTAAACTACATTATAATAAACCCAGAGAAAACTAATACAATCACAAGAATGGCATTAACTATGAAAAGCTGAGTGGAACAATGGCACCTTCAGGCAGCATGTATCTGCGAATGAGGATAAAGTGTTTACTAACCTAACCTCCCTCAGGAGTTCCACAACAACAGTATTGTTACACAAATGGTCTTTTCTTACACTATTTCAACATCTTTAAAAAGTTAGGGCAAGCAATTTAATAAAATGATAAATCTTAAATGCATACTTGTGTGAATTAGTACATTGTAATGACAACTGAACTGTTATACCCTTTGCTTTACATGTTATGTCTTTCTCTCAATCCTATCCTTATTAACCAACTGTTCAGATAACTTTCAGTGCTGTGAACCTTATTTATTTATATACTGTCTAAGGGAAATGATGAAGACAGTCCTGCACAAACAATAAGGGATGAGCTACAAAACATTATTTATTAGGTATATTCAACCATCCCATCTTATGCTGGAGATCTGGAAACCCCTTGGTAAGTCTGAGGTATGGATTGAAATGTACATGTATGTTAGGGTCTTATGGTTATGATAATTATCCTACATGGAGCAGTTACATTTAGCTCTCATGGTGAAAGCAGAGACTGTCATGGTGGGCCCTGGGAAGATCATTTGGTCTAGGTTTCTCTTTCCTAAACACAGTCAAATTTAAAATGTACCTTAGTTTTTGTATTTCTGTTTTGGTATTTCTTCATCTCTTAAAAATATACCAAGAGTTTGAAAAATAGAATTTCACAAATAGAGTTTCAAACTCTATGAGGCCCTTCCTGAAAGAGGATATAAAAGGCCAGCAGTATCTTGACAAGGGCAATTTCAGTGACTCCTTCTCCTCCAAATTGTTTGTTGTTGTTCAGTTGCACAGTTGATTCCAACCCTTTGCGACCCTATGGACCATTACCCTCCAGGCACCTCTGCCCTCCACCATCCTCCTCAGCCCACCCATCTCTGTGCCCATTGTGTCTACAATACCATCTAGCCATCACATCTTTGGCCTCCCCCTTCTTCTTTTGCCATCCACCTTTCCCAGCATCAAGGCCTTCTCAAGTGAATCCTCCCTTCTCATTTGATGTCCAAAGTACATTAGCTTCATCTTCACTATTTGTCCCTCCAATGAACAGTCAGGGTTGATCTCGTCTAAAATTGACCTATTTGTTCTCTTTGCTGTCCAGGGGACTCTCAGGACTCTCCTCCAACTCCACATCTCAAAGGCATTTATTCTTCTGGGCTCAGCTTTCCTAATGCAAGCGCGGCGCCAAAATGGCCGCCGCGCTCTTTGCGCCCCCCCCCCACCGGACTTGGACATCCGGGTAGTTAGGGGGCGTGGCCAGCACCCTTTAAAAGGGGTGGCCACGAGGCAGCCGCGCTGCCATTTTGCGAAGCGACGGAGAGGAGAAGTTTTTCCCCAATTGCTCCGTCGCTCTTCCCTTTAGCTGGGAAGCCTTCTTTGGGCAGCGGTTTCTTCTGGGCTTCTTTCTCCGGCTTCCCAACGATTGGCAGCAATGCCTTCCAAGAAGAAGGCGATGGCGAACGCGGTTCGCACTTCCAGGAGGCGCCAGCCGGGTCGGAGGACCGCGACTGCACCCCCTCAGCAGGCCCCCTTTCCGGGGCGCCCACCGGGACCGGCGGGATGGGGTCGATTGCTCCCTGGCCTGAGGCTGGGCAGCCTCAGACCGGCCCTGCAGGGGATGCGGCCCCCGGCCCGCAATTAGCGGCCACCGGCCCGGGCTTGGCGCATAGCCAGGCTGGGCCTTCGGGCCTTGGCGTGCAGCTTCCAGCGGTGGGCTTTAACCAAGGAGGTTGGCTGGGTTCCCTTCCCTGGCAGGGCATGCCCCCGGCCCCGTTGGGGCCGGTGGTTGGGGCATGGCCATATGCGGGCCCAGGGGTCCAGAGACCTGGCCCGGTGCCAGTGACCGGTGGGCCCGCTGGCCCTTTGCCCCCTGTCAGCGTTGGGGGCTATGTCAACGTGGATGCCCTGCTGGCCCGCGTAGCGGCCCTCGAGGCATCTTTAAGGGTAATTAATCCATCCGGGGCACCGTTTGGTTTACAGGTCAACTCAGCGCCTGCCGGTTCTCGGCAGGCGGCCGAAAGGGTTGAGCTGCCTGAGGCAAGTAGGTCGGCACCAGCTGCGGCCTCGCAGCTCCCCACCCAGCAGATGCCGCCAGCAGGCAGTGGTCAGGCCACCTCTACGAGCTCGGTTGCGGTCGCGAGCTCCGACGCCCGCAGTGGGCCGGAACCCCCGGTGGGGGCGGCCCATGGGGGTGCAACTTGTGAGTATACGGTCCAAGCTAGTGCACTCACACCACAACCCACAATGGGGGGAGGTTTGCAGTGGCCGTGGCCTCGCCTGGCTGGGGCGGCGGGTCAGCCGCCGCCAGCCAATCAGGGTACGGCTCTAACACCTCAAGGCCCTTCTTGGGCCGGGGTACCCTGTCCTACAGCGAACTTACTGGGGGTGGCGGGGCTGGTCCAGGCTCCTTTCATGGTGCCCAGCACTGTCAATGTTCCGGTGTCGGCCTTACCGACAGCAGGTTATTCATTGCCCCTTGGGGATCACCTGGCTCAGGCTACCAAGGAAAAGATCTGGCGGGGGGAGTATGTGGACATTTTCTCCCTCTTGAATAGAGAACCCACCAAAGAAGAGCGGGAGGGGCAGGACGAGAAGGACAAGGAGCAGTCTCGTCGACGTAAGCCGCCACGCACGTGGGCCAACTGGTTACCCGCGTACCTTATATACATGGCGGTGTACCTCAGGGCCCGGCCTGACCTGGCAATTCCGATGGTCCAGTATTTGGACAACATATACCGGGCGATGGTTGATTTCCCTGGCCCGTCGTGGTGGGATACGACGAGGAATTCCGTATGAGAGTGCCCCTACACCCGGAAATGAGGTGGGATGAGCCCTGCCAGAAGCTGTGGCTTCTGTACATGACCCCCACGCGCCTGGCGCCAGGGGAGAGGTACCATTGTGGACATGTGGTCCAGCAAGCTGCTCCAGCCCAGGCACCCCGCCAGGTGACGGGGCAGGGGGTTCCAGCCTGCCTGCTGTGGTGGAGCTTCTCGGCCAATGGTGCGTGCAACAGGAAGCAGTGCCGATACAGGCACGAGTGTACCTCTTGTGCTGGCCCCCATGCCGCCTCTGCGTGTCCTAGGGCAGGCGGACTGCGGGGCAGAGGTAGAGGTGGACAGGGAGCGGGCAGAACTGCCGCAGAGGGAGCTGGTCAGGCAAAAGGCCCCCTCCCCAATTAATGTGGACATGTTGGAGCATTGGCTCATGATGTACCCGAGGAGGGCAGACGCAGCTTACCTGCTTGAGGGTTTTCAGCAAGGGTTTCACATTCCTTTCGCAGGGGTCAGGTCCCCTCAAGATGCACCCAACCTGTTATCACTCAGGGGAAGGGAGGAGGTGGCTGCCATGAGCATTGCTAAGGAGGTTGCTGCAGGCAGGGTCGCTGGCCCTTAACCTCTCCCGCCATTTCCCAACCTCAAGGTTTCCCCGTTGGGGTTGGTGTCCAAGAAGTCGCCGGGGGAGTTCCGTTTGATACACCACTTGTCTTACCCGGCTGGCCGTTCGGTCAATGATGCTATCCCTGATGACCTTTGTTCGGTCAGGTATACATCTTTTGACCAGGCCCTGCGCATAGTGCGCTCATGTGGCCCGGGTGCACTACTAGCTAAGTGCGACATTAAGTCCGCGTTCCGTCTCCTGCCAGTGCACCCGGGCGACTTTGAGTTGCTGGGTTTTAAGTTCCGGGGTGAATTTTATTTCGACAAAGCCATGCCTTTTGGCTGCTCCATTTCATGCTCGGCATTTGAGCACTTCAGCACCTTCCTCCAATGGGCCTTTGTTCGCAGGTCAGGGTCCCGGTCTGTAGCCCACTACCTTGATGATTTCTTATTCGGGGGTGAACGGGGCTGGGACACGTGCACACGTCTCCTGAATACATTTCAGATGCTAATGAAGGAACTCGGTGTCCCTTTAGCGCCCGAAAAGACCGAGAGCCCTTCAACCAAGCTCACATTCCTGGGGGTTGAGATTGACATGGTTGTGCAGGCAGCCAGGTTACCTGCTGATAAGGTTTCACGGATCGTTGCACTCATTTTGGACTTGCTGGACTTGCTCCAGGTGTTGCATGGTCACCTCAATTTTGCTTGCAGGGTCGTCGCACCTGGCAGAGCATTTGCTCGACGTTTGTGCGACGCCATGACTGGCTTGGCCAGGCCCCACCACAGGGTCCGACTGAACAAGGGCATGAGGGACGATATGCTCATTTGGCTCCAGTTCCTGAGGGAATTAAATGGGGTGTCATTTTGGAGATCCGACCTTTTGGTTTCCCCTCGTTTTCAAGTTCAGTCGGATGCATCAGGGTCCCTGGGTTATGGGATTTACTTCGAAGGGAAGTGGGCCTACGGCAGATGGCCGCCAGCCTGATGGGGCACGGATCGCTTGCGCGATCTCACGTACCTGGAATTTTTCCCCATTCTGGGAGCTTTGATGCTATGGGGCGAGGAGTGGGCCAATTCGGTCGTCCATTTCTGGTGTGACAATGCGGCAGTGGTCCACATTGTCAACTCACAGACGTCTAAATCTCCAAGGGTCATGGAACTGGTTCGCCAGTTTGTGTTGTACAGCCTACGCCTCAATGTGCTTTTTAGGGCTAGACATGTTCCAGGTATTAATAACGATATTGCTGACGCTTTGTCCCGCCTGCAGATCCCCCGGTTCCGTGCCTTGGCCCCGGACGCAGAGGAATTTCCCTCGCCGCTCCCGGACGAGATATGGACGCTTGGCAAGGAGAGGTGAACCGGGCGATCAGCATGTCGCTCACCCCCCGCACGCGTAAGGCGTATAACCATGCATTCAGTTCATTCAGGGCCTTTTGTGCCCAATCACGGCTGCCTGAAAGTTGGCCCATCCCAGTGGCTCATGTCCTCCAATTTATGGTTTACTTACATGCCCAGGGCTTAGCCCCCCGCACCATAGCATCCAGGCTGTCAGCGCTGGCATTCATGGCCAAGGTGGGTGGTTTTGCTGACAGCACAAATGATTTTCGCATACGACATGTTTTGGACGGGTGGGCGTGGGAACGTGGGCGCAGCCCAGACGACCGCCACCCTATTTCTCCAGGGGTACTTACCCACCTTGCACGGGGTTGGCATGACCTGTGTTTTGACAGGTATGAGGCAACCCTGTTTCACGCGGCTACTACGGTGGCCTTTTTTGGAGCACTCCGCATCAGTGAGCTGGTGCTGCTGTCTAAGGCGGATGCGAGTCGTAGGGCACTGGAACTCGAAGATGTCTATGTTTCCAATGATTGGGCTCAGCTGAGGATACGTTCCTCTAAGGTTGATCAGCACGGTGTAGGCAGTGGTGTAAGACTGCTACGATGTTCCATGGCAGACATCTGTCCGGTTGGTGCCCTACAGGAGTTCCTTGCACTACGTGGTACGCACCCTGGCCCGTTTTTCTGTCACCAAGATGGGTCTCCCCTTACTAAATTTCAATTTTGGAAGGTGACCGGTAAGGCACTAGCCAGTGTTGGCCTCCCGGGGGCTCGTTACGGCACCCATTCATTTAGGATAGGGGTGGCTTCCACTGCAGCGGCGTTTGGGTACTCTGGGGCCGAAATCTGCAACATGGGACGGTGGGGATCACAATGTTTTCAGTTGTATGTTCGCCCTCTTCAACAGTGAGTACCAGTTAAGTCACTGCCCTGTTTCCTTTTCTTTTTTTTCCTTGACAGACCCTGGGTGTCGTCTTACACCGGTGACAGTATGGCTGGTGGGCCACAGCTATGTGCACCGGGCAGCGCAGTTTGCTGCGGCGACAGAGTGGGGACCCCGACTGGGACTAGGTGCATCCGCAAGTCTCAGGTGGTACGGTAAGCGCGGAATGTTATGGCGGGTACTGTTGCCATTCCTTTTCTCCATCAGGGATGCTGACCCGCCTGATGTCCTAATTATACACCTCGGGGGTAATGATTTGGGACAGGTCACGGGCCTATCGCTGAAGCATGTGATTTGCGGTGACCTGGCCTACCTGCATTATGTGTGGCCCGCCACAACCCTGCTTTGGTCGGACATGATACCGCGGCACGCTTACAGGGGAGGGTTTAACCTCCGGGCCCTCGATCGGGCTCGGCGCTTGGTGAACAGGGCTATTGCCCGGTTCCTTGTGGACAAGGGTTGGGGGCGTGTCATACGACACCCCACCATCAGTCTCCAAAATTATGAGCTTTACACAGGGGATGGGGTCCATCTGTCGCCGGGAGGTATGGACCTCTTGTTAGGAGATTGGCGAGCAGGCCTGTTGACCAAGCTGACGGTCTGGGGGGGGGCGGTGAGCCTTTATTGAAGCCTCCCCGTGTGGTGGGTAGCACTGGTAAGGTAAACATTTATGACCCACAGGTATCCGGCAGGTTCGCAATTGACTGGACAACACTAGACAGGCACAAGTTGGTTAACGTTGTCCGGTCAACGACGAACCAGGCAATGGGGTGATGGCATGAGCTGGGCAGCAGGCATCACCCCGTTATTTTACGGATTCGTGTCAGAGGGTGGGGTCACTAGTTAGATTATTGACTACGGTCAACAATTTGTTTGTTGTCAACAAACAAATTGATACAAATGGATACATTTTAACCAATTGCTGTTGGCAATTTTGGGTGGAACCTTACCAGTGTTTCTTCGGCCTGCTTGCCTTAAGAATTATAATTGGATGAATACCAATAGAAATTTATAATTCGGACTAGGGCATGAATCAATAAATGTGGCCCAATGCCGTTATCCACTTTTACCAGTGTCTGAGTCCTTTATTGGGGGGTGCGCCTGCAGTGCAAGCGCGGCGCCAAAATGGCCGCCGCGCTCTTTGCGGCCCCCCCTGGAATTGGACATCCGGGTAGTTAGGGGGCGTGGCCAGCACCCTTTAAAAGGGGTGGCCACGAGGCAGCCGCGCTGCCATTTTGCGAAGCGATGGAGAGGAGAAGTTTTTCCCCTCCACCCCCTCCCTAGTTAACAGTGTGATATTTTGGTCGCTTCGGGGCCGGGTGGGACCTACAATTGGCTTTCAGGTCCTGGCTTTTTTGCCCATCCCACACTGTTGCTATGGTTTGACATAGGTGTTTTTTCTTGTTCTGCCGTTGACTTTGGTCACATGGGCGGGTAGCACTGGTAAGTAAACATTTATGACCCACAGGTATCCGGCAGGTTCGCAATTGACTGGACAACACTAGACAGGCACAAGTTGGTTAACGTTGTCCGGTCAACGACGAACCAGGCAATGGGGTGATGGCATGAGCTGGGCAGCAGGCATCACCCCGTTATTTTACGGATACGCATCAGAGGGTGGGGTCACTAGTTAGATTATTGACTACGGTCAACAATTTGTTTGTTGTCAACAAACAAATTGATACAAATGGATACATTGTAACCAATTGCCGTTGGCAATTTTGGGTGGAACCTTACCAGTGTTACTTCGGCCTGCTTGCCTTAAGAATTATAATTGGTTGAATACCAATAGAAATTTATAATTCGGACTAGGGCATGAATCAATAAATGTGGCCCAATGCCGTTATCCACTTTTACCAGTGTCTGAGTCCTTTATTGGGGGGTGCGCCTGCAATGGTCCAACTCTCACACCCATACATTACCACCAGGAATACCATTGCTTTGACTATGCAAATTTTTGTTTTAAAGGTGATGTCTCTACTTTTCACTATGTTCCCCAGGTTTCTCATAGCTTGTCTCCCTAGAATCAGTCGTCTTTTTATTTCATGGCTGCAGTCGCCATCTGCAGTGATCTTAGATCCTAGGAAAGTTAAATCTGTCACTGCTTCTACTTCTTGCCCATCTATTTTCCATGAACTGATAGGGCCTGTTGCCATCATCTTCGGGTTTTTTTTATATTGAGTCTCAAGCCTGCTTTTACACTCTTCTTCTTCAAGCTAATCAAGAAGCTTTTTAGGTCTTCCTCACTATCTGCCATTAGGGTGGTATCATCTGCATATCTCAAATTGTTGATGTTTCTCCCAGCAATTTTGATCCCATATTGTGATTCCGCCAATTATCACTGCTTCTAAATCGCTATGTATCACAGCTTCTAAGTTGTGGATCATAAGGTACAGTATATCTTATTTCAGGAGTTCCCAACCTTTTCAAGCCAGGAGCCAGGTCATGCTCTCACAGTAAGCTTCAAGAGCCAGATGGCCATTTTGCCCTGCCTGTACGATGGGGTGGCCATTTTGTCCCAATAGCTTCAACGGGGCAGCCATTTTGTTTCTCTAATGCCCTTGGAGGGTGTTGGGGCCACATGAAATAGTGTTGCGGGCAGCATCTGGCCCACGGGCCTTAGGTTGGGAACCCCTGTCTTATTTGATTAGGACTGAGGGAGCTAAGAAAAGAGACAGGTGCTTATATGTGGTTCAGAATGAATCAGGTTCAGAATGATCAGGTCCTGCTTCATCATTTGAATTTACTGAATGTATAGAACACCTTTTCTAGCAGAGTTTCACAAATGCTTGAGTTACAATGTACATCTATGTATGATTCAGTTATTTTTTTAAAAAAAATTAAATCAATCTATGCAGGAAAATATTGTGGAGGGTTTATCACAACTGTTAATGAAAGCCTGCAAGTTTTTAACACAGCTCAGTAATATTGTCTTACAAAAAGGCAGTAGATGACCTTGAAAGGAGGTGAATGGAAACTAGGAAACGTTAATTAAAATTATTAGTGCCGTTTGAGGTGCTTATCTTGTTTACTGCTAAGGTGTTGCTCCCTTCTGCATAATTAACAGTAATTTTACTTACTTTCAAGTCTGTAATTTTAAATATCACAAAGTTTTATCTTCCTCGAGAAGTAATTCATTATTGGTGTGCATGTAACTGCTTGATGTTTTAATCAATATATGCAACTTCCACAAAAGTCTGTTATAATTTATCAAGAGGTTTTTTATGCATCTTTTATAGCACAGGATTAGGCATGGAACATGAAGTCAAAATCCTATTTAGTAATGAAATTTAAACAGAATTTGGTGTTTATGATGTGAAGATATATTTTTCCTTGATCTGTCCCTTTGCATTTCACTTTATGCTAGAGGACTGGAGGACAATGATATCTAG
The DNA here is from genome assembly GCA_035047345.1 of Bradypodion ventrale. Taxonomy (NCBI): domain Eukaryota; kingdom Metazoa; phylum Chordata; class Lepidosauria; order Squamata; family Chamaeleonidae; genus Bradypodion; species Bradypodion ventrale. Next base: position 105,777,395 of record JAWDJE010000003.1, on the reverse strand, counting down.
AAAACAAACCCTGCTGAAGTTAAATCCATTTGAACACAAAGAGTTACTGTCAGGTAATCCTAAAGAGACAATGCAGATTTTAAAACTAAACTGCTTAAGAAATGAATATGTCTTGCATGCTTTCAATTTGTTTGAAATCCTAAATTGAAGAGCTCTCTGCTGTTGTCTAATATTTGCATAAAATATTTAATCTCATACTTTAAATTAACGATATGAAAGGCCTAAATGTTTCAAAAATGTTGTTGTCAGAACAATGTAATCTTTTCTCTCCAGACTTCTTCACATAATTGTGATGCCCTTATCCTAATATTCTGTAACCTTCTTAAAGTACTGGCCTGAATTGAATTTACTCATAAAATACAGTACTTGCTTTTCATTCTGAGGGTTTTTAAACTTCTCCTTTGTTTGGAATGTGAAGCTCACTACAAGTGCTGATCAAGTGCTAAATAGTAAGGTTTAGTCCCATATTCTCTTGGTTTTTAAAAATGTAATTGAAAAGGTGTTCCATGTTGTTCTTGTTATATTCCAGTATGCCTTTAATGTGCTTTAAAGGTTATGGGGTGCTTATTAATTGGGAAATGTTCCCCACAATTACTATGGGGTGAGCTTCCGTCTCTGCACAGCTCCTACTAACCTAGCAGTTCGAAAGCAAGAAATTGCAAGTAGATAATTAGGTACCACTTCAGAGGGAAGATAAATAGCATTCCGTGCACTGTAAATAGAGATGAGCACTGAACCCTAGAGTCAGATATGACTGGCATTCGAGCAAGGGTGACCTTTACCATTACCTAATCTGGTTTTTAAAATACATTTTAATAATCCATGGCAGTTGAGAGTGAGTGGGAAAATTTCTTCAGCGCTAAAAGCAGTGGTTACTCATGTTTTCACATGTGACCTATGTGTAGTGCATTCTTGAACACAAAGTGATATGAGATTGAGTCACTAGTTCAGTCTTTGAAATCATGCTCCCCACAATCCATGCTCCTTTGTCCCTTGAAGAACACAATAGCAAGTTGGGGGGCAGGAGCATGGCTCTTGTTTCTTTTACATCTGTCTTTACACTACACACTAGTAGTATAATAAAGGCTCCTACATCTCTGATAACAACAATAATATGATTGTCAGGGTTTCCTAAGCACAAAATACTAAAAAAAAAAAACCAGTCCTTTCTGGTGGCATTCGAGAATTGTGCAACTAGCTTAAGTATACACAGGATTGGCTCTTCTCCAGGGAGGCACAGAGGGAAATCAAACACCTGATTTGTGTCCGCTGGCAACCAAGTACAGTAAAACCCAACATACATATGCCTCGAGTTACATAAAATTTGACTTACATAATGATTTTGTGCTAAAACCATGTCCCGATTTACACGGTTTCCTATGGGTTTACTTCGAGTTACATAAATATTCTTTTTCCTATGTGTTTGCTTTGAGTTATGTAAAAATTCATTTCCCTATGAGTTTGCTTCAATTTACATAAAAATTTCATTTTTCCTATGAGTTTGCTTTGAGTTATGTAAAGAAAATATTTTTTTTCCTATGGGTTTGCTTCGAGTTACATAAAAAACCGATTTAAGCAAAAGCCTACTGAATGGACTTTTTTCCCCATAAGTAGGGGTTTTACTGTACTCCACTTGACTGAGCCAGCTGGCCAGCCCTTACTGATCCTTTACGGAAAAGCCTTTCCTGCTTCCTTATCCCAGATTTCAGATGTCAAATGTAAGCTATCTTATGACTTTAAAGTATGTATTTATTAAAAATCACAATTTTCTTCCAATAAATAATTGAAAGCTGTTTGTATATGAATGGCTCCACTTTTCAGTATTCTAGGCCATATCTCCCAGCAATTTCATGCTTATATTAAATGATAGTTATGCCTCCCCACCCCCAAGATCCGTGGGTTCAATATCCACAGTTTCAGTTATTTGTGGGTCTAAAAATATTCAATTAAATACCCCTGAAATACATAATATATATGTATTTATATTGTGTATCCCCTTATCAATTCAATTTGTATGCAGAACATATATAGAAAGTTGGACTAGAATCAGATGAAAGAGGTGTGAAAATTGGTGAAAGGAACATCAATAGTTTAAGATATGCAGACAACACCATCATACTTGCAGAAAACAGCAATGACTTGATATGACTATTAATAAAAATAGTATTTGAACATTATGATGTGGGGAAATCTTCCATTTACAACTATAGGGGGAAGTTATCCAGTACTCTTCATAGGAGAAATCTCCAATTCACAACTTTGAAACCAAAGTCAGCTATTGATTTTCACAGGACCAAGAAGAGAAATGCGATGCCCAAGACCAGTCAGTGAATCAATGGCAGAGGCAGAATCCTACCTCTATATCAATCATTAAGTGATGGGGCAGTTTGTTCAAGAGACTTTTGGACATAACTAGCAGGTAGGGCCAGTCTGTCACCACTCTGTTATATGTCTCTGTTGTCCTAATAAATGGACAAAGGGACAAAGGATTTAGAGGTGGAGACTCGCCCCACCCTCCTTCTCCGGGTTTTGCCCCCCTTTACTTCCAACTAGAAGTTGGAAGCCCATGAGAAGTCAGCATTTTTTGCTTCCCTCTGGGACTTACCCGTGGTTGGGGTGAGTTGAGAGGGGTACTGCTGAGCCAGTACTGTTATGTTTTTTGCTATGGCATTTTGTATCATGTTCTGTAATACTGTAATATTGTATTTCTGTCTCATGCCATATTGTATCTTTTATATTGTATCTTTAAACACTGTTTCTTTAATATTTGTAAGCTGCTTTGGGTCACCCATTGGGTCGAGGAAAGCGGGGTATAAATAAAAGTATTATTATTATAGTAAAGTTTGGTAGTAAAGGAAAAGTGGGAGGCTGTTATAGGTAGGAATAAACATTTGTATAAAATTATGTGTATAATATTATGGTAGTGACCCAGACAGTGATCACAGCACCTAGATTGGATAATTAGTGTTTAAAAATGGCTCTGTATGTGTCATAATTTGAAGGCAGTTATCTGAAGAATGAGAATGTGCCGCATCTGCATTTTGTGAATATGTATACATGTGCATTCCAAAGGAATTTGGTATGAGGCAGAGCAGCCACTGCACTGGCACGCCATACTTTATGAAGGGAAATCTTAATCATGTATAATGTGTAATTGATTCGCTGGATCCATGATGGTGAACCTTGTCACTCCAGATGTTCTGGAATTTCAGTTCCCAGGAGCACTGACTTGGGCTTCTGGTAATTGAAGTCCTAGAATACCTGGAGTGCCAACGTTTGCCATCACTGTCTAGAACAGAGGTGACCAACCTTTTTACGGTGTGGGCCTGACCACATTACTGGATAGCTGAGTGGCCCGGACCATGCCCTTGGAAGCGGGCACATTTATGGCTGTTGTAAATGCCCACTTCCACATTTACATTACAACAGCCGCTGATGTAAATACAGCCGCTTCCACTTCTGGGTGCAGTGGTGGCAGTGATGGGCCGGATGGAATGGTGTCACAGGTCAGGTCTGGCCTGCAGGTCGTAGGTTGGGAACCCCAGTCTAGATGGAAGCAAGTATACTAAGGATGCAGCCATCACACCATCTTATGTAACTAGTAGAATGACTGCATTTACTTCTTCATGACAGAACTAGTACAGTACAAGACTAGTACGCATACATATCTGCTATATGGTAACATGAAGGAGGAACACAGTTAGGAAATAAGAAATGGTATATACTATAGATAGTTGTCCAGCGAGATGCTCCTGGGAAGGGATTCTGACAGACAAATAACCTTATTTATTTAATTTATACCTCACCCTTACCTTATAGCTCATTCTAAGTTTCTCCGCATGTTTCCTTTCCCTCTACTTTCTACAATCTAACAATTGATGATCAACCTTCTGTGGCTTTTGAGCATGCTCAGTTCTTACAGGATAAGTTTTGGGTTTGGTTCATCAGGGGCTTTTCCTTAAATAGTTTTTTGTCCTTCTGTAAACTTTGAGGTTCCTTAGTGTTACCAAAGTGATAACATTTGCACAACACCCTGCAGGATTTCATTCTTACCAACATAGGTATGGCATAACACAGACTGTTTTGACAGGAAAACTGGTCAGGCCAAGGACAAATACAAGTTAATAGCAGTGGCCGAGGGAAAATAGACTTGGATCTCAAAGCTGAACTAAGCCACCAGGAGGAAATTGATGGAATATGGCTCTAAATAACCACTATCAAAATTACTTAAGAAACATGAATACACCAGCCATAAGCATCATCTCAGATAATAGCCCTTCTGTAGATCACCTTTTATTTTGATGCTAAGAAGATTGTCTGGATATCTTAGTCAAATGCTCATTTTGTGTCCACTGTACCAAGTTTAGCCATGTCAGAAAATAAAGATCAGGGTACATGACATATAAGAGGCCAAATCACTATATAAAAAGACATACAGTAGCCATATTAAGGTTCTGGGGGAATGTTCTGGAAAGAAAATGCTGGATGAATCTTCCTGCTATATCTCTGCCTGCTCCAACTGATCCCTGCCAGCTGGAGTCCTCCAATGCTCTTCAGATCCAAGAGAGTCTCACAAGACTACCCTCTCAGCCATTAGTTATATTTGGTACTGTGAATCTTTGGTATATTTTTAATTCCTTTGTATTCAACAAAATCTCCCTTATAAATAGCTCTCTGTGTGTCAGAGTCTGGCATGTAGGCGGAAGACAACAGAAACAACTGGACGCAGGATAACTAGGTAACAGGCAAAATCGTAACCCTATCTCAGCCCAGAGTCCAAGTCCAATTTAGGGCAGAATTGTAGGATTAGCTTAGACAACAAAGCATAATCCAAACAAGCCAGATGTTAGGTAACTGAGAGAACAGAGAATGCAGAGCACCTTCAGGGGCTGGAGTTAAAGGAGCAAGGATCCAAGCAAGTCACAATAGTCCATAAGAAATAGACAGAAGTCTTCTAAAATAGGAAACAAGAACTAGGAGCCAAGCAACTGCAAAACTGCTAATCTTTGTTACTGAAGACAACTTCTGGGAGGAAAGATTGGTTCTAATATAGCTAAGCCACCCAGGGTATCCAGGTGGAGCTTATGAAGGTACAGAACCTTCTCCAGAGCTTTCAGGTGAGGGCTTAGCAGCTGCAGCAGGGTGAGGGTCCAGTCCTGCAGGACATAGAGCAGCTGCCTCCAGGCTGGGGGATCCAGTACTGCAAAATTTAGAGCAACAGTGGCAAATCCTGACAGTGTGGCATACTCAGCACAGTCTATTTTAAGTCACACTATTATGGGTCTATCTTTGTACATGTGTGACTTCATACATCTGCTCTGAGAGTATGCCTAGTATCATCCCTCCAAACTGTTTACAATTGAGATGGTGTTTACCAGCTGCATCTGAAATATTAATGTGTAAAAATAAACTAGGTATGGGGGTGGGCAGGGAAACTCACTGCATTCATACATTTTTATGAGCCTGCCCTTTAATTGAACATGGATCATTAGCTTCTGATCCAAAGCTAATGCACTCTAAAGCAACCAAAATGGCCCTATCCAAGTGTAAGCAAAACTGAAGTGCACAGAATTTGAAGGAAAATCTCTATCAAACAAGAATTTCACCAAAAGTCCAGATAGTGTCAATGGGCACAGAATATTGGAGTGAGGAGGAGATTAGCTTTACAGCTAACACTAGATATCAGCCTTGCAAACATTATAATATTAAACCTTTAGCACAGGCCAAATCCATGTATTGTTTTCCTTGGCCCCATTTCCACATAAGGAACTGTTCTGAAACAAGTGATTTAAGTACAAAGGCCTATGAATAACAAAAACTGGCCTTTAAACACTCTGAACTATAACCCAGCTCAGCTCAGCTCAGCTTAGTTTATCTGCTTTTGGCTCTCTAGATTTCTAAATGAAAGAACATATGTTGAAAACCTATCAATAAGCTCTGCCAACGCAATAAACAATGCTAGCACACTTTAACATAAAATGTGTTGTTGTTTTTTACCATGAGGGGAGTTATTGGTGTGTGTGTGTGTGTGTAGGCTTTAGAAAAGAATGATTGCTAAAAATAAAATAAAAACAGTAGAACCCAGCAAATGTAACCTCTATAAGGTCTTTTAAAAGCCAGACATTTTCTGCAACCTTTTATGAGGGCATGTGGCAAAGCTGCAGCAAATATGACTGTTTGTGAATGAAATGAAAATTAATGCTTTGCTGTGTCCACCTGTATGTTTCCCTTTAAAGCCAGCACTTGCATTTGAAACCTGCAATTCTCAACAAAAAGAGAGAGAGAGAAGTTCAGAGCTGATTGCTGGATATTTGGACCTCCCAGTGCAAACATTAACTGGCTGAGAGGCACTCTGGAATGTAATGAAGGAAACAATACTGGGAAAAGAGCCAAAAAAGCAGAAACGCTGGCGCCTGGAATCAAGGGATTTGCTTCCCTGGTAATAGGAGCTGAACGAGGCCCAGCACTTCTGTTAGGCTGGAAATGACATACTGTGATCCTTGACTTAGCCAAAGGGATTTTAAATGGAGGAAAGAGCTGGCAAGACAAAATCTCCTGCACTTTTCACAGTGTTTTCTAAATCAAGCAAAGGAAATAAGGAGAAAAGACTGAAGTCTATTACATTTGATCCAGTTAAGTCAAGAGTAGAAGCTTTTTAACGGCTATTTCGGCACCCACCCCACTCTCATTTTTTTGTATTTTCTCATCATGTCACACCACCCAGAAAGCACAGACATAAAGCAGAAACTTGAAACTGCTTTCATTCAAGAAGAAGGGCACCCCAACATTGCATTATTGACAGGAGGTCTGAAGAAGAAAAAAAGCTGACAGCTGCAGAAATTGTACAGTTGAAGTTTAATTCCCCGGAGGAGGAACAATATACTGATGGCATTAATTCTGTTTGGAATTGTTAAAATAAGAAAAGGTTATGGGGCTGAGGAAGGAGCTTGGCTTGTGTGTAACCCCCCCCTCCCCAGTTTCTTCTTTTGCTCCCTTGTATCAAAAGCAAACATCCCCTCTTCCCTGGTGTCCTTGGGCTGTCATTTCCAACCTTTTGAAACTGTATCTGATTATCCGTGTGGCAATTAATCATAATTAAGCAGGCTTGAGATTTGGAAAGGTACAAAGAAGGGGGCAATAGATCTGGCTTTTGTCCTAAGCGCTCCCCCTCTTCTCTTTTTTTGGCTGCGCAAACCTCTAGGTTGCAGGCATAAGTTTAAAGGGAAAAAAACCTAAGACAAAAATTAAAAACAGCTTTCCTCCCTCACTTTTTAAAGCATAAAGACCGTACTAAGTTCCACAGGACTTGGAAACAGTTTGGAAGAGGAAGCTAGGTAACAAATTACCTTTCTAATGCCAAGTGATTTGGATTCATTCTTACCAACCAGATCTCTCCCCCTGCCCCACCCCCAAATTTATTACAGGAAAACATTCAATCATTATATGCTGGCAACCTGGCATTCTCTCTGAGGCACATGGAGTACTCCTCTACCCATTCGACTCCCATCCAGCTTTTTTAAAGGCTTAGTAAGGCCAGAATGTCATCTTATTAAAATGTTTTATATATTTATAATTAAAAATATAGGGCTGGCATTAGATTTACTCTAACAGATGTAATATGATACATGCCCAGGGTCAGCTTTGAAAACAATGAGTTCTTTTAACTCCCGCATTCTGCTCAGGTTTCTCTAAGGCACATGGGTCCAATTTGTTCCCTTTATGATTAGCTTTAAGTAAACTGATGTGCTATTTATTTAGGAGAATTGCCATTTTGAGATATTTCCATATTCAACCCCCAACTCTCACACATTGTATGGGTTACAGTGTGGTCTATTCCAGCACCACCCATTATTAGCCTATTACAGTGCAGAAAGGGGGTTTCAGGTCACCAAAGACAACAACAACAATTCACTTGACGGAGACACTAAATGATTTATTATAGATCTCCACCTCAGAGTTAATGTGCAGGCTGAACATATGAGTCACAGCAAGAATAAAAAACTAATGCTTAAAGGGCAATGTGCTGCCATGGGAAGAGGATTTAAATGTCTGTGTAATTGATTTAAACATCAAGCATGTCTGCCAGACAGGTAACATGAAAGTGCTGGCTTTTGCCACCCAATCTCTGCTGAAGCCAAGCCGTAGACCAGGGTGACAGTCAGACCACCCTAGTAACAGTAGAATAATTTGCTTTGTAATTAAAAGAAACAAAGCAAAATCCACAGCACCAAGCAGCCAATGAGATTTTTTCACCACTTTTTTCTTCTTTGCAAAACCCATATTAATCAAGGCCTCATGGTTCTCCTTTCCTAATAAAATATCACTTTGCCTTTGACATAGTAATAAAGCAAGGGGGGGAGTATAGTTACCCAAAAATAGTCAAAAATATATGATCATCACTCACCCCTTCCTTCTCTACTCCCAGACACAAAATCTTACTTCATTTTCAGAAATGTACATTTATTTAAAGCAAAAATAGCCCTTTGGAAGTTTTCCAGTTCCTATCAGAAATTTTTTGACCCTTCACTTTTTAAGCAACTCACACAACATGGAGTCCTTTACCTCATATAACAGCTGTGGGTTGATTCTGTTGAGATGTAGCATATTATACTGCAGGGTCAGTTGATAGAATCCACATTGTTGTAAACAGTGCATGCAAAGCTTAAAAAAAAAGATCAAGAATAGTGAGTATCGCCTTTTTACAGCTTTACCTCCGCTAAGCCCCATCAAACTGAATAGTGCAGGTCTGAGTAAACATGCCTATACCTTCATTGAAGGCCAGTGATACCAAGCTGAGTTTTTGAAACAGGTCAAGAGATGGTTTTAGTGTATGAAAACCAAAACACAGGACACAGCCTCGGGCTGGGTTAACTCAGGTTTATTGCATTGTGGACAGAGGGAACATGAGGTAATGGCGGATCGATAGCTCTTTTTATACAGCAGTAATACATTTGAACGTGGTGCCATGGTAGCCCATTGGCTACTGCCTGCGTGACGTCATTGCGAGTCACGCCCTTCTTGTCCAGGTGCAGGTAGTGGCGGGAAAGCTTCCCGCGCTGTTGCCTTTGATGAGTTCGGACCAAGAGAGCTTGGACGCTCGCTGCTGCCAGCTGGTGGTCATTAGCTCGCGTCCTATTACAGGGTTTATATGATACAGCTGAAGGTTACATTGTTGCTATAGGCAAGGTTACATTGGCTCCGATACATTGTAATCCATGTGGAAGGAAAACCATTAGAACACAACACCCCTCCCCCCTAGGATGAGACAAAGTCTCGAGCCCCCACTCAAACACACTCCCCCCCCAGGAGACAAAGTCTCTCAGCCAAGATGGCTTATTTCGAACACGCTGGGGTCTCGATGCGGGCTGCCTTTGCCCGGGCTTGCTACCTTCTCTTTGTCCCCTGGTTTCCTGCCCTGTAATTGGAGAGGGAGACTCGTTAGTGACCTGCCGCGGCTCCGCGGCGTTGTTGGGAGGTGTGCTCTCTCTTAGGGAAGAACCGGGGGCACTGGGGACTAACGAAAAACCCCTCTTCTCGCTTGGATGGGTGGGGGAACACTCCTGAAAACCCCCCCGGCTCGCAAAACCCAAACCAAAATTACATTCGGGGGCAGCGGTCGCGAATTCCTCTCCCCCTTCCCCGGCCTCTGATGGAACTGGTTTATCAAAAGGATATGAGTCGGGGCCGCTGCTTCTTCCTTCCCCCCTTGCTTGGGACTGTTGTCCGCTGATGTCTCCCCCTTGGGCTAAGCGGGTGGGGGAGAACCCTAACGCTGAATCCTTTTGATGATCCCCACTGTCTGGTACGCTCACTCAGCTGGTCCGCGTGCCTCCTCCAGAAGAGACCTGTGCTGGTCTCGACCCGGTACGACACTGGCCCCGTCTGTTCTACTACCGTCCCCGGCACCCAGGCTGGCCCTGCGCTGGCATAGTTCCTGCAGTGAACAGGGTCGCCGGCGGCGAAACCTTTCGAGACTGCCACCCCTATGTTTTTCCCTTTATCCTCGACTCTCGTCGGGTCTAGCCTGGACAGGATCGTGGTCAGTTTACGCCGCATCAAGAGCTCTGCCGGCGAGTAGCCTGACGCTAAGGGGGTGACCCTATACGCTAATAGGAACTGGCATACTTGATGATTTAGGTCCCCCAGGCCCATGCGCCGCAGGGCATCCTTTGTTGTACGCACCAGCCGTTCCACTTGGCCATTCGTGGCCGGGTGAAACGGCGCGGATGTGACATGCCGAATGGCGTTTGCCTCCATGAATGTCCCGAACTCCGCGGAGGTGAAACAACTAGCGTTATCGCTGACTAAAGTGTCGGGTAAACCGAACGTGGAAAAGACTCTCCTCAGCTGGCTGATAGTAGTGGCGGAGGATGTGCTCTTTACTGGGATAACCTCCAGCCACTTGGAGAACGCATCCACCACCAGGAGAAACATGGTTCCTCGGAATGGGCCAGCGAAATCTACGTGCACTCTGGACCATGGTCCCCTTGCTGTGTCCCATTCCCTATGCGGGAGACGGGCCGCCTCTGGTCGGGACCCCTGGCATGCCTCACAAGTGCCGACCATGTACTCAATGTCTGCGTCTAGTTGTGGCCACCAAAAGTAACTCCGGGCTAGCGCCTTTGAACGAACGATGCCCGGGTGGCTGACGTGCAGCAGTTCGAGCACCCTCGGGCGCAGGGACGTAGGGATCACCACCCGTTGGCCCCACAAAAGGCACCCCCTCTCTAGGGACAGCTCTTGCTTTTTTCGAAAAAATGGGCCAAATTCTGTGCTTGGGGACGATGCCGGCCACCCCTTCTGTACCCATGAACTAACTTTCTCCAGCGTTCTGTCCTTGCCTGTCGCCCTAGCAATGTCGGCCGGTACTATTGGGGGTGCGTCCAAGACCTCAATCAGCAACACCTGGCGGTCTCTGTCTACTCTCGCCTTTTGGTCGTCCGATAAGGGCAAAGGAGATCTCGAAAGAGCATCCGCATGGCAGATCTCCTTCCTGGGCCGGTACTCCAACTCGTGTTGGTATGCGTTGAGAAAAATAGCCCATCGCAGCATTCTCGGGGACAGGATCTGCGGCGTGGGCTTGCTTGCCGTGAAAATCCCTAACAGGGGCTTGTGATCAGTCACGATTTTGAATGGGCGGCCATACAAAAAATCGTGAAATTTTTTGGTTCCCGCTACTATTGCTAATGCCTCCCTGTCGGTTTGTGCGTAATTTCGCTCCGCTTGGGACAGGGACCTTGAATAAAACGCTACCGGAGCTTCCCTTCCGTCATCCAACACGTGGCAAAGCACCGCCCCCACCCCCACCGGGGATGCGTCACAGACTAAAACCACTGGCCGTTTGGGGTCGAAATGCGTCAGGATTGCCTCAGATGTTAAGAGTTGCTTTAGTTCTTTGAATGCCCTCTCGTGCTCGTCACCCCACATCCATGTCTCCTCCTTTTTAAGCAACCGATGAAGCGGTTCGGCCACGGACGCCTTCCGCGGGAGGAATGTATGGTAAAAATTGAGGAGCCCCAGGAATGACTGTAGCTCGGTTTTGGATGTGGGGCGAGGGGCCTTCTTTATGGCTGCTACTTTGGCTTTAGACGGCTTAATACCCTCGGGTGTGATTCGAAACCCTAAAAACTCGACCTCAGTTTCGAAAAAAACACATTTGTCCTTCCTCAGCCTCAGCCCCGCTTTCTCGAACACAGTTAGTACTTTATCCAATCTCTTTGCCAGTTCGGCTTCATTCCCCCCTGTTATCAACACGTCATCAAAATAGGGCAACACCCCCTCCAGCCCCTTCAGGAGGCGTTCCACAAGCGACTGAAAAAGGCCGGGTGCCGAGTTCACGCCGAATTGTAAACGCGACACCTGGAACGCCCCTTTGTGTGTAACTATCGTTTGTGCCGCGGCCGTGGCGGGAGTTACGGGGAGTTGCTGATAGGCTTGTGCCAAATCGAGCTTAGTGAAACACTTTCCCCCATTCAGCCTGGCCAAAAGGTGGCTGACCACCGGCACCGGGTATGCATTAGGGCGGATCGCCTTGTTGATTGTACACTTATAATCAGCGCAGATGCGCACCTCCCCGTTAGCCTTCAGAGCGGTTACAATTGGGGTTTCCCACTCCGCGGAATCAACAGGAATGAGAATCCCCTGGTCCACCAGTTTGTCCAGTTCCGCCTCTATCTTGTCCTTGAGTGCGAACGGCACCCTGCGCGGTTTGAGTCTTATCGGGCGGACCTCCGGGTCTAGGTCGAAGGCTACAGGGGGTCCCTTGAACTTCCCAAGTCCTTTTTTGAAGACGGCGGGATGCGCATCGCAAACCGCTTGTATTGGGTCCACCCCCACTGTATTCACTCCCCATATGAACAAGCCTAAGGGCTGAAACCACTGTGTCCCTAGGAGGCTACAACTTCCCCCCTTAAGGACAACCAGGGGCAGTTCCGCAGAATGTTTCTTAAAACTGACCCGAAATTTCCCGACCCCCAACACTGGAATGCTGTTTCCCTGTACATCTCGTAACGTGGACCTCAACGTTTTAAGTTTGGGCCGCACGTGGGGGTCGATTTTCAAAAACTCCTTTTGGGAAATTATGGAATAGGAGGACCCCGAGTCAATTTCCATCCTAATTGGGGCCCCTTGTACTAGTACCTCAACGAAGTAATGGGACTGTCCCGCGGCCACGCTGAACACTGGGACGTCGTCCTCGCTGTTGTCCGAGACGCGGCCCACGCCATCCTGCTGCCTCGTGGGCCGGACGCCATCTTTGACCCTCGCCTGACGGGCCGGCTTGGACGAACGGTCCGGTGAATTCCTACGGGCTTCTTGTCTCTTCCTGCACACCTTGGCGATGTGTCCCCGACGGCCGCAGATGTAGCACTCGGCTTTTCGGAATGGGCACTTCGTACGGTCGTGGGCCGCCCCACAGCCATCGCAACGCCGCCCCCCCTTTCGTACCTTCTGGACCTCATCGTCGTCGCTGCCCTCGGCCGACGACTTTGATGTTCGCCGGGTCGCGTGCACTGCCTGTCCAGTCTTCCCGTGCACCGAATTGTCCGCCCTGCCGGTCTTCGGTCGCCACTCACGCCACCCGTGCATCTCCTCCACGCCAGCATTCGTGGCCTCCGCGGCTTCCGCAGTCTCTATTACCTCGGCCAGCGTGGGTGGCGGCTCCTTGTTCATCAAGCTGCGCTGCACCTCCTTGTCTTTCAGGCCACACAAGACGACGTCCCTCATAATCATCTCTAGGTTGTCCCATTTGCAGGGGACGGCGGCTACCCTCAGGGCTTCCACGTAGGCTTCCACTGACTCGTCCGGCGCTTGAACTCGCCTCCAAAACGCCCCCCTGGCGGGGAACATTGCCTTCGACGGCTGGTAACGCTCTCGCAGTAGTTTCAGTATGTCCTCGGTTTTAAGGTCATCCACCGTCTTCGGTGCAATCATGCTCACCAGCATCCCCTTGGTTTCCGTTCCAAGCATTCTGGTGAGGATGGCCCTCTTCCTTTCCTCATCGTCTTTGACTTTGAGTTCCACCAATGCCGCCTTGAAATCCATCTCAAAAACGATCCAGTCCCGCGGCTTGGTGATGTTGAAACCGCTCTGTGTCCTGGCTCCTTGGGGATCCATTGATCCCATCCTCGTCGCCAATTTAGTGTATGAAAACCAAAACACAGGACACAGCCTCGGGCTGGGTTAACTCAGGTTTATTGCATTGTGGCCAGAGGGAACATGAGGTAATGGCGGATCGATAGCTCTTTTTATACAGCAGTAATACATTTGAACGTGGTGCCATGGTAGCCCATTGGCTACTGCCTGCGTGACGTCATTGCGAGTCACGCCCTTCTTGTCCAGGTGCAGGTAGTGGCGGGAAAGCTTCCCGCGCTGTTGCCTTTGATGAGTTCGGACCAAGAGAGCTTGGACGCTCGCTGCTGCCAGCTGGTGGTCATTAGCTCGCGTCCTATTACAGGGTTTATATGATACAGCTGAAGGTTACATTGTTGCTATAGGCAAGGTTACATTGGCTCCGATACATTGTAATCCATGTGGAAGGAAAACCATTAGAACACAACAATGGTGAAAATGCTTTTAAAATGACATTGATGGTGAACAATGTCTCATTGCAAAGTTGGACGTGTCATTCCACAGGGTCACCCAGAAACTGCTCTTGCTGTAACAGAAATATGTTTCTGCTCCAATGTCGCTGTTTTTGCTTGCTGCCGCCTGTGGCTTCTGGGACCTTCACTGCATGCAGACAGATTGTTCCTCGGGTGAATCTCCTGTTACATGTATGCTCTGGGCTGAGACCTTCCTGAAAATAAAATGCTTGATTGATATAAAGAAACATTATTCTATATGCTCAGCTGTGCCTTTTTCAAAGATGAAAAGACATGACCTTAGGTTGTGAAGTCTAATTTCTTAGCATCAAAATGTTATGTGTCATTACTGAGTGTCTGTTCCCGTGGTTATGTGATGCCTGAATGTCTGCTACTCATCTGTGGTCTTCCTCATAAAAAATATGGATATGGAATTTAAAAACTCAGTGTAGTCTTGAGTTTGGTAGAGATAGGCTGCTTCAAGCTGGCTGGATAGCTCAGTGGGTTTAAACATTTGAAGCCATAGTTTGATTTCCCAATTACTTCTAGGGAAAAGAACTAGTTTGGTTGGCCTTTTGTAAAAAGTCTAATGGAAAAACAATTCTTTTTCTTGGAATGGATGAGGAACCATTACGTGGTCTCCCACTATAGAAGACAAGAGGACCACCATCTTGAAGCAAAGAAAATAATCACCCCTTTCCAATGCATCCTTATTATCATAAACACTGATTCTCCAGTCTTCTTTCACTGTAAAGAAGCATCACAAGCTTCGGAAGATCCCAAAGAAATTTTAATGTTTAATGCATATTTAAGGTTTAGACAAACATCAAAATGACTTGTTCTCTCATTATCTAAAACAGTAATTCAATTTATTTGTGAACATTATCATTGATCTTGGAAGACAATTTACATTAAAAAATAAAGAAAATTAGCACATTCAATTGACATCCTGCTGTTAATAGGTAATCAGTTGCCAAAGGTCTGCCTGAATAAAAAGATCTTTCCCTGCTGGTGAAAGAATGACAGGAATGATGTCATCTTTGCTACCCTTGGCAGAGAGATTTCTGAAGCCTGGGAGTAGCCACAGAGAAGATGTTATCTCAAGTCCTCCTCAAGTAAAGGTAAAGGTTTCCCTTGATTGAAAGCCAGTCGTACCCAACTCTAGGGTTCAGTGCTCATCTCTGTTTCAAAGCTGAAGAGCCAGTGTTGTCTGCTTTTGCAAATAGCCTGGTCCTAATTCATGTACAGCTTTATAACCCACACTTTGATTTGTGCCTGAAATGGTCAAATAATGAGTGAAGCTATTGTAAGGGTTTGTTTGTTTATTTATTTATATCTTGCCCATCTAGGCCATTTTCCCACTCTGGGCGGTGCACAACATATTTTTAAAAAATCTTTGCAATAAAAAGGTTTAAACAAATTGAATAAATTATGTTGTGCACCGCCCAGAGTGGGAAAATGGCCTAGATGGGCAGGATATAAATAAATAAATAAATCCGTACAATAAATAACAGCAAGAACAAAAATAATACACTGCATTTAAAAAAAATTGTCAACAACAAAAACACCTATTGGCAACAGAAAAGTTAAGCACAGCCTATCACTCAGCCATTGGCAGTATATCCTTAAAAGTATATCCTTTAAAAATGAACATTTAATTGGTTTTTTTTTTAAAATACAGGCGCAGATGGAACTTGGTGCAGCACAACTGGTAGAGAATCCCACAATGCTGTTGACTCCACCAAGAAGGCTCTTCTCTAAGTCACAGCTTTTCTTGCTAATCTCGGGGTTGGCACCTGGAAGTGCGCCATCTGGGAGTAATGAGTGATGTGAGCTGATGTTCTGAGGCGAAGATGTCCCACCAGGTAAGAAGGTCCAAAACTGTTTAGGGCCTAAAAAGTTAGAACTGACACCTTATACCTGATACAGAAAGGAACTGGTAGCTAATGCAAGCGCGGCGCCAAAATGGCCGCCGCGCTCTTTGCGGGCCCCCCCCGGACTTGGACATCCGGGTAGTTAGGGGGCGTGGCCAGCACCCTTTAAAAGGGGTGGCCACGAGGCAGCCGCACTGCCATTTCGCGAAGCGACGGAGAGGAGAAGTTTTTTCCCCTTTTGCTCCGTCGCTCTTCCTTTTAGCCGGGAAGCCTCTTTGGGCAGCGGTTTCTTCTGCGATTCTTTTATTCGGCTTCCCAGCGAATTGCAGCGATGCCTTCTAAAAAGAAGGCCATGGTGAACGCGGTTCGCACTTCATGGAGGCGCCAGCCGGGTCGGAGGACTGCGACTGCGCCCCCTCAGCAGGCCCCCTTTCCGGGGGCGCCCGCCGGGACCGGCGGGATGGGGTCGCTTGCACCCTGGCCGAGGCTGGGCAGCCTCAGACCGGCCCTGCAGGGGATGCGGCACCCGGCCTGCAATTAGCGGCCACCGGCCTGGGCTTGGTGCATAGCCAAGCTGGGCCTTCGGGCCTTGGCATGCAGCTTCCAGCGGTGCGCTTTAACCAAGGGGGTTGGCTGGGTTCCCTTCCCTGGCAGGGCATGCCCACGGCCCCCCAGGGGCCGGTGGTTGGGGCATGGCCATATTCGGGCCCCGGGGTCCAGAGACCTGGCCCGGCACCGGCGACCGGTGGGCCGGCCGGCCCTTTGCCCCCCATCAGCGTTGGGGGCTATGTAAACGTGGATGCCCTACTGGCCCACGTAGCGGCCCTGGGGGCATCTTTAGGGGTAGTTAATCCATCCGGGGCACCTTTTGGTTTACAGGTCAACTCAGCACCTGCAGGTCCTCAGCAGGCGGCCGAAAGGGTTGAGCTGCCTGGAGCGAGTAGGTCGGCGCCAGCCGCAGCCTCGCAGCTCCCCATGCAGCAGATGCCGCCGGCAGGTAGTGGTCAGGCCCCGTCTACCAGCTCGGTTGCGGTCGCGAGCTCCGACGCCCGCAGTGGGCTGGAACCCCCGGTGGGGGCGGCCCATGGGGGTGCAACTTGTGAGTATACGGTCCAAAATAGTGCACCCACACCACAACCCACAACGGGGGGAGGTTTGCAGTGACCGTGGCCTCGCCTGGCTGGGGCGGTGGGTCAGCCGCCGCCGGCCCATCCGGGACGGCTCCGGCACTCCAGGGCCCCTCTTGGGGTGGGGTACCCTGTCCCAAGGGGAACTTACTGGGGGTGGTGGGGCTGGTCCAGGCTCCTTTCATGGTGCCCAGTACTGTCACTGTTCCGGTGTCGGCCTTGCCGACAGCAGGTTATTCGTTGCCCCTCGGGGGCCACCTGGCCCAGGCCACCAAGGAGAAGATCTGGCGGGGGGAGTATGTGGACATTTTCTCCCTTTTGAATAGAGAACCCACCAAAGAGGAGAGGGAGGGGCAGGACGAGAAGGACAAGGAGCAGTCTCGTCGACGTGAGCCGCCACGCACATGGGCCACCTGTTACCCGCGTACCTTATATACATGGCGGTGTACCTCAGGGCCCGGCCTGACCTGGCAATTCTGATGGTCCAGTATTTGGACAACATATACCGGGCGATGGTTGATTTCCCTGGTCCATTGTGGTTGGCTTACGACGAGGAATTCCGTATGAGAGTGCCCTACACCCAGAGATGAGGTGGGATGAGCCCTGCCAGAAGCTGTGGCTTCTGTACATGACCCCCATGCGCCCGGCGCCAGGGGAGAGGTACCATTGTGGACATGCGGTCCAGCGAGCTGCTCCAGCCCAGGCACCCCACCAGGTGGCGGGGCAGGGGGTTCCAGCCCGCCTGCTGTGTTGGAGCTTCTCGGCCAATGGTGCGTGCAACAGGAAGCAGTGCCGATACAGGCACGAGTATCCCTCTTGTGCTGGCCCCCATGCTGCCTCCGCGTGTCCTAGGGCAGGCGGACTGCGGGGCAGAGGTAGAGGTGGACAGGGAGCGGGCAGAACTGCTGCGGAGGGAGCTGGTCAGGCAAAAGGCCCCCTCCCCACTTAATGTGGACATGTTGGAGCATTGGCTCACGATGTACCCTAGGAGGGCAGACGCAGCTTACCTGCTTGAGGGTTTCCAGCAGGGGTTTCACATTCCTTTCACAGGGGTCAGGTCCCCTCAAGATGCACCCAACCTGTTATCACTCAGGGGAAGGGAGGAGGTGGCTGCCATGAGCATGGCTAAGGAGGTTGCTGTTGGCAGGGTCGCTGGCCCTTTTCCTCTCCCACCATTTCCCAACCTCAAGGTTTCCCCGTTGGGGTTGATGCCCAAGAAGTCACCGGGAGAGTTCCGTTTGATACACCACTTGTCTTACCCGGCTGGCCGTTCGGTCAACGATGCTATCCCTGACGTCCTTTGTTCGGTCAGGTATACATCTTTTGACCAGGCCCTGCGCATGGTGCGCTCATGTGGCCCGGGTGCACTACTAGCTAAATGCGACATTAAGTCTGCGTTCCGTCTCCTGCCAGTGAACCCGGGCGACTTTGAGTTGCCGGGTTTCAAGTTCCGGGGTGGATTTTATTTCGACAAAGCCATGCCTTTTGGCTGCTCCATTTCATGCTCGGCATTTGAGCGCTTCAGCACCTTCCTCCAATGGGCCTTTGTTCGCAGGTCAGGTCCCGGTCTGTAGCCCACTACCTTGATGATTTCTTATTCGGGGGTGAACAGGGCTGGGACACGTGCACACGTCTCCTGAATACATTTCAGATGCTAATGATGGAACTCGGTGTCCCTTTAGCGCCCGAAAAGACCGAGGGCCCTTCAACCAAGCTCACATTCCTGGGGGTTGAGATTGACACGGTTGTGCAGGCATCCAGGTTACCTGTTGATAAGGTTTCACGGATCGTTGCACTCATTTTGGACTTGCTGGCAAAATGCAAGGTGTCCCTTCGGGAGCTCCAGGTGTTACATGGTCACCTCAAATTCGCTTGCAGGGTCGTCGCACCTGGCAGAGCATTTGCTCGACGCTTGTGCGACGTCATGACTGGCTTGGCCAGGCCCCACCACAGGGTCCGACTGAACAAGGGCGTGAGGGCTGATATGCTCATCTGGCTCCAGTTCCTGAGGGAATTTAACGGGGTGTCCTTTTGGAGGTCCGACCTTTTGGTTTCCCCTCGTTTTCAGGTTCAGTCGGATGCATCAGGGTCCCTGGGTTATGGGATTTACTTTGAAGGGAAGTGGGCCTACGGCAGATGGCCGCCAGCCTGGTGGGGCACGGGCCACTTGCGCGATCTCACGTATCTGGAATTTTTCCCATTCTGGGAGCTTTGATGCTATGGGGCGAGGAGTAGGCTGACCCGGTCGTCCATTTCTGGTGTGACAATGCGGCAGTTGTCCACATTGTCAACTCACAGACGTCTAAATCTCCAAGGGTTATGGAACTGGTTCGCCAGTTTGTGTTGCGCAGCCTACGCCTCAATGTGCTTTTTAGGGCTGGACATGTTCCAGGTATTAATAACGATATTGCTGATGCTTTGTCCCGCCTGCAGATCCCCCGGTTCCGTGCCTTGGCCCCGGACGCAGAGGAATTTCCCTCACCGCTCCCGGACGAGATATGGAAGCTTGGCAAGGAGAGGTGAACCGGGCGATCAGCATGTCGCTCGCCCCCCGCACGCGTAAGGCGTATGACCATGCATTCAGTTCATTCAGGGCCCTTTGTGCCCAATCACGGCTGCCTGAAAGTTGGCCCATCCCAGTGGCTCACGTCCAATTTATGGTTTGCTTACATGCCCAGGGCTTGGCCCCCGCACCATAGCATCCAGGCTGTCAGCGCTGGTATTCATGGCCAAGGTGGGTGGTTTTGCTGACAACACAAATGATTTTCTCATACGACTTGTTTTGGAAGGGTGGGCGCGGGAACGTGGGCGCAGCCTGGACGACCGCCACCCTATTTCTCCAGGGGTACTTACTCACCTTGCTCGGGGTTGGCATGACCTGTGTTTCGACAGGTATGAGGCAGCCCAGTTTCACGCGGCTACTACGGTGGCCTTTTTTGGAGCGCTCCGCATCAGTGAGCTGGTGCTACTGTCTAAGGCGGATGCGAGTCGTAGGGCACTGGAACTCGAAGATGTCTATGTTTCCAATGATTGGGCTCAGCTGAGGATACGCTCCTCTAAGGTTGATCAGCACGGTGTAGGCAGTGGTGTAAGACTGCTACGATGTTCCATGGCTGACATCTGTCCGGTTGGTGCCCTACAGGAGCCCCTTGCACTACGTGGTACGCACCGTGGCCCGTTTTTCTGTCACCAAGATGGGTCTTCCCTTACTAAATTTCAATTTTGGAAGGTGACCGGTAAAGCACTAGCCAGTTTTGGCCCCCCTGGGGCTCGCTACTGCGCCCATTCATTCAGGATAGGGGCGGCTTCCGCCGCAGCGGCGTTTGGGTACTCTGGGGCTGAGATATGCACCATGGGAAGGTGGGGATCACGATGTTTTTGGTTGTATGTTCGCCCTCTTCAACAGTGAGTACCAGTTAAGTCACTGCCCTGTTTCCTTTTTTCCTTGACAGACCCTGGGTGTCGTTTTACACCGGTGACAGTATGGCTGGTGGGCCACAGCGATGTGCACAGGGCAGCGCAGTTTGCTGCGGCGACAGAGTGGGGACCCCTGCTGGGACTGGGTGCATCCGCAAGTCTCAGGTGGTACGGTAAGCGCGGAATGTTATGGCGGGAACTGTTGCCATTCCTTTTCTCCATCAGGAATGCTGACCCGCCTGATGTCCTGATTATACACCTCGGGGGTAATGATTTGGGACAGGTCACGGGCCTATCGCTGAAGCATGCGATTTGCGGTGACCTGGCCTAATTGCATTATGTGTGGCCTGCCACAGCCCTGCTTTGGTCGGACATGATACCGCGGCACGCTTACAGGAGAGGGTTTACCCTCCAGGCCCTTGATCGGGCTTGGCACTCGGTGAACAGGGCTATTGCCCGGTTCTTTCTGGACAAGGGTTGGGGGCACGTCATACGACACCCCACTATCAGTCTACAAAATTATGATCTTTACTCAGGGGATGGGGCACATCTGTCACAGGGAGGTATGGACCTCCTGTTGTGAGATTGGCGAGCAGGCCTGTTGACCAAGCTGACGGTCGGGGGGGGGGGCGGTGAGCCTTTTGTTGAAGCCTCCCCGTGTGGCGGGTAGCACTGGTAAGGTAAACATTTATGACCCACAGGTATCCAGCAGGTTCGCAATTGACTGGACAACACTAGACAGGCACAAGTTGGTTAACGTTGTCCGGTCAACGATGAACCAGGCAATGGGGTGATGGCACGAGCTAGGCAGCAGGCATCACCCCGTTATTTTACGGATACGCGTCAGAGGGTGGGGTCAGTAGTTAGATTATTGACTACGGTCAACAATTTGTTTGTTGTCAACAAACAAATTGATACAAATGGATACATTGTAACCGATTGCCGTTGGCAATTTTGGGTGGAACCTTACCAGTGTTACTTCGGCCTGCTTGCCTTAAGAATTATAATTGGTTGAATACCAATAGAAATTTATAATTCGGACTAGGGCATGAATCAATAAATGTGGCCCAATGCCGTTATCCACTTTTACCAGTGTCTGAGTCCTTTATTGGGGGGTGTGCCTGCAATGCAAGCGCGGTGCCAAAATGGCCGCCGCGCTCTTTGCGGGGCCCCCCCACCAGACTTGGACATCCGGGTAGTTAGGGGGCGTGGCCAGCACCCTTTAAAAGGGGTGGCCACGAGGCAGCCGCGCTGCCATTTTGCGAAGCGACAGAGAGGAGAAGTTTTTCCCCTCCACCCCCTCCCTAGTTAACAGTGTGATATTTTGGTCGCTTCGGGGCCGGGTGGGAATTTTTGGCTGGGACCTACAATTGGCTTTCGGGTCCTGGCTTTTTTGCCCATCCCACACTGTTGCTATGGTTTGACATAGGGGGTTTTCTTGCTCTGCTGTTGACTTTGGTCACATGGGCGGGTAGCACTGGTAAGGTAAACATTTATGACCCACAGGTATCCGGCAGGTTCGCAATTGACTGGACAACACTAGACAGGCACAAGTTGGTTCACGTTGTCCGGTCAACGATGAACCAGGCAATGGGGTGATGGCACGAGCTAGGCAGCAGGCATCACCCCGTTATTTTACGGATACGCGTCAGAGGGTGGGGTCAGTAGTTAGATTATTGACTACGGTCAACAATTTGTTTGTTGTCAACAAACAAATTGATACAAATGGATACATTGTAACCAATTGCCGTTGGCAATTTTGGGTGGAACCTTACCAGTGTTACTTCGGCCTGCTTGCCTTAAGAATTATAATTGGTTGAATACCAATAGAAATTTATAATTCGGACTAGGGCATGAATCAATAAATGTGGCCCAATGCCGTTATCCACTTTTACCAGTGTCTGAGTCCTTTATTGGGGGGTGCGCCTGCAATGCAGCCCTGCCAAGGCTGGGGAGATATTTTCAAATTTTCTCACTTCAGTAATCATTCTGGCTGCTGCATTTTGCACTCATTAAAGCCTCCATTTCAGTAGAGAGCATTACAGTAAACAATATGTGAGAATACCAGTGAGATAACCAATGTTATGAGGGACCATCTGTCCAATAGCAACTGAGCTATTTGGTACAGTTAGAAAAAAGCAGCTTTGCTCACCACTGTAATTTGTGCTTTGAGGGTCAAATAAGGATCTAACATGATCCCTAAATTGTGTACCTGGTCCCTAGGGGAAGGAGCAATCCCATCCAGCCTAAGGACCAGATCACCTAGTCAGGCTGATGGACCCTCCAACACCAGAACCTTCATCTTGTCAGGATTCAGTTTCAGCTTGTTAGCTTTGGTCCATTACATCACTGCTTCTAGATGATCACCAATGCGACTGCATCCACTGCAGAAGATGAAAAGGAAAAATCTGCATATTGGTGACACCACACTCCAAATCTCTGTATGACCATTACCAGCAGCTTAACATAGATATTGAAAAACAATGTGGACATAATCGACCCCTGAGGGGTGGTCTATGAAATGAGCAAGGAGGGTTGGGACTTCAAAGGACACATCACTGGGGGATTATGGAAATTGTAGCCCCGTCCACTCAAAGAGACCATGTCTAAGATGTGATCTAGGGGGTCTCCAGATGGACAGATCATCTATGAAATGGACAAAGAGGCCCATTGAAGGGTCCACAGAGCTGACATAAACTCCCCAAGCTGGACTCTTTGGGCGTGACCACCAAGGAAAGAAAGAAACCACTGTAAAACAGTACAGTACCTCAGACCCCAATCCCTGATAGTCATCCCAGTAAGATACTGCTGTCAACAGTATTAAAAGCCACCAAGAGTTCCAGGAGCACCAGAGAGACAAAGCCCCACTGTCAGCTTCCTGGAGAAGATCATCATGGAACATGTCCAGACTGGTTTCAATGTCATGGCAAGGCCTAAAGCCTGACTGAAACGGATCCAAGCAGTTAGACATTCCTTGTAATTGATTCTTGTCAGCAATGTAGATGTAGTGTATTTGATGCAGTGTTTTTGACCATCTTACATTTCCCTGAAGGCTGAATACCAGGAAAAACTTCTTAACAGTTGGAACAGTATGACACTGGAACCACTACCTCAAGAAGTTGTGAGTATTCCAACACTGGAAGCATTCAAGAGAGAATTGCACAACCGTCTGTTAGATCTGCTTTGATTGTGATTCCTGCATTCCTAAAAGGACACTTCTAACTTGGCTGTTCTATTATTATCAACTATATTCAAGGCAAACAGACATGTAGAGTGAATTACAGGAAGTTAGTAAAGTGCAGGTCACCCTAGTCAAGTCAGACATCTTTGGATAACATTAATTGCAAGGGGTTTGCTTTTGAGTCAAGATGCTTATCTGTGGTGATAATCTCTTATATATTTATTTTAACCATTTGTTTAGCCATCTAATTATTCCTGGATTTACTTTGATACTGATGGGATATTGCTCTGAGAGATACAGACTGCCCAACAATTATTACCCACAGTGACAAAGCTCTCCCTGAGATTTTTACTCTACTGTCTAGTTGGAAAAGAAAAACAAACTTTATTATATCTTTATAAAATACTTGGTACTGTAGACAAAGCCTGAATCACGATATGTAGAACTCTATTGGCTTTCTATAAAGATGCATGTGTGTAGTAACTAGCCTTATATACAGTATGACATCCACTTGCTTGTAAAATGCCACTCATTTCTGCTATCTCAGATGTTTGTAAGACTTGAACAGACTCAGCAAATTTGGTAGTAGAAACACGGGAGCCTTTTTGGTTATTCAAACAATTGGAAAACATAGCACTTGGCTTATTTTTGAATCCTTATTTGTCTTCTTTAGTTCTCCTGTCTCATCCTTGTCACTATCGGCGGAGTTGGAGCTTTGAAATGCCTGCATCCACATTAGTTTAGGACTGCTTCCAGATAATTTGGAATTCAAACTGGGAACTTGATCCAAGAAGAGAGTCACATAATGTAGAGCTATGAGAACTTGGGAAAATCTGCTTGGCAGGTTCTCTCATTTGATTCAGGTTTGAAAATGTCATTTATTTAGAAAGCCGTTTTCTGTATTCACCAAGCTTGTAAGGTTGCAAAGCTTGTAAATCTACTTGAAACAAAATCCAGTGGAGAATTTTGAAAGAGTTTGGGGTCAGTGGGAGGAGAAGTCTTAACAGTCAAGGAAAAACAACAACACACACACATTTTGTAAAAAGTTATACTGTAGAATTTCCCCTAATGGATTCCTCTGTCATAGTCCCCTGACTACAGCAGACATGTGAAGTGTACTACAGATGGATCAGAAGTGGCACATATACAACCTTGCATAGCTGCTGCACAGATGTTAGGCCATTTTTATGCCAGAAAATAGACAGGCTTTTGTTGTTGTTGAAAGCCCATACACTGTTACTGTACAGATACAAAGGAGGAAGTGGCCCATATAAATTGATAATCCTTCATAATAAGTTCTTGTCACAGAGAGTGTTATGTATGCATATCAATGGACTGTAAAGCCATCAAGATAAAAATGTATCCATCACAATTACAATGTACCTCAGCTGAAAGGAACGCGAGCAAGCAACCCCTTAGGGCAGCTGCGAGCGTTCAGTCTCACATGGTTCACATTGCTCAATCACGGACAGCCGCGGGAAATGTCTCCGCATTCAGCAGGAAGAAGATACACGCATTCAGCAGGAAGAAGATACAACTGTGAGAGTAAGGCGTGCCTGGGCGAGGCCACGCCGGCAGTAGCCAATGAGCTTCTGTGCTGCAAGATTCAAATGTATAGTCCCACAGTATATAATGAGAAATACCGCCACCATTACCCCATGTTCCCCCCGGATCATCATGCAATAAACCTGTGTTAAGCCAACTCTTCGGCTGTTTCGTTGTCTTTGGTCCCATACACTAAACTGGCGACGAGGATGGGATGATGGCAGCCCACGGGACCAAGACATGCGCCGGCTACGAGATAAAGAAGCCGGGAGATTTGGAGCTGTTCGAGATAGACTTCAATGGGGCGCTCGTCGAGCTCGAAGTCACGGACGAGGCTAAAAAGAGGGCCATTTTTGTCAGGCTGCTCGGGCACGAGACCAAGCGGACGTTGGTGGACCTGATCGCGCCGAGGAGGGTGAGCGATTTCAAAGCTAAGGAGCTCCTGGCAGTGCTATGCGCCCACCTCCGGCCCGCGATAGCAATGTTCCCCGCTCGGAGCGCGTTTTGGAGGCGAGTCCAAGCGCCCGGGGAGTCGGTCGCCGATTTCGCAGCGGCCCTGCGACTGGCCGCCGGCCCATGTAAGTGGGAGAACCCAGAAGTCACCCTCCGGGACTGCCTGCTATGCGGCCTGAGGGACACCGAGACTCAGCGCATGCTGATGAAACAAGAGCCGCCCCCCACACTACAAGAGGTCCTAGACGCGGCGCAGGCCGCGGAAGCCACGATGGCCGGGGTGCAGGAGCTCCAGGACTGGCGGCCGAAGACGGCCAAGGCTGAAAGCTCGGTGCGTGCAGCCCGGCAAGCCTCAAACTCATCCGCAGAGAGCGGAGACGACGAGGACGTGCAGATGGACCAGAAGGAAGGCCGGCGTTGCGACGGCTGCGGCGCCGCCCACGCCCACGCCAAATGCCCTTTCAGGAAGGCCGAGTGCCATAACTGCGGCCGGCGCGGGCACATCGCCAAAGTCTGCAGAAAACGGCGCGACACCAGGAGGAGTTCGCCAGACCGCTCGGCGAGGCAGGACCGCACCACGAGGCCCAAGGACGGCACCCGGACCACGAGGAAGCAGGACGGCGTAGGGCGCATCTCCGACAACAGCGAGGACGACGCCCCGGTGTTCAGCGTGTCCGCCGAACATCCCCGATACTTCGTTGAGGTAGTAATTCAAGGGGCCCCTGTTAGGATGGAGGTGGACTCGGGTTCTTCATACTCTATCATTTCTCAGGGAGAGTTCCTGAAAATCGCCCCCCACGTGCGGCCTAAGCTCAAAGCATTGAGGTCCACACTGAAGGACGTGCAGGGTACCGCATCCCAGTGTTGGGGGTGGGGAAGTTCCAGGTCCAATTTAAAAAACATGCCGCAACGCTCCCCCTAGTCGTCCTAAAGGGAGGTAACTGCAGCCTCCTCGGGACTCAATGGTTCCAGCCCCTGGGTTTGTTCATTGGGGGGGTGCACGCAGTTGGAGTACACGCCGTTGGGACTGATCCAATACAGGGCGTGTGCGACGCGCACCCCGAGGTCTTCAAAAAGGGGCTCGGAAAATTCAAGGGCCCCCCAGTGACTTTTGACTTGGACCCTGAAATACGACCAATCAGGCTAAAACCGCGCAGAGTGCCTTTTGTACTAAAGGACAAAATAGAGGCGGAACTGGACAAATTGGTGGGTCAGGGGATTCTTGTGCCTGTAGATTCTGCGGAGTGGGAAACTCCAATTGTAACAGCACTGAAGGCCAACGGGGAGGTCCGCATATGCGCTGATTACAAGTGCACCATCAATAAGGCGATTCGCCCTAATGCATATCCGGTGCCGGTAGTCAGCCACTTGCTGGCCATGTTACACGGGGGGAGGTGTTTCGCTAAGCTTGACCTGGCACAAGCCTACCAGCAGCTCCCGGTGACCCCGGCCGCAGCTGCGGCACAAACCATAGTCACCCACAAAGGGGCGTTCCAGGTGACGCGCCTTCAGTTCGGCGTAAATTCAGCACCCGGGATTTTCCAGTCACTCGTGGAACGCCTCCTAAAGGGATTAGAGGGGGTGTTACCCTACTTTGATGACATACTGATAACGGGGGGGGGGGGGGGGGGAGCCGGGCTGAATTGGCAAAGAGGTTGGGAAAGGTCCTAACAATATTCGAAAAGGCGGGGTTGAGGTTGCGGAAAGACAAATGCGTCTTCTTCGCGACCGAGGTAGAGTTCCTAGGGTTCCGAGTAACTCCTGAGGGTATACGGCCGTCCCAATCAAAGGTGGACGCCATCAAAAAGGCCCCTCGCCCCACATCCAAGCCCGAGCTGCAGTCGTTCCTTGGACTACTCAACTTCTACCACTCCTTCCTTCCGCGCAAGGCAGCCATGGCAGAACCGCTACATAAGTTGTTAAAAAAGGACGTGGCATGGAAGTGGGGCAACGACCATGAGAGGGCATTTAACGACCTAAAACGACTCCTGGCATCCGATGCCGTACTGACCCACTTCAACCCCAAACGCCCGGTGGTCCTGATATGCGATGCATCCCCAGTGGGGGTGGGGGCGGTGTTATGCCACGTGTTAGAAAACGGGAGGGAGGCCCCAATAGCGTTCTACTCCAGGTCCCTGTCCCAAGCAGAGAGAAACTACGCCCAGACAGACAGGGAAGCGCTAGCGATCATTGCGGGAACCAAAAAATTTCATGATTTTGTGTATGGCCGTACCTTCACCATAGTGACCGACCATAAGCCCTTGCTAGGCATTTTCACCGCAGATAAGCCCACGCCACAAATCCTGTCCCCGAGAATGCTCAGGTGGGCCATTTTTCTCAACGCGTATCAGCACGCGTTGGTGTACCGGCCAGGGAAGGAGATCAGCCACGCGGACGCCCTATCGAGGTCCCCCTCCCCCAGGGTTGCAACTACGTGGGCGAGGAAGAGCGAGACCACCAGGTCTTAATGATAGAGGTCCTAGACTCGCCCCCGGTAGTACCGGCCGACATTGCCAAAGCGACCGGCAAGGACAAAACGTTAGCGACAGTTAGCTCCTGGGTGCAGAAAGGGTGGCTGGTATCGTCCCCAGCAGCGGAATTCGACACATTTTTCAAGAAAAAAGTAGAGTTGTCCCTAGAGAGGGGTTGCCTTTTGTGGGGACAGCGGGTAGTGATCCCCACGTCTCTCCGGCCGAGGGTGCTTAAACTGCTGCATGTCAGCCACCCGGGGATTGTCCGTTCCAAGGCACTGGCCCGTAGTTACTTTTGGTGGCCCCAGCTAGACGCCGACATCGAGCACATGGTCGGCACTTGCGAAGCGTGCCAGAGCTCAAGGCCAGAAGAGGCTCGTTTGCCGCATAGAGAGTGGGACGCAGCAAGGGGGCCCTGGTCCCGGGTACACGTAGATTTTGCTGGCCCGTTCAGAGGAGCGCTCTTCCTCCTTGTTGTGGATGCGTACTCCAAGTGGCTGGAGGTAATCCCAGTCTCGAGCACCTCCTCGGCCACAACAATTAAGCATCTACGGAGGGTCTTTTCCACGTTCGGTTTACCCGACACCCTCGTTAGCGACAACGCTAGTTGCTTCACGTCCACCGAGTTCAGGACGTTCATGGGTCTCAACGCCATTCGGCACGTCACCTCCGCCCCTTTCCACCCGGCCACCAACGGCCAAGTAGAGCGCCTCGTGCGCACCACAAAGGACGCGCTGCGACGCATGGGTCCCGGAGATCTCGACTTACAAGTGTGCCAGTTCCTGCTAGGGTACAGGGTCACCCCATTGGCATCAGGATACTCCCCCGCGGAGCTATTAATGCGTAGGAAGCTGGCCACCGTAATCACCAGACTAGACCCCACTAGGGTAGAAGACAAAGGGCGGAACGTAGGGATAGAGCCCACCAAGAGTTTCAGCGTAGGCACCCCCGTACACTGCAGGAACTATGCCAGCGCAGGGCCAGCCTGGGCGCCGGGCGTTGTAATAGAACAAACCGGCCCCGTCTCGTACCGCGTGGAAACCAACACAGGCCTCCTGTGGAGGCGGCACGCGGATCAACTCAGGCGCAGGATCCCCGGAGAGCAGGATGAAGACGAAAATAGCCACGAATCAGCGTTAGGGTACTCCCCCACCCGCTTAGCCCAAGGGGGAGAAAAAGGGGGATATGGGTCCCCACCAAGGGGGGAGGAAAGGGAATCGATCCTCAGAGATGTTTTGCGGGAATTTGCGGCGGAAAGGAAGAGCCCCGATCTCACACATATCCCTCGGAAGTTTCCCCAAAACACAGATTCCCCAAGAAGTTTAGACCTTGATTTACAGTACCAGGGGGAGTTAGCGGAGTGGTCCCCCACCCGTCCTAGCGAAAAGAGGGGTTTCAGTTCAGCCCCTGGTACTTCCAGTCCCAGTAGCCCCTGTGAGTTAGAATGCAACATAGCGCCAATTTCCCGGAGACCGACACCCCCAAGACAGGAGGCGACGGCGAGTCCGCCCACCACAGTCTCAAGGTCCCCCGAGCGGATAGCAGAAGGTAGCAGAACCACACGGGCATCCTCATCGGTTCCGCGGTTCACAATAGGAGGGTCCCCGGGGTCTGAGGGCAACAGGCAGGGGTTCACCTCCCAGCTGTTCATTCCATTCCCGTCCCCCAGCGCAAAGCGGGCACAGACACCCCACGGAGCCACTAACGAATCCCCATTTTCCGTTGCAGGACAAGCCTCCACGGAATCAGGGATCACAGGCTCCCCTGTACTAGGTCAGGCGCCCGCACGCCCCAAGCGTACGTGCGGCAAGCCACAATGGTTGCGGGACTTCGTCCCATCCTAGGGGGGAGGGGTATTATGTATGCATATCAATGGACTGTAAAGCCATCAAGATAAAAATGTATCCATCACAATTACAATGTACCTCAGCTGAAAGGAACGCGAGCAAGCAACCCCTTAGGGCAGCTGCGAGCGTTCAGTCTCACATGGTTCACATTGCTCAATCACGGACAGCCGCGGGAAATGTCTCCGCATTCAGCAGGAAGAAGATACACGCATTCAGCAGGAAGAAGATACAACTGTGAGAGTAAGGCGTGCCTGGGCGAGGCCACGCCGGCAGTAGCCAATGAGCTACTGTGCTGCAAGATTCAAATGTATAGTCCCACAGTATATAATGAGATGTACCGCCACCATTACCCCATGTTCCCCCCGGATCATCATGCAATAAACCTGTGTTAAGCCAACTCTTCGGCTGTTTCGTTGTCTTTCGTCCCATACACTAAAGAGAGGTTTATCTCTGTGCCTTTATGAAGATAGTACTATGCTTCTTCTCTTGGGAAAATTTGTGCCTTATACTTTTTTGGGTGGGTGGGTGGATTCCTATTTTATCACTTCCTTTCTGCCTCTTAACATCAGCACTGGTACATTATCTGAGAGTTTCTGGAGACTTTCTCTTTTTGTTTTATAGATGCCCCCTGTTAAGTTTCTGTTTTACATTGACTTTTTTGCTTGAAATTTACAGAATATAATAAAAATGCCATACCTGACTATAGTTTAATCTTGCAGTTGAGGAATTTTCCATATTGCTGCTTATAATAAACATTCCATTTTATTGTACAGTATCTATATTTGTACTATCAATTACTTGTTACTCATGAGAAACATATCTTTTTATAGTATTTGAACTCCTTTTCAACATAATTTCCTGTGAAATCTCTTTGATATTTCTAGAAGGAAATATGTATGTGTAGAATTATTTCTATAGACTTAAGATCAGAGCTTGAAAAAATATTTTGGGAGCTTTTACTTTTAGAATTTTCTCTTCAGCTGGCTGGAGGCCATATTATTGACTTGTGCAACAAAATGGTGCTTTTCACACTAAAATGTGCTTCGTATCTCTGAGTCTTTCGTGTTCAGGGAATGAAGAAGCAGACGAGTGAAGTAGTGAAATTCAGCTCTTTATTAGTGGGGTTTGAACACAGCTTGGATGGGGCAAAACTCGGACTTATATACACTACAAACAGTAACAGTAACAATAATACAACAAGCCCATTGGTTAACAGAGTGTGCACATTTTTCGATCCACTTATTTACATAAGAATAGATACATCAGAAAAGATACATTCCGCTCCTGTCAGAAAACACAGTTAACATACAAAACAGAGTCTCTAGATAAAAAGTTTAATTCAGTTCTATTCTATTCAAAATATTTCTTCCTGAAATGCAGGAAACATGCCTATGTGATGGCTGCCTTCCTGAAAATTAGGTAAAGGTCACCCTTGCTCGAAAGCCAGTTGTATCCGACTCTAGGGTACAGTGCTCATCTCTGTCTATAGCCAAAGAACCAGCGGTGTCTGCATCTGCAGATATTTCCGTGGACACGTGGCAGGCATGCCTCAACACCAGAGCGCATGGAAAGCTGTTTACCTTCTCATTGAAGTGGTCCCTATTTATCTGCTTGCATTTTTTTGCTTTTGAACTGCTAGGCTGGCAGGACATGGGACAGAGAAGGGAGCTCACTCCATCATGCAGTACCTGGGAATCAAACTCTGACCTTTCAGTCAGCGAGTTCAGTGTCTTAACAACTTGAGCCACAGCAGTCCCCTTCCTGAAAATTACTATTGTCCTAAACCTACTTCAATTGAGTCCTGGCTTTAATTCTGCAATTATATCCCTGGTTCCATATACTTACATCATTTTGCAACGGTTTTAAATTAGTGCACTAAAATGTCTTAACACCTACAGTGCTACCATCCACCATCTGTACCACTGATAGCACTAAATCATTTGGTTGCATTTAGATGGGTAAAGTAATTTATCTGTCAAGCTCTGTTTCACTTAAACCATATCTGTGCAGAAGAATTAAAATACTTAAAGGAACCCACATTCTTGTAGGAACTTGATATTTTTCATTACTACCTGAGTGAAATGTTATTTCCAATTGAGCAAGAAGTCTTTCTGCATGGAAAGTCTCAGGTTAGAAAATGAAAGTTACCTAATGAGATTAATAGGTTTCTTTTTATTATTGCCTAAAAGAGACTCTATGCCTCTAAACAGCAGTGTGATATGCAGAAATTTAGCTAGGGTGGCTTTTCTTGGCAGAGGGATACAGTAAACAGAACAGCGCATAGGTTTGCCATTCAATTAGCTGCTCATGCACAAGGCTTGTCCAATGAAAATATGGCAAGCTTTAGTTCCTAGGAGACATGCAGAACAAATGCCTTATGTCATTATGTCCAAGTGCATTTTGCATTCAATAAATTCGAGGCATAGAAAATTAATGTGCTTCTATTGATCGCCCCCTGTGTACGGGGTCCCTCTTCAGACATTCTAATGATACTGCGGGACAACTACACTAGATTTCTTCAGACTGACACCAATTGAAAGGCGGGGGTGGATTGGGAGAATCTGGGGTGGATTGGGAGATGCCGCGGAGGGGCCGAGATCTCCACCCTGGCCTGGTGGCTTCGCTGGCTGGGGTGGTGATGAAGCCCGTTGGCCTTGACCATGGAGGGTGGGCATTGGGGGGAGGGAGAAATGGCCTTGCCAGCCAGCTAGGGGGGACAGCACTCTGTCTGAACCGGGCAGTGGGGTTCCTGGGGCCCAAATTTGATTTGATTTGATTTTTATATACCGCTTTCCTCATCTAACAGATGACCCAAAGCGGTTCAAAATATAAAGAACATACAGAAATACAATATTACAGTAGTACAAGGCAAAAATACCATTTTACAAGGGAAAAAATGCAGAATTGCATAACAGCATACAATAGGGGAACAATACAATTTTAGGGTACAATATCATAAATAGCAAGTCAAAAAGGAGGGGGAGGGAGGTCAGAATCATGGCTCAATGACCTTAAAGAGGACCTAACAAGGACTGGGCTCAACTACACATTGGAGCCCAGCTTCAAGTCCTCAGCAGCGTCAACCCCGGCGGCAAAAGCCGGACCGGGGGGAGAAGGCTCAGAGAAGGCTCAGATGAGGTGCAACAGCATGTGGCTTAAGTCCTCACCAAGGCACAGCTGGGCTGCTCCCACCTCCCCCAACCAGCCTGGCTGAGGGAGGGAGCTGAGATGGAAACGGTGGCTCCGGAGGCTCCATGGTGGGAGCTTTTCATAGCCCCGCTGGGACAAGGCACAACTGGGCTGCTCCCACCTCCCCCAACTGGCTGGGCTGAGGGAGGGAGCCAAGATGGAAATGGGCAGTGATGGGCATGGGATGATACTGCAGGAGTCGAGGGGCGGGCTGCACTCGGTGAATATGGGACCGATGTTTAGTATCTGTCCCCTGTTCCAGCCCTCCGCTACATCTCTGGTTCTTGAGTAGCTGATCCAGAGTGACCCCTCCCTTAGGCTGCTGTTAGTAAATGCCAGGTCAGTTTGTAATAAGGCCCCCCCTGCTTTTAGATTCAATCTTGGGGGAGCGGGCTGACCTGGCATGCATTACTGAAACCTGGCTGACACTGGAGGACAGGGTTCCTCTATCAGATATGTGTCCAACCAGTTCAGTATCTGGCACCAGCCTAGGGGTAAGGGGAGGGGCAGTGGCATCACCATTGTAGCCAGAGAGTCATTGGCAGTCACGAGAGCCACAACTCTGCAAGTTCCAGGTTGTGAGGCCCTGCTCCTTTGATTGGGCCTTAAGGGTCAGTTGGGAATCTTGTTCCTGTACCTGCCCCCTTGCAGTGTAGCAGATTCCTTGCCTGAGCTCCTTGAGGCTGTCACAATGCTGGCGTTGGAGTTCCCTGGACTTATGGTTCTGGGGGACTTCAATTTGTCTCCATTGAGGGCTGGGTCTGAGGTAGCATGGGAGTTCATGGCTTCCATGGCAGCCATGGGCCTTACTCAGGTAATTCAGGGCCCGACCAGGCGCAGCGGCCACACACCGGACCTAGTTTTCTTGTCGGAGCGGTGTCAGAGGGATCTGAAATTACAGCGACTAGACATAACACCTGTGCCATGGTCAGATCACTATCTGGTGACTCTGGACTTTCTGGGGGTGATGTTTTATCATAGGGAGGCAGGGCCAGTTGGCTCATCCCTGGTGACTGATGGATCCTGAAGGATTCCAAAGGGAACTGGGGTGTTTCCCTCAGGATCGGCTACATGATTTGCCCATGGCTCTCATTGACCTCTAGCATTGGGATGCGACGGCGGCCTTGGACGTGACCATACCACTACGGCCTCTCCATGCATGTGGGCCCCACTCATCCTCATGGTTTACGGAGGATTTGAGGGAGCTTAAATGGGCAA
This sequence comes from Bradypodion ventrale, assembly GCA_035047345.1. NCBI lineage: Eukaryota > Metazoa > Chordata > Lepidosauria > Squamata > Chamaeleonidae > Bradypodion > Bradypodion ventrale. The sequence continues at coordinate 105,742,992 of JAWDJE010000003.1, read as the reverse complement.
AGAGACGCCAAGAGCGCCACTGGGTGAAGACTCAGACTGGGTTCCTTCTCGGTAGAGGGGGACCAGGCCCTGGTTGGCACACATCAGCTGAAGACTTTGCTGATTATCTTGTGGATAAAATTGCTCAGATTCGCTCAAAGTTTGACCCAGGCATGAACACTATGGGCCCGGAGTTGACTGATTCACAGTCTTGCCATGTTATCTTGGATTGGTTTGACCCAGTTGTCCCTGAGGAAGTGGACAGGCTCCTTGGATTTGTTCATGCCACTGCTTGCCCATTAGATCCATGTCCCGCTGGTTGGTCAAGGTGTCCAAGGCAGTGACAGGCAGTTGGGGTGGAGCAATACTCAATGCATCTTTGCGGGAGGGGGTGTTTCCTGCACCATTAAAACATGCTTTGGTGTGCTCCCTCCTTAAGAAGCCAGCACGCAAGCCAACAATAATGGCCAACTATCAGCCGGTATCCAACCTCCCCTTTTTAGAGAAGGTTTTGGAGAAGGTAGTGGTGCGGCAGTTACAGAGGGTTCTGGATTAAGCCGATTATCTGGACCCCTTTCAGTCAGGATTCAGGCCCGGATATTGTACTGAGACTGCATTGGTCGCACTGTTGGATGATTTCTGGCAAGAGCAGGATGCAGGTCACCCTGCCATCCTTGCTCTTCTTGACCTCTTAGCAGCCTTCAGAACCGTTGACCATGGTATCCTTCTGGAATGGCTCTGAGGATTGGGGATCCAGGGATTTGTGTGATCCTGGTTTGCCTCATTTCTGAGAAGCCGGACCCAGTCAGTGTGGTTGGAGGATGAGATGTCCAGCCCTAGGACTCTCCAATATGGGGTGCCTCAGGGCTCGATGCTCTCAGCTCTCCTATTTAACATCTACATAAAGCCATTGGGGGAGATCATCCATTCACATGGGGTGAGGTATCATCAGTATGCAGATGATACTCAGCTGTATATCTCAGCCCGTAGAGATCCAAGTGATGCAGTCAGAGTCCTATCCATGTGTCTGGAGGCTGTTGGGGTCTGGATGGGGGACTACAGGCTTCAGCTGAATCCCAGCAAGACTGAGTGGGTATTGGTTAGGGCACCCACGTTATCTCGGGAGCTACCATGTTGTTGTTGTTGTTGTATTTACATTTCTGTACTGCTTTACTTCCCATAAGGGAACTCAAAGCAGTTTACAGCATGTAAAATACAATATCCAAAATACAGAAACAGTATACAAATCAAATTCAAACAAAATACAAAATCACAATCAGAAAAGTATACAATATAAAAAAATTCAAAAAGTCAAATACAAATCATCACAAAGTAACAATATAAAAATATACCCAGCAAGTCCCTCCAGAGGGGGAGGGGGACAAAAGCGTGCACAAGTCCTGGAGCTCCTAGCCGACCGGCCTCCTCGCCTCCGCCGAGGCCAAGACCATGAGCGATGATGATGGCAAGTTCAGCTGCCCACCACGGCGTCATCCTTTCCATGTCGGCCTGAGGTGAGGCCCGGGAATGCAAGGAAAAGAAAGAGAGGATAAAGCCCCTCCCCGCAACTGCAGTCACAATCCTTGGGGTGGTGGTGGGCTTCAGCCTGGCCTGGCGGCCCATGGCCCTATATCCTTTCCCGCAGGGGACAGGGGAGGAGGGGGGCACCCGCAGTTGTGGCAATAGTCCTCGGGGCCGTGGTGATTGCTCCCTCAGCTGACTTCACTCCCCGCCGACCCAGGGAGAGGAACGTGGAGCTTCGGTGTCTGGTGGTGGCAGCGGCGGCACTTTTGGTTCTCGATGTGGCTATCTTGCCCCAAACAGACCTGGTGCATAACTTGGGGGTCCTCCTGGACTCTTGACTCCTACTCGATGAGCAGGTGGCAGTCGTACACAGGAGGGCTTTTGCACAACTTTGTGTCATATGCCAGTTATGCCCGCTCCTAGATTGGGACTCCTTGCTCATGGTCATGCATGCTCTAGCCACCTCCAGACTGGACTATTGTAATGCGCTCTACATGGGGCTGCCCTTGATGACCATTTGGAGGCTGCAACTGGTCCAGAATGCGGCTGCCCAGGTGGTGATGGGGTGCGGACATTACGCTCATGCTTTGCCATTGCTTCGGGAGCTACACTGGTTACCAGTGTGCCTCCAGGTGCAATTCAAGGTGCTGGTAATGACCTTTAAAGCCCTACATGGTAGTGGGCCAGGATACTTAAGAGACCGCGTCACCCCAAGAAATCTGTCCATCCCACCAGAGTGGACTGGACAGGCTCTCTTATTGTGCCAAAAAGCGGGCCTTCTATGTGTCTGCTCCGGACCTATGGAACCTCCTGCCAATTGAGCTACGACTCCAGACAGAGTTGCTGCCCTTCAGGAAAGAACAAAAAACCTGGCTGGCAAAGCAGGTGTGGGGCACTGGGGATGCAGTGACCCCCACTTGCTGGCTGATATAGTAATATCACTCCCTCACTCTTTTTAGTTGTTGGGCTAATTTGTTATTGTATTTTTAATTGGAGTTTTCACTGGTTTTAAGTTTTTCATAGTTCTCTAATGGGATTTATGTAGTTCATGATGTAATTGTTGTACACCACCCAGAGTCACTAGATGAGTGGGCAGCAATACAAAGGTAAAGGTAAAGGTTTCCCTTGTTCAAAAGCCAGTCGTATCTGACTCTAGGGTTCAGTGCTCATCTCTGTTTCAAAGCCGAAGAGCCAGTGCTGTCTGCTTCTGCAGACATTTCTGTGGTCATGTGGCAGGCATGACTAGACACCGGAGCACATGGAACACTGTTTACCTTCCCACCAAAGTGGTCCCCATTTATCTACTTGCAATTTCTTGCTAATAAAATCCTTTGGACCTGAGGTCATGTGTGGTTCTCAACCTAATTTCCTCACATACTCCACACATGATAATTTAATATATCAGATTCTTCTTCTTCCGTGTCTAGGCCAGATGTGAAACTGCTAGAATGAAGGTGCCTTTGTGTGAGTTCCTTCTGCAGTTCCTTTTGCCTGACTTTGCGTGAGAAAGATTAGCTAGCAACACAAGTTTGCCATTACCAGTGTACGCCCAATTGTGGTTAAAGACCTGTTAGTAGAGTTAGGCAACTGGAGCTTTGAGTCAGGGGACAACGATATCAACTGCACATTTTTTTTTCTGGTGGAAAAACATTAACTCACCTGCCCTTTGTTTGTGTATAGCACCTCCAGCTCCTTCTACCTGAGCTGAAGGAAACACAAAATAGGAGGGCTCAGCACAGTACAAGTACGGCTATTTCACATTCAGATTGAAGTTCTCCTCCCCATTTTTATATTATCTCCCTAAGTATGCCAGTCTCATGTGTTTTAGGCTTAACCAATGAGGCAGCAAAGCTGAGGACAATCTTGCACTCCTTTAGTCTGGGATGATAATAATAATAATAATTTCGTGTCAGAAAAAATACTGGGTTGGAAGGATTTTTGTGGAACATAAGAACATAACATAAGAACAGCCTTGCTGGAACAGGCCACAGCCCATCTAATCCAGCATTCTGTCTCACACAGTGGCTCACCATTTGCTTCAGGGTATTCCCAAGCAGGGTATTCCCAAGTGGAAGAAACTCCACTCAGGGCATGCCCAAATGAGGCTCCTTTCATGTCCTCAAGAGCTGTGACAGATGACGGGTACTCAATCCATCATGCAGTATCTGGGTCTCGAACTGCCGACTTGCCATGAAGGAATGGGTAGGAAAGGAAGTAGCCATTCTCTTGGCTATGGCTGTACATAGCTTTCAGGGAGGAGCATCTGCTATCATTTCCTCCACTATCACTCCATGTTTTGAGGTGGATTATGAACTGTCTTACATCGCTAGATCTTCTTTTCACGTCATTGCCATTCCTAAACAACAGGAGAAAATATCATGACGGGGCAGGGGGTATGCAAAATAGACAAACAAACCTCATTTGAAATAAATAAATAAACAGAACTTGTACCCTTCTCCTGCCTCCTCCCTACTTCCTTTTTATCTCTCAGCTATCTATTGTCTAGTCTACTACTAAAGTCATAAGAACTGTGATGGTACCTGAATTCCCATAGTGGAAAAAATAAGAAATATTGTGGGCTTGATTATCAAAATTTTAAAGAAAGGATGGGAAATCTCTCACCGACAGGCCAGATATTGCCTGCAGGGTTTGTCTATTTAGCTTGCAAATGTCTTCAGCTGTTCTTAGTACTAGGAGAAAAGAGGGTGTTTAAATATCAACTACCCTTCTCTTACATACCTTACATGGAACAGAGCTATGTTTTAAAGGTTGGCAAATAGTACACAGCCATATTTTCTTCAGTTTGTGCTTGTTAGGAAAATGTTCAAATTGAAATAGGGTGTGAGAGAGAGGTGGAATGCCATCATGAAAAACCATCCTGATAAAAAGATGCCTTTTTAAGAATTATTAAAAGGCTTTTCTGTTGTACTAGTTTTTAATATGTGTGATTCAAAACAAAGTCTATTATAGTTTGGTCTTCTTATATTCCATAATGGCTCAGAAACAAATCTCGAAAACAAAGCTAAAATGTATATCACTAAAGAATGCAATTTTAGGGGAAATGCAGTTTCAAATGCAGGGTGGGGGATATACTGTAACACAATTATCTGCTTCAATTTTCATAGAATTAAATTAGGGATTCTCAACCTGCAGTCCATGGGCTGAATGCAGCCCACAGCATCATTTCATGTGCCCCCCCCCCCACTGCCTACACCACACCAGGAAGTGCCATGTGGTGGAAGAAGGGCAAAATGGCCATCTGGCCCCCAAGGCTGTCTGAGGGTGCATGACCTGGCCCCCGGCTTTAAAAGGTTGAGAACTCCTGCATTAAAGCATGAGCAATCTAACTTGCCAGTGATATTAGGCTGGGACTAAAACTCAACAAAGTGTCCTCCATCAGATCCCTTGGGCAAGGTGAAAGCGGAGGGCACACATCATGATCTGCCTAGCCAGCAGGTGATGTGGTATCCAAATGGCTAAAATACCATATGCAAATGGACTTGATTTCTCAAGGCCATTTTCATATGTGGAATGTTGTCGCAGAGATGTCTACCATTGTGCTGACTCCTTGCTGAATAATGACTCCAAGGTAATGTATTAATATGGTATTGGATAAGAACTGTGCAGTAATGAAGAACAAGAAGCATGTGATTCAGAGGAAGTAAATACTAAACAAGCTGGATTTTCTCTGGCTTCAGGATGAAGAAAGATATCTATACTTTGGAGGCTTCATCGGGATGCTCTTCAAGATTTGCCAGAACAAGTTTCAGGTTCTCTAAACAGGGCTTATTTGTAAGAGGAGGCAACTGCAAGATTTCTGAAAGTGGAGAGGCTTAGTATAACATCAGGGATGCTTCCAGAAACTAAGCTTAAAATGTAATTTGCTTTGGTAATTGTTAGTGTGCTTGGAAAATTTGATTTGTTTTTGTTATTGTTGGAATTGAAAAACTGTAATTAACTGCATTCCTACATTGATAGTTTTATTATTACTACTATTTCTATTCCTTATCATTATTTTTCAAATTGACCATGGACATGCAAAACCAGAATTCCTGTTTCATGTGACCTTGCTAAGCCTTTCCACAACATATGTTCCATGAAAAATCTTCCAGGACTTCAAAGCAGAGCTCCCCTCGCTGCAAGATCTTTCTAGGCTTTAAACGGACCATAATCTCCAGTAGTAAACATGAATATGTCCAGTGAGTTTTATTGTATGTATGGATTGCAGTGTTTATATTTTCTAATAGTATTGGGAGTTATTCTTTAGCTGGCTCTGGTTCTTATCTTTGTTTCTTTGGTGTGTGTGTGTGTGTGTGTGTGACTTGTTCGAGGGCTAAAAGGTAAAATAAAAATAGGGGATTATTTCACATTTTCCTAGAACTGTAAATTTATTATTTCTGTTCTGTAGCCTCTCTGATAGCTGGGTAGCTCAGTAGGTATCTGGCTGCAGAGCTAGAGGTTGGGAGTTCAATTCCCCACTGTGCCTCCTGGGAGAAGTGCCAGCCTGTATGGCTTTGAGCAAGCTGAATAGTCTCCTACCACTCTCAGAAGAATTTAATGGCAAACAACTTCTGAATATTCTCTACCTAGAAAATACAGGTCTGGCCAGGTTGTGTTGCTATGGTAATAGAGTAGACCATACTGCCAGCAATTCAACGCCATGTATCAGGTGGCGGTTAACTAACCCTGAGGACTAGCAGCCTTGACAAAGTCCACAGGGAAAGGTAATGATCCCCAAGTGGATTAAATCCCACTTGAATCCATATTGATGGAGGGCAGCAGCTTCATCAATATTGGTCTGGGGCTGAGGACTTTGTGTGCCAAAAGGGCTCAGGACCAGAAAGTGACTCACAGAGCTAGATCAGTGGTACAGGTGTCACATGGAAGGCAAATGAAAGGCAATGTCATTATATTTACGGGACAGTCTTCATGGCTGATCACCATGTTGATCACCAATATTTGGAATTGGATACAGCACAAGAAGAAGAAGAAGAAAAACATGGAAAAGGTCACCTTCAATCAGAATTGACTTGACAGCACACAATTCTTATTACCGTCCTTGATAATTCTGTAGGGTTTAAAGCTACTACAAACAGCTGCTATACATGGAACATTCCACCTTCCTTTCTAGAATATGACTTAAATCCATGCTATAAGTATGGACAAAAGGAACCTGAAGACTTTATGTGCAGAGAAGTATCTGAGTTTGGTTTCTTTTTGATGGCATTACAAGTGAATATACATCAGTTTATTATCAGAGTTTGCAAAATAAAAAATAAAAATAACATTAAGAATACAAAGACCTTATAAGAAGATTCGTTTATCATTATCTTCATCATTTTTGGGCATACACAAACGGTACATTGTGTTTGTATCCCTTTCTCCGTTTGGCCATTTTTCGCTGTGCTTGGAATAAGTATAACTTTGGGCACAATATCACCCTATGGACTCAGCATATAGTAGTTGCCTGCTTCTCTTGGCAAGCAGTTGATATGAGAAACTCCCCACAGGCTTCCAAAGATTGTTATGGGCCATCATGTAAATACCTTTTCACAGAGATTTTGAAATAGAGAAAATTTATATGTGTATCTTTTGTAGTTGTTGCCGTTCAGTTGAAACCCCATAGGGGTTTGAAACTCCATAGAGGCTCCTCTGTCATCAACCATCCTCCGGAGTCTGCCCTGGTCCACGCCTACCACATCAACAATAGGAAATAAACACAGGCTTCATTTGCAAGTCTAAGTGTTTAATCACAAAATTTGATGTGCTTGGTAGGAAGACAATGTAATAGAAGGAAATGTACATTTCCTTGAATGTATGATTTCATAGTAACTCTCATTGGCTCCTAAATAAGTATAACTAGAGCAGCCTTTAAGGCAATCAACTTGTTACCCTACCAGCATGAAAACTGCCAAAAATGGTAACAAATAGTTCACATAAATACATCCTGTTTGCATTGTTAGTGATTTTCTTGCCTAAGGAATAGCAAATTTGACAGCTTTGCTTTGTCTCCCAGTCTACCCACCCACTCCGGCAAGTTCGGCAATTAAAAGTTATTTTTGTTTAATTTGGGGTGGGGGGTGGGGAATGCATATTTGGCAAGTATGTGTCAATAATGAGCTGAACAACAATGACAGAAATCTCAACCACAGGCCCTGGACAAATTAAATAGTTCCAGATATTCCCAATATGGACAGGACTGTGTTATCATTGTCTGCCATTTAGCTGTAAAAGATGAGGAACCTATTTTTAAAGCAAAGAGATGGAAGCAACTCTAAATCAGCACTGTAAACGTAATTGAACACATAGGGATGCAAAGCCAGATTATTAAAAGATAAGCATTTAAGCCATTGTAGTGTAATGGATAGAGTATCAGATTAAAACTCGGGAGACCTCATGTACTCACTTAGGGGCTGCAATGGTAAAACCATTTCTTAAATATGTTGCATACTTTGGGAACCCTGCTGAGCGCACCTTATGTTGGAATGACTTGATGGCACATAACCCACACATAAGCTCTCCTCTCCATCTGAATTTTAAATCTGAGGTCCTTCTTTTTGAATTTACAGTAAGGAATGTCAATTTGGGAGAATTCATTTTTTAAAAATTAAACCATATAAATTCTAATCCATCTTTATCTTTTCTCCCGCCACTAAGCATGAAAGCTGTTATAATGATTTAACATCATGATTGCAATAAATGTTAAAGTTTAGCGGTACCTTAAAACCTAAGACTAGCAACCTGTTGCTTTTAACCAGAGGAAATTACAGTAGCAGGCATAGATATCTGGGTTTCCTTTGAGTGCAGAAAGAATATTTGACTGACGTCTTGCAAGTTAGCCAAAACTGCTTCTCTCATTTCCCTTCTGGGCTCACTGAAAAGCCCAAAACTTTATTTGGTATAAGCTCATTTCCTTTTCTTACTCCTACTTTTTCTGCCCTCCAAAGAAGACAGCTGTGTGGAGATGTAGTTCCACACAATATCAATAAAAGAACAAAGCCATGAACTGTTAATACTGTAAAAGGATGTTTTACAAGAGACTGTTGCATCTATCCTTTTCCAAGGGAAAGAGGAGAAATGAGCAGATTTTTCTACACTTTCCTCTGCACCAAAAAGGGATTAACCACATTCCAAGTTCCTCCAATAGTGAGTTGGGTACCTGGCCTTAAACTAGAGCAGGGGTTCCCAACCTTTTCAAGCCGGGAGCCAGGTCATGCTCTCTCAGTCAACTTCGAGGGCTGGATGGCCATTTTGCCCTGCCTGCATGATGGGGGTGGCCATTTTGTCCCAACAGCTTCAAAGAGATGGACATTTTGGTTCTCGAATGCCCTTGGAGGGGTGAGGGCCACATGAAAAGGCACCATGGACCTCATCTGGCCCATGGGCCTTAGATTGGGGACCCCTGAACTAAAAGTTGGAAGTTCAATTTCCCACTGTGTGTTCTAGAAGAAAAGCCAGTGTGTCTAGTCTTGGGAAGGCACAGAGTAACAGAACATCCCCCAACCGAATCCATAAGAAGGGAATGTGAAACCACTTCAGAGTACTCACTGCTAAGAAAACTGTGGAAAAAGGTTACTATAAGTTTGAATTGACATTATGACATGAAATTACAGCTCACTTCGTCAGATGATTCTTGTTGGTATGCATGGATTAGTAATGTCTCATGGATTCACAACATGGGAGTATAGGAAGGGCCTGGGCCGGAGATTTTCTACCTTTCAAATGTCAGTCAATATAACTTTGGATCAGTGTATTAATAAATATTAATTCCACTGACCTGGTTTATTATTGAGATGGTTGTGATTTCTGGTGGTTGGGAATCAAGGAAGGATTTCAAATTTTAAAACCCCACTGAAATGTCTCTATTGCATCCCACTTCCAGTCCCCTTAGCTGATTCCATTAAAAGATGAAATGGCAATGACATTTAACTTATTCACATCACATCTGTCATCCTTCCACCTGCTGCATATGCTGAAGATAGTTATGTTTAATATACTTACAAGATTTCAGACAGTTTGTCTATATACTTTAAACCACTTGTGCCAAACAACTGCTACATTCATACAACACAAGACATTGTCTTGATGAACAGAGAGGTAAACACTCCAGCAATTTTACACATGAATGTGTCAGACCTCTTTTACATAACAGAGAGAAGCCTTTTCCAGGAGCTGAATAAAACAGGATGTTTGAATCATGGCATAACATTCTTCCCATGAAAGAGAGAAGGGAAAGAATATGATTTTTCTTCAGAAAGTAATCAAAAAAGCCCTAGAGATTCAAGCCAATTTTTATAGGTTCTTCTGTCAATCTAATAACAGATGAGAACCTCCCCCTAATGGGATGATTAACAAAACAATGGGTTTGGAAAGGAGAGGGTATATTTCACTGGCTCGATGTCCCTGAATAGATAGGCTAGTTCCATTCATGGATAGAACTGAGACTGGGCAGGGAATTTTACCCAATGGAATGGAAGGAAGGGATTTTATGTCATGGTACCAGAAGATTCCACAGTCTGCAGGTAGTTTTCCAGTGTGTATTTCAGCCAAAATCTCCAGATTGCCACTTGTGATCAGTTCAGTTAGAACAGTGTCCACTCAAAACTTCCTTGCAGAAAGGCCAGGAAAGTAAGACCTTCTACTTGCAATGCATGCATGTATCAATGAACATAGGATCATAGAATTATAGAGCTGGAAGACACCTCAAGGATCATCAAGATCAACCTTCTGATGAAACAAAAAAATCACAGCCAAAAAGCAGTTCAGATAGCCATCTAATCTCTGCTTTAACATCTCCATTGAAAGTGAGCCTGCAATCTTCTGAGGAAGTCCATTCCATTGTTGAATTGCTCTCACTGTCAGGAAATTCTTCTCATTATCTTTTATTATAATTTGAATCCATTGCTTCAGCTCCTAATTTGTGGAGCCCCAGAAATCACATTTGCTCCATATTACTAGCTAAGGATGGCTATCATATTGCTTCTCAGCCGTCCTGTTTCCAGGCAGAGCATACCTACCTCTTTCTACCATTCTTCCCTAGGTTTTATTTCTTGCAATTACTTCTTTACCTGGTAGCTTTGAATATCACAGTTTTCCCAAAGAGCTCACTAGCAACAATGAAAGCGCGGCGCCAAAATGGCCGCCATGCTCTTTGCAGCCCCCCCACCCGGACTCAGACATCCGGGTGAGTTAGGGGGCGTGGCCACCCCTCTATAAAAGGTGTGGCCATGAGGCAGCCGAGCTGCCATTTTAGAAACGCGACGGAGTGGAGAAGTTTTCTCTGCCACGTTTTTGCTACTTCGCCCTTCGTACCTTTGCCTTTGAATGGAGTTCGCTCCTCTTCATTACCGTGGTACTCAGGGCACAGGAACTGATCCCTGGCCAGGGATCCATCGCTTCTTTGGGAGCCATGGCTCCCAAGCGCAAAGGCCCGGCGGTCAAGTCGCGGCCTAGGGGAAGGGCTTTCCCACCCCCTCCTTCTACCGGGGGGCAGCCATCGGGTCGGAGGACTCGGGCTGCACACCCCCCCCAACTGGGCAGCGGGACGTCCCTGCTGCTGCTGCCAGTGGGGCCGAGCAGGCTTCCACTGGTCAGCCTGGCACAGGCCTCCAGGCTGGGCCGGCTCAGGCTGGCTCCTCGGGCATCCCTGCCCCTGGCCGGGATTTCTTTGGCGCAGGACAGGGTGGCCCGCTTGGACTTGGTGGTGGTTTCCACCCCACCATTCCTCCGGCCCCCCATAGGCCGGAGTTTTGGGCATGGCCCTACTCAGGCCCTGGATCCCCATTTGAGTTTCCTGCTCAACAACTGGCCACAGGGCCATCCGGCCCACCCGGCCCGCCTGGCCCACTTTATACTGGGGGCTTAGAGACTGTTGATGCCCTTCTTGCACGTATTTTGGTGCTAGAGGCTTCGCTGGGCATTGCCCATCCACCTCCTGAAGGGGGTTTGTCTGCTGCTTCGGGCACGGCCCCTTCGTCACTTTCAGACCCATCGGCCGTGACTCTCCAGCGGGCTGCCAACAGGGTCGAGCTGCTTGAGGCCATCAGGCCAGCCGAAGCTGGCGCCTCGCAGCTCCCCGCATGTTCAAATCTGCCGGTGGGGAGCAGTCAGGTGTGGCCCCAGAGCTCGATGCCTGCCGCGAGCTCCGACGCCTGCCGTGGGCTGGAACCCCCGGTGGGGGCGGCTCATGGGGGTGCGACCAGTGAGTATCCGGTTCAATTTAGTGCACCGACACTGTCCAGTTACACTGGGGGGGGTGCAGTGGCCATGGCCACGCCAGATTACTGTGGGTGGGCAGTTGCTTCCACACTGCCCTGTTAATTCCTGGTTACCAAATGGCTCCACGGTTAGGACAGGGGTGTCCGCCCCCGGGGGTATGCCAAGCGTCGCAGGGCCTATTCAGGGCCCGCTGCGCATACCCTTCATTCAACAGGTGCCGATGGCGGCTCTGCCGATGGCTGGTTATTCCCTCCCCCTGGGTGATCATCTTTCACAGGCTACTAGGGATAAGATTTGGAGAGGGGAGTACGTTGATATTTTTTCCCTCCTGAATCGTGAGCCCACTAAGGAGGAGAGGGAAGGACAGGATGACCGGGATAAAGAATTGTCCCGTCGTCGTAAGCCACCGTATACCTGGGCCAATTGGTTGCCGGCATATCTTATATATATGGCCATGTACCTCAGGGCCCGGCCTGATTTGGCCATTCCGATGGTTCAACATCTCGACAATATTTATAGGGCGATGGTTGACTTTCCTGGCCCATCGTGGTTGGCTTACGACGAAGAATTTAGGATGAGGGTGGCCCTACATCCTGAGATGAGATAGGATGAGCCCTGCCAGCAATTGTGGCTCTTGTATATGGCTCCTATGAGTCCGGCGCCTGGTGATAGGTACCATTGTGGCCATGCTGTGCAGCGGGCGGCTGTAACGCAGGTTCCCCGCCAGCCGGCAGGGCAGGGGGTTCCAGCCTGCCTGCTGTGTTGGAGCTTCTCAGCTAGTGGCATGTGCAACAAGCATCAGTGTCATTTCCGACACGAGTGTCCCTCTTGCTCTGGCCCTCACGCCGCCTCTGCATGCCCGCGAGCTGGTGGGTCATGAGGCAGAGGAAGGGGTGGGCAGGGGGCAGTCAGAGCTCCCTCTGATGGTGCTGGCCAAGCAAAAGGCCCCCTCCCCAATTAATATTCCCATGTTAGGTCAATGGCTTTCCGCTGATCCTAGACGGGATGATGTGCAGTACCTGCTGGAAGGCTTCCAGTTTGGCTTTCATATACCATTTAGGGGTGTTCGGGGACCGCAGGACGCCCCGAACTTACTTTCACTAAAGGGCAATGAGGAGATTGCTGCACAAAGCATAGCTAAGGAGTTGCAGGCTATGAGGGTTGCAGGGCCCTTTGATGAACCACCATCCCCCAACTTGAAGGTCTCCCCTCTGGGGCTAGTGCCAAAAAAGAACCCAGGTGAATTTCGCCTAATACACCATCTTTCCTACCCTGCGGATTCCTCGGTCAATGATGCTATTCCTGATGACCTTTGTTCGGTAAGGTATACTTTGTTTGATCAGGCCCTACAGATGGTATGCGCCTGTGGTCCCGGGCCCTCTTGGCAAAGTGTGACATTAAATCGGCATTCCAATTACTGCCAGTCCACCCCAAGGACTTTGAGCTGTTGGGTTTTCGTTTTAGGGGAAAATTCTATGTAGATAAGGCCATGCCTTTTGGCTGCTCTATTTCATGTTCGGCATTCAAATGATTTAGCACTTTCCTTCAATGGGCCTTTGTTTGAAGGTCAGGGTCCCGGTCTGTAGCCCATTACCTCGATGACTTTTTGTTCGGGGGTGAACGGGGCTCGGACACGTGTACGCATCTCCTTACTACATTTCAGGCCCTTATGCGGGAACTGGGTGTCCCCTTAGTGCCTGAAAAGACCGAGGCTCCAGCTACCAAGCTCACCTTTTTAGGCATCGAAATTGATACTGTCGCACAGGCATCCAGGTTACCCGTGGACAAGGTGGCCCGGATCTCTGCGGCAATTCGGGCACTGATTTCTAAATGTAAGGTGTCCCTCCGTGAGCTACAGGTACTGCACGGCCACCTCAATTTCGCCTGCCAGGTGGTGACACCGGGCAGAGCTTTTGCCAGGCGTCTGTGTGATGCCATGGCTGGCCTATTAAAATGCCACCACAGGGTACGGCTCACCAGGGGTATACGGGCAGACCTTTCGGTTTGGCTCACATTCCTACAGGAATTTAATGGGGTTTCTTTTTGGAGATCAGACCTTATGGTCTGCCCTAAATTTCAAGTCCAGTCGGATGCCTCCGGCTCTCAGGGTTATGGGATATATTTCGAAGGGAGGTGGGCATATGGCCAATGGCCTCACGCATGGCAGGGCATGGATCGTCTCTGCGATCTTACTTTCCTGGAATTTTTTCCCATTTTGGGGGCACTAATGCTATGGGGTGATAAGTGGGCCAACTCAGTGGTCCATTTTTGGTGTGACAATGCTGCAGTGGTGCACGTTGTTAATGCTCAGACATCCAAATCCCCTAGGGTCATGGCATTGGTCTGTCAATTTGTCTTGAGAAGCCTACGCCTTAATGTGCTGTTCAGGGCCAGACATGTACCAGGCATTAATAATGATATTGCTGATGCTTTATCCCGCCTGCAGATCTCCCAGTTCCGAGCCTTGGCTCCCGAAGCAGAGGAATTCCCCTCGCCACTCCCGGGCGAGATTTGGACATTTGGCAAGGAGAGGTGAACCGGGCGATCAGCATGTCTTTGGCACTTCGCACGCGTAAAGCATATCAACATGCTTTCGTACAATTTAGAACTTTTTGCGGCCAACGACGGTTACCCGAAGTGTGGCCAATACCTGTAGACCAGATTTTGCAATACATGGTTTATCTTCATGCTCATGGGCTGGCCCCCCGTACTATAGCCTCTAGGCTTTCGGCACTGGCATTTATGGCTTCGCTGACTGCCTGAACGATTTCCGCATACGTCATGTTTTGGAAGGGTGGACACGTGAACGTGGCTGCCGCTAGGACACACGTCACCCTATTTCACCAGAGGTTCTTACCCACCTTGCACGAGGCTGGCATAACTTATGCTATGATAGGTACGAGATGGCTCTTTTTCACGCAGCCACCACTGTAGCCTTCTTTGGAGTGCTCCGCATCAGTGAGTTGGTACCACTGTCTAAGGCGGATGCGTCTCATAGGGCACTGGAACTCAACGATGTCTATGTTACACAAGAGTGGGCTCAGTTGAGGATACCGTCCTCATAGGTTGATCAGCATGGCGTAGGCAGTGGAGTCAGACTGCTACGATGTTCCATTGAAGACATCTGTCCGGTTAGTGCCCTACATGAGTTTTTGGCAGTGCGTAGTACGCACCCTGGCCCTTTTTTCTGCCACCAGGATGGGTCTCCCCTTACTAAATTCCAGTTTTGGAGGGTGACCGGCATGGCACTTACCAGTGTGGGCCTCCCTGGGGTTCGTTATGGCACCCATTCATTTAGGATAGGCGCCGCTTCTACTGCGGCTGCGTTTGGGTATTCTGAGGCTGATATACGCAGGATGGGCAGGTGGGGATCCATGCGCTTTGCATTGTACGTACGCCCCCTCCATGTGTGAGTACCAGTTATGTCATTAATTCTTTTTCCTTCTTTTACAGACCTGTGTGTCCCCGCACACCGGTGGCAGTATGGCTGGTGGGCCACAGTTACGTGCACTGGGCAGCGCAGTAAGCTGCGGCGACAGAGTGGGGACCCCATCTCGGACTACGTGCAACCGCACGTTTGCGATGGTACAGTAAGCATGGTAGGAAATGGTGGGAACTGTTGCCATTCCTGCCATTCCTGCTGGACCGCCTGATGTCCTCATCCTGCATCTCGGTGGCAATGACCTTGCCCAGGTCACTGGCCTCTCTTTAAAGTTCACGATTTGCAGGGACCTAGCCTATTTGCATTACGTATGGCCGTCCACGCGGCTGCTATGGTCGGACATGGTGCCACGACATACTTACATAGGAGGCATTGACCTCCATGCCCTTGACCGCACTCGCCACTCGGTGAACAGGGCTGTTGCCCGGTTCCTGGCAGACAAGGGCTTGGGGACAGCCATCCGGCACCCTAGGATAGGCTTGCAGGATTATGATCTCTATGCAGGAGATGGGGTCCACTTGTCGGCCAGAGGTATGAACCTCTTTCTTGAGGATATGCAAGCAGGCCTGGTGACCGAGCTGATGGTCGGAGGGGGGGGGGGGCGGTGAGTCATCATGGATGCCTCCCCGTGTGGCAGGTAGCACTGGTAAGGTAAAGATTTATGACCCATAGGTATCCGGAAGGTTCGCAATTGACTGGCCAACACGTAGACAGGTACAGGGGAAATAGGTTTGGCCGGTCAAGGGTGAACCAGGCAAGGGGTGATGGCAGGAGCTTTTCAGCCTGCATCACCTTGATATTTAACGGATACATGTCATAGGGTGGGGTCAGTAGATAGTTTATTGACTCTGGTCAACAATTTGTTTGTGCCAACAAACAAATTGATACAAATAGTTACATGTAGCCAATTGCCATTGGCATTTTGGGAGGAACCTTACCAGTGTTACTGCGGCCTGCTTGCCTTAAAGAATTACAATTGAATGATTACACCAATTGAAAGTTATAATTCGGACTAGGGCATTATTCAATAAAAGTGGCCCGATGCCTTTATCCATATACCGGTGTCTGAGTCTTTCTTTGGGGGGTGCGCCTGCAAAGCTGTTGCAGTTCAGTCTAGATGAAGTGAATTGTATGTTGTTACTTAAGAATGTGACTCTCTAGTAAAGGTGCTACAACAAGCAATTATTAGTTTATCTCCCTTGTTGTGAGCTATTGACTGACTGTGAGTTGTTGTAAACATGCTTGCTATGTTCCATAATACATGACTGGGAAGGAGAAGGAAGTGGCAAATGGCTGCAGGAATGAAAAGAGAGATTTCTGATATCCTCTGTCTGGAACACACACTAATTAATGTGATGAAGAGCATGGAAATGACAGTACAGTACATCATACACAGTCCACAGTTGGATAAAAAAAGTATCCGGTTCCTTCTAAGTATCTTTCATAGCTCAGAAAAGTTATTTTGGTCACAATTTTTGATGACATGACCATCTACAGGGAAACAATGAGGAATCTTGAAGTTGTCTTCTAGAAAAGTAACCTTTTTGAGCTATGGAAGATGGAGTTAGAAGTGTTACACTTTCCGTCACTGTTATTTTTCCAGCTTCCATTGATTTGCTGAAATGACTAAATTTAAATGCTCATCCTTCCAAGGCTGAAAATCTGGTTGATTTTATTATTGAAAGGCATTCCCAACATGCATCAAATCAGAGGACTGGATATTTCTGTGGCTTGATTTCTTCATTTTACTCTCACACCATGAAAGATTTTTTTAGGGCTGATGAGAGCAAGAAAGGAGACAATAAAAAGACAATAAAAAACTGCTGTTGTTCTCTGTTACTTATTTCCACAGCAAGAGGATTGGACGAAAGAGGTGAAAATGATTTCAGCATGCCTCATCCCTTGCTGCCAAATATTTCCAGGCTCCCACGCAACAATTCAAACACTTTCCTTTTTATTTGCTATATAGAGTATGTTGTAGTGTTTAGGGCAGACACAACCTGACTTTATTTTTTGTTTGTTTATTCATTCATTCATTCATTAACTCATTCATTCACATTTATACCCTATCATGCATATCATACTATATATACTATCATATGTAACACACACACATATCTATATATATAATCAGAAAAAAAATCATCCAGTAATAACCAATAAGGTATTTTTAACTATAGATTTGTAGGCAAATAGAGAGCTATTTACACCCACTTTCACCTTCTCTGGCTGTTGGGTCATTTGATACAATCATGCACTTCCTACCATATCATCCATTTCTGACCGTTTGATCATGTGTTTTGTTGAAACAGGTCTACCAGAACTACTCAGGCTGAAAGGAACAAGAGATTTTGAATGGCTATAAAGAAGAAAAAGAGCAGGTTGTGACAGAGTCACCTGATGCAGCCATTAATCCGTGGAGAAGCATGAAGCAGGATTCTGCACACAAAACTGACTATGCAATCCTGTTTTTTCCATTTGAAATGTGCTGCCGGTTCTTTAAGGAAGTGTTGCTAGATTCAAGAAGTGGTTTCTCCCCCAAAGGATGCAGACAAACTGTATTCCAAAAGAATGCTTAATATTGCCAACCCCACAGTTTTTAAAGTCATGTGCTCTAGCAAGTTGCTTATCTTATTCTAGATCTGTGGTTCCCAACATGGAGTACATGCCCGGGGGGGGGGGATTCGATTTTTAAGGGGTTCAGTTTGAGAATGTTTGGACCAATGGTTCTCAACCATTATTTTTCTTTTTGTGGGGTGGCCCCACCTAAGCATCTCTAAAATCCTGACACACTCACACACACCGATGACATATAATTCTTATTATTTAAAAAGTGACCTTCTGTTCATGTGGAGGAAGCCTAAAAGGCCATTAACTTGGTCTAAACAAGCTAGAATTGCCCCCCCCCCCCAAATAATCAAAGCACCCCCACGGGGCATTTGGAACCACAAGTTTAGAATAATAAGAATTTTATTTGAATTTTATTTGAAGACTTTTTGAATAATAAGAATTGTATGTCACATGGGGGGGGTCAGGATTTTAGAAATGCTTAGGTGGTGCATGGCCAAAAGAAGGTTGGGAACTACTGTTCTAGATCATACAGAAATTCTAAATATTTCCATGCATGGAAAGAAAACATTATAACATGTCAGTGGGATTTTAAGGAAATTTGAGTAGCCCATCATCCTCTTTAAACATATTTAATAACTCTTTTCCTTTTACTGACTATGGACAAAAGATTGCAACACAGATATTGTATTGATTGAAAACTAGATAAGACATTTTTCAAGGAAAATGGCAGTCACAGAACATTATTGGGATTTTAATGTTGACATCTGAGAACATGTTACTCATTGGTTTTTTCTCTCTTACCAGTGCATTATTTCAGAAATGTAAATCATGTTTTGTGCATCAGAAGTGTTTATATATATATTCAAATTCCATTGTAGAGATTGGGAGAAAAACAATGCTGCAAAATTGCTGTCATGCCATTTTGACATGGTGAAGCTGAACTTACAAAAAACATATGTTGTTTCATTTCAATTAAAGGCTTGATGACGAGCCCTAGGAGGCTGCAAGCTTTTCCTCATGTAAGTAATTCTTACTCATGTGAGTAATGGAAATGAAATTATTCATGACGGCGGTAGTAAAGTATGTCAAAATGACTCACAACCATAGGACACTATATGTAACTGTTAAAGGAGAGAGACCTGCAATCCATTACTAGCCCAATTCTGTCCATGTTGCAATAAGGAGGTATAACATGTTGTTGGATTCTATCAGTGTTACATAATCTGTTCATACCTTAAAAGCTGCCTGTAAAAGTTTCCACTGGTATTTGCAGTTCATCTATCAGCATATTTGGTAAGCTCCAAGACCAGCTATTACAGTACTGATAAAGTTAGACAAAAAAGAAATACAGTTTGCACTATTGCCATGTGAATTTACACTCACAATTAAGTGAGCATGCTACTTTGACATTGTGCATTAAGAATTCTAAATTATATATTTTTTAACTATTGGAATGTAGAAAGTACAGTATGAGAAAGGGTGGGTATCTGCAAATAGAATGATGGAGATTCTGCAGGCTAAAACTTAAATTCTGCAGATTCTGAAATCTGCATATAGATTTATATATATAGTACCTTGAATGTACCTGGTCTTCATATCCTACCATTATTGATTCAGCATACATGGATAACTGGACAAATCTCATGGTGGTGTAGATGTGTGTGTCATGGTGGGTTCGGAGATCACGGTCTATCTTTTCCAGAGTATGACAAGTAATTGTTTGAATTACAACTCTCAGAATGCCTGTGCAGTAACTGTGCTGCCTAGAAGATTGAGAGCTGTAGTTCAAAGAAAATAGTTCAATATTTTATGTGTTAGTTCACTTTAGACAGTTGTAGAGTTTGGCACAATTCTGTTCAGAGAACTAAATGGTGTAGTCAGTAGCACCAGATTACAGATGGTATTGGTTTAGCCAATTTCTCTAAGGGAGACAAAAACCCTTCACACTGTTTATCTTCTTATTAAAGGGCTGGGAGCATACAATGTAAGAGCTGAACACATACATACATTATATATTTCCATTCTCTCTGGTGAGGGCAGCATCAAACTGCTTTTCTATCTTATCAGAGAAGCTATCAGTTTTATTGTCCCAGGCTTGTGGGTACATATAACATTATACAATGATCTCTGTAAAAAAGCCTGTTTTCTTGTGTCAACAGTTGACCAGTAGAGAAGAAATAAATACATGTGATGGAAGATGAAATGAAAAACATTGGGTTGTTGACGTAACTCTTCTCCCACAAACCAGACTTGTGGGCCAGTAAGCTTTGGAAATGAGGAAAAATAATTATCTTCTTAAAATCATATGTAGAAATGAATCATAGTTAGAGCAAGATTCCTCTATCGCATTGGTGGTGAACCTATGGCACACATGCCAAAGGTGGCACTCAGAGCCCTCTCTGTGGGCACCCCTGCGGTTGCCCCAGCACAGAGTTTGCCCTATCCCTCTGCCTAGCAGCCCAATGGGAGCGCTTTCTCCCTCTCCCAGCACATTTTGTCCTGCCCTTCTGCCCTGTAGCCCAATGGGAGAGTTTCCTTCCTCCCCTGTTGTCGTGTTGGCACTTTGCAATAAATAAGCGAGTTTTAGGTTGCAGTTTGGACACTCAGTCTCTAAAAGGTTCACCACCACTGCTCGATCATCTTAACTTCAGCTATCCAAGATACTGTTTCGGATTGTTTCTTAGAGCAAAGAAATGGTAGGGAAAGGAACCTAGGCCATTCTTTCAAAGGTCATAAGTGAAATCCAATTTTTGGATACTTTATTCACAGCTACTTTGTGCAGTATCAGCTGTTATCAATGTGTGGGAGAGAAAATGAGAAAGCAGAAAATATCAGTGCCAAAAGCATCAAATCAGGTACACTTTTCAGGCAAGTACAATTTGAGGGAAAAGCTCATAGCAGGAAAATTATTATACCAAACATGCAGAGAGTACAGCTTTATTTTTTGAAAGCAGTAAAATAACACAAAGAAGAACTCAAGGTGAGTATAGCAGTTGCAGCTAAAATCTGCTTAGGCTGGTTTGGCAAAGAGAAGGGTAACTAATGGCAAGTGGAGCTAAAAGACTTTAGTAGGCAGAGTTTTCAGAGCACAAAGCAAATGATACTACTATAAGTGTATGACAATTTATTACATGCAGCACACTTCCCTTTGCTGGAGAGCAGAATTATCTGACTGCCATGCAATGATTTTCTTTCCCAGAATATATCAGTCTTGTTGCCTTTGCTGTATTGAACAGGGAAGGGTCTCTTTTAAAAGATCAAATTATTCACATCTGACAAGGATGGGAACCAAAAAGAGATGACATGTAGTGATGATCCAAATGCAACTCCATAGTGACTTCTGATTCCTGAGCCTTGCTGCTTAGGTCTATGGGACAGATGAACAACACAGAGCAGGGATTCTCAACCTGCAGCCCATGGGCCAGAGGTGGCCCACAGCACCATTTCATGTGGCCCCCACACTGCCTCCACCACACCCTGGAGTGCCATGTGGTGGAGGAAGGGCAAAATGGCCATCCAGTCTCCAAAGCTGTCTGAGGGAACATGACCCAGCCCTCGACTTAAAAAGGTTGAGACCTTTTAGTGTCTTGCACGGAAGACAAAGAAGGAGTCGCAGGAAGGACTAACACAGGTTTATTCATTGATGATCAGGATGAACATGTGGTAATGGCGGAGATACCTCACATTATATACAGTAGTACAATACATTTGAATCTTGCTGCACGGTAGCTCATTGGCTGCTACCGGCGTGACGTCGTCCGGGTCACGCCCATCTTCAGTGGTGGATCAGTAGTAGTTTGCTATTGCGGGGAGTTCCCGCGGCTGCAGGTGATTTGAGGAATGAGAACCATGTGAGTTGAACACTCGCAGCTGCCCTCTATGGGCAGCTTGCTCGCGTTCCTTTAACAGCTGGGCTACATTGTAATTGTGGTCAGGTTACATTCATACATTTCTTAAAATAGCATTGTACATACATAACAGACCTCTTGGCATAGAGGCTATCTTTGGAGCAAACCTGTCAAACATACCTAGAGTTTTGGGGCCCTGGCAAAGGGATGTGTTTCTACTTCACCAGGAATGTGATGAATGCTTGCTTAATTCCTCATACTCCTTGATTTAGGCTATCTTGATGTTATCCCGTCAGAAATGGAAAGAAAATTGTTACTCCCTGGAAGCATCAATTGGCATGTCCCCCTTTTAAACAGATAATTAAGGATATTAATGCTACCACTGTAAATTAACAAGCTACTTCCAGGCTCTGGAACTTGATGAGAACTTTCAAAGCCCTATGAAATTCCTTTCTTTCAGAGTGAGATGAGAACAGTGCTTCTTTTTTAATCTAGATTTCTTTATTTTTATTAATTTTTATTAGTTCATTTTCAAGAAAAAAACATTACAAACATACAAATCATATAACAAAACAAGAATACATAAACCTCATAGAAAATATCCACATAAATGATAGTTGAACTATTATCCGTTATAGTATACACACTATTAACTATCCACTTTGAGAATTAATACTATAACTATAACTTTCATAAAAGCTTTCAATAATACAATTGTTTATCAACAACTATCAAGCTCCATATTTTCAATTTACAAATCACCCAGTGTATATTTACATTGCCCTGGAAAGTTTGGTCTCTATATTATCTCCAAAAACTACTTTGAGATGGTACAGGTCTAAAACATTCCATACCCATAAGGGAGTGATCAACAAAAGGCTTCCAAATATTCCAAAATCTATTTTCCTTCAATTTATCCCTTTTTACTTTTATCTCCCATGTCAATTTATCATTCAATGCTAGATTCCACATTTCTTTATACCATTCTCCCGTCTGTATAATTATATCATTTTTCCAATTTTTAGCAATACATAGTAGTTAACATTATTTCTAATAACTCTTTTTCCTCCTTATTTAAACACATACCTTCCACATCTGTTAGCATAATGGTACCTGACGCCAGCTTAATTTTCTTACCCATTATTTCCCCTATCTCTCTTTCTATTCTTCTCCAAAAATCATTTATCATTTTACAACTCCACCACATGTGCTCATAAGTTCCAACAGTGTCTTTACATCTCCAACATAAATTATCCCTTTTATTGTCAATCTGATGTAACCTCAGTGGTGTCAGGTACCATTGCCACAACATTTTGTAGTTATGTTCCTTAATTCTTACTGACATAGTTCTCATTATCCTCTTTTTCCACTTATTTCTCCATTCATCATTTCCTAATTTTATATTCAAATCCTGTTCCCACTTCAGTTCCAGATCTTCCTGTGGATCACTGCCCTTATTTATTAAAGCATAGAGTTTGCTTACTAGACCCTTAATGCTTTTATCTCCTTTTCGAATTTTCAAAACCCGATCCTCGAATTCAGTCTTTTCTCTATCTGTACATAATTCTCTTCTATATTTTTTATTCCAGTTGTCAACCTTCATTATCTGAAACCAATCCAATTTTAACTGTTCAAACAGTTTTTTCTTCTTAATTTCATCTCCACAAATCCTTAGCCATTCTTTCACCAAAGAAACTTCATTTTTATCCAATATTTCCTTTATTTTTTATCTATTTTCATCGGAAAACAAGCCATATCTGCCAGTTCCAGAATTGGAGAGACATCTGGGACCAAATCCTTCTTTATTCTTTTCCATACCTTCATGAGTCCCCTCATCATAATATTGCTTGTGCCTATAGTTTTAGCCTTAGCTCCCAAAACAATCACTTTACCAATATTCCTATAATCTTTCATCTCCAATTCCTCCCAAATTACTTTTCCTCTTGCCAAGATCTACACAACATTCTTAATTTGAAATGCTCGATAATACGCTAACAGATTTGGCATTCCCAAACCCCCTTCTTTCTGAGACAGATACCAAAGTTTCTTTGGCAGTCTAGATTTTTTACCTCCGTTGCAAAAGTTATTAAACATCTTTTGAAACTCATTAATTTCCTTTTCCTTCAATTGGATTGCAAGTGCATCAAATAGGAAGTTAATCCTCGGCAACAACATCATTTTGCAAATTGCAATCCTCCCAAACCATGACAACTTCAACTTCTGAAGACTTTGTATTCTAATCTTAAATTCTGCTTTCAAGCTGTCATAGTTCAATCATTTAAGTTCTTCCAATTTGTTTGAAATAATTATCCCCAAATATTTCAGTTTATCTTTAATTTGTATATTAGATAACCCCGCCATCTTTTCCTTCTCCTCTTCCCCCATATTACACAACATCATTTCCGATTTATCCCAATGTATCATCAATCCTGTCATATCCTCAAAATCCTCTATTTGCACTTTAATCCTATCCATTGCTCCCTCTGGGTGTTTCACCATTAACAGCGTATCATCTGCATACATGCTCACTTTATTACCCTTTATCCCTTCTATACTTGAGTCCTCCCTTATATTTTTTGCCAAAATTTCCATTGCCATAATAAACAAGATAGGGGACAAAGGACAACCCTGCCTAGTGCCTGCCTCAAGCTTTACCTCATCTGTAACCTCTTCATTTACTCTATTCCTGGCAATCCCTTTTTGATATAATAAATCAATTACCCTTCTAAATCTATCCCCAAATCCATAACTTTCAACTATTTCCTTAATTGAAGACCATTGTAACGAATCAAATGCCTTAAAAATATCCAAAGATATTAACCCCACCTTTTCCTTCGTTTGATTAACATTATCAATTAAGTCTAACACCCTCCTGGTCAAATCGGCCATATGCCTTCCTTTTAAAAAACCTACTTGTTCAACATTTATATATTCTCCCATAAATTTATTTAGCCGATTAGCCAATATTGCTGTGAAGATCTTGGCATCCTGGTTTATAAGAGAAATTGGTCTACATGATTCCACTTTTTCCAAATTCTTTCCCATTTTTGGCAGCAGAACAATTGTGGTCCTATACCATGAAGTCGGAATTTGTCCACCATCTAGAATATAATTATATAACTTTACCAACTTTGATACCACAACATCTTTAAATTCCTTATAAAACTCTGTCGATAGTCCATCATCTCCCGGGGCTTTCCCCAGCTTCAAACCACTAATTACCTCTTATACCTCTTTGTCAGAGACCTGTTCTTCCATTTTATCCCAATGTTCCTGCTTTATTCCATTCCCTAACTGCCTATCCAATACCCCTTTAAGTTTCCCAATGTCTATCTCTTTTTTTGCATATAATGCTTGATAGAAATCCTTCACAATTTTACATTTATCACTAACTTTATTACATCTCATCCCTTGTTTATTAACCAACACCCCAATTTCCCTTTTTTCCTTTTTAGCTTTAGCCGCTCTTGCTAGTAATCTTGAATTTTTGTTGCTAAATTCGAAATACTCTCTATTTAAATATATCAAGTCTCTTTTTTACTTTTTCTATATCCTTACCCAATAATTCTGCCTTAAGTCTTTGTAATTTAGCAAAAAAAGTTTATCCTTCTTTTTTGAGTGTTCCTCTTGTAATTGTTTTATTTCTTTTTCTTTTTCCTCCTGTGCTGCTTTATACTTTCTATACTTGGTACTTGCCAACTTTATACTTTCCCCTCTAAAAACCAACTTCATGGCATCCCAAACCACATTAAAATTTACCTCTTCATTATCATTCCACTGCCAACTTTCCATCCAACTTTCTGTAATTTGTTCTTTACATTTTTGGTATTTGAATAAATTGGGATCATATCTCCAACTCCTTCCTCTCCTGTTATCCTTTTGTGTCCTCAGTTCCAAAAGTACTTTAACATGATCTGATTCCTTAAAAATTCCTATTTCAATTCCCTCAATATTTTTGACCATGTTTTCCAATAAAAATACATAATCTATTCTAGAGTAGGACCCATGAACATGTGAAAAATAAGAATATGCCCTTTCTGAGCCCTTGATCTCTCTCCAAGAGTCCTTCAATCCCATCGCAACCATCCAGTTATCTAAAACATTCCCTTTCATCCCTACTCCACACCTTGCTAAATTCGTACAATCTAAGTTTGACCTTATCAAATTAAAATCTCCAGCCACAATCATCTTTGGCACTTTTTCTAACACCACAATTTTACGAACTTTTTCTAGAAATTCCACTTGACGTTCATTTGGGGCATAAATGTTCACCAAAATTATTTCCTCATCGTCTATTTTTCCTCTCACGATCAAATATCTACCTTCTTGGTCAACAACACTTTTTGTTATCTCAAATCCTAATCTTTTAGAGATCATAATCGCAACTCCTCTTGCTTTTGAAGTACCAAACGCCATTTCATAATGTTGAATCCATCCTAGGAAAATTTTGTTTGTATCCTTTGATTTTTGGTGTGTTTCCTGTAAAAACACTATATCAGTTCTATCTTTCTTCAAAGGCAATTCCAACCTCCTCCTCTTAAGAACAGAACCTGTACCCTTTACATTCCAGGTTAATACTTTAATATTTCTCATAGTTTATCACCTTTTCACCTTTTCTACCTTCCAAACTCTCCATTGGGCGTGCCACCACAAACCCCTTACCACTAAAAAAACAAAAATATACATAAAACACACAATATCTCTCTCCCCACTTTCTTAAAAAAAAGGCGCCTTCGATAACCAAAGAGGGGAGAGGGGGGACATGAAAGATGTGCGTATAGATTAGTGCGCCGCGCATCTCACCTTTCTACATTCTTGAGTAATATAAAAAAGTTATTACATCCTAACCCATTGCTCACTG
Source organism: Bradypodion ventrale (assembly GCA_035047345.1). NCBI lineage: Eukaryota > Metazoa > Chordata > Lepidosauria > Squamata > Chamaeleonidae > Bradypodion > Bradypodion ventrale. The sequence goes on along the minus strand of JAWDJE010000003.1, from coordinate 105,716,549 downwards.
CTCCTTACTTGCCTCCTCCTCCACCATGATCAATGACAACTCCTCTTCTTCTTTCCCCTGCGGGGTTCCACCCATAGCACCACCGGCATCTGCCCCCTCGTAATCCCTACTTATGGCCCCCGATTCCAACAAATCTTTTCTGAGAGTTAGCCACTCTTCCGAACCTGCTTTAACAAGATCCAGCAAGCTCAAATACTCCAATGGGTCAGTCCTCTCATCAATAACCTGCATTTTTTTTCGTAAAAGAATCGCAGTTGCTGTGGAAATCTCCAATTATACCTTACACCTTTACCGGTTTCATTTTATATCTCCAAATTCTTTCCTTTATTGAAATATCATTATATACCTCCACATCAGAACCATCAATTTTCAGGGCGCCAGAACCAGCTTGTTTTAAAAAAGCCATTACTCTAAGTTTATCTCCCCAGTTTGCAAATTTTACCAACACATTTCTTTGGGCCACTTTCCCTCTTCTTGGACCCACCCTATACGCACTTACAATGTCTTCCTGTATAAATTCCTTTCCCATGCTCAAATTGTTTAACCACTGAACCACCCTTTCTCTCAGCTGGTCTGGCATCCTTTCAATCACATGACATAGGACAATATTCTGCTTTCTCACCATATCTTCCATAGCATCAATCCTGTTCATCCATTTTCACTTTGTTCTCCCTCACAGCCTCCTGAGTCCTTTTTATTTCCTTTTTCATAGCCTTCACCTCATTTGAACCAATTTCACATTTCCTTCTATTTTTTGCAAACTTAATTCCACTTTTTTTGTAAAGTCCATAACAGTTGTTACCACCTTGTCCTGTTTTTTCATCATTTCATTTCTATCCTTCACCCTTGAATCCTCCATCTTCTCCATCTTCTGAAACAATTTACCAATTTCCACCATAATTTGAGTTTGATCATAGGGTTCGGGTGGTGGTGATGATGACGGAGGGACCTCTTCCATTGGTGCTTTTTCTTTTCTCTTAGATTTCACCACTGGCTCCTCCTCCTTTGCTTTTCCTCTTGTACCCTTATCCATGATGAAAGTCCCTGAGCTGTTTTAATGCTGCAATGTATTGTAAGATCGTTGAACACTCAACTTGAATCTGTCCCAATGCAGCTAAAGCTGACGACAATCCTATTAAATATAATGTGACTTGAGTAAAGGAGGAGGGCCAGCGAAAAATTAGTTGTTATAATCCATAAAGGAACGGAAACCACAAACAGCCCAAAAAAAGTTATAATCCACGGGAAGGTCACCGAAGTCAACCAATGCACCTCAAGTAGCAACAACTCGCAAAGTTTGCCCTTAAAAAAATTTAAATCTTTCACAGAGATCCCCTCTTGCAAACGGAATAATATAATCCCATCAGCATACACAGGAATTCCAAGGAGATGGATGCCCAAATATATCCACTTGTATGAGTTCCACAGGGAAGGGAAAAAAAACCCAAAAGTCCCAAGCTCCAACTTTTGATGAGAAAAAGGAGGAATATAAAAAGAAAAGATGAGAACTATAATCCACACAGTGAAGGAGTAAAAAATTGGTAATCCCTCTCTTAGAGCGAGTGAGGCAAAACTCCCTTTTCCCAGGAGCTACAGCGGCTTCAGGGGGAACCCCCCCTTCTTCCTTTCCAGATCACCAAACACTTTTTTCCTTTTTAAACCACTCTCCCTTGCTTCAACTTCAAAAGGCGCTGGCGTAACCAGTATCTCGAACCCGATTGCTTTCTTCTATGCCCACTTGTCAAAACCTCCAAACCATTCCGCGGCTCCCCTAGATTGCTAGGAAGCCATTGTCCAAAGAGCAATTACTTTCAATTTCCAAGATCGCCACCATTATCGCCTCAACTGCCACCCTTCTGTCCTCTTCTACACACTCCGCCGAGTCCAAACTCTTCAGAGCAAAGCAATCCACTATCGCCTCTAACTCTCGTCAGTATAACATTTAGTTAACTCACTTTCTTGCTGATTTTTCCACTTCCTCGGATCTCCGCCATCTCGCTGGTCCCGTTCTTGGCTCCTCGGCTGGGGAAGCCACGGCTTCTGTCGCGCACCTCTCCCGCCGGGAATACCTCCCGAACTTCGACCACCCTGCAGCAACTTTTCCAAGCAGGCAAGAAGGAGTCTTATCACCACCAAAAATCTCTGTAATTTACTCCATTAGCTCATTAATTCTCATTATTTACCACTTTGATAGCGCGAGCGCCTAAATCGAGATGTTACTCGTCGGCCATCTTAGCCAACCTGTCAAACATACCTAGAGTTTTGGGGGCCTGGCAAAGGGATGTGTTTCTACTTCACCAGGAATGTGATGAATGCTTGCTTAATTCCTCATACTCCTTGATTTAGGCTATCTTGATGTTATCCCATCGGAAATGGAAAGAAAAGTGTTACTCTCTGGAAGCATCAATTGGCATGTCCCCTTTTAAAACAGATAATTAAGGATATTAATGCTACCACTGTAAATTAACAAGCTACTTCCAGGCTCTGGAACTTGATGAGAACTTTAAAAGCCCTATGGAATTCCTTTCTTTCAGAGTGAGATGAGAACAGTGCTTCTTTTTTAATCTAGATTTCTGCAATTTGTGTATAACTTCATGCAGCAATTTGCATAAATCTAGTGTCCTTTCCCTTTAAGAAGAGAGAGCAAGAATGGAACAACTGTTTGGTTGTTAGAAGAAGCTATCCAATAAGATAGTGCTTCTAACTCTTAAAAGTTAACACTGTAGAAGTATTTAAGGTTTTTTTAAAGGGGGACCCCTTACTAAGTTCGGGGTCCCAGAGCTTTGGAAGGGTGGCATTGCTTCTAATGAAGCTTTTCACTATGGTAGTTAGCTGGCATGAACAGTCCCTTTTTAAATGCCACCTTCAGAGTAGAGATATAGAGTGGAACAGGCTGCTTTTGGGGAAACTGCTTCAAGAGTTTATTATTTTACTCTTTGAAGATTATGGGAAACAAGCGGTCAATTCTTCCCCAAGCCTCAAATAAGAATGCAGGTGCAACTCCTTCTGAAAGTTACCCTGGCAACCCTTATCTTGCCTTTAGCAAGAAATATTGTTATTCTCACTCTGATTCCCTACACCCCCTCTTTTACCCATCTGGCCTCCTAAAGGTTAATGGTGTATCCGTAGTCCTGCTTCTTCTCCCAAGCTCTTTTCTCACCCAAGCTTGGCTTTCAAAATCCTCCCTTCTTTGTCCAAAGATGAGGCGGTTCAATGACTTTCAGAAGTTTATTTGTAGAAGCAGATGTAAAATCCAGATACACAGAATAATAAAAATAGATGCACAAAATCTAGCTAAAATAACTTTTGTTATGACTACACTATCATTGATCCCAGATAGATCTCCTAATTCTACTCTAGACTTAGGAAACTACTAAAATAACAAAATACTAACTTTTCTAAGAAAAAGCATTTCTTCTCAGAGACTAAGACATTTTTGCCTTGGTTTGCTTTTGGCAAGTCTTAGAACATAAGTTGTGCCAAATGGACCTCATAGCTTCTTGTTAGGCTTCCATCCCAATATTCTGAGTGACAATAGCTCACGCTGGATCTGGGTAAGGTCCCCCCTAAGCTCTCAATTCTGAGGGTTTATATTGCATTTGCAAACTCATTCCCCACCGGAGGAATGAGAGTTATGTGGTAACTTTGGACTTTCCCACACAGGTGTTTTTCCTCATGATGTAAGATTGATGTCATGTTTTCCACACAGGTGTGCGGCTCCTGAGTGGGCACCAGAATGCTTTGTGATGACTTCTTACCTTTCCCCTTCTGATGATGTAAAAGTGTAAAAGTCAGTGACAGAGTTTAAATGTAACAGGTAAAACAGTTCCTTCCATAGGAAATAAGTGAGAATCCGTCCCACCTTGTTCTGGGTTAATGCCCTCTAAGGAACTCTAAGTTCACTTCCTTTCAAATGCTAATGCACATGTTTGAAAAGTCCTTGCAGGTGTCATTATCTTTAATGACTCTGGTATCTGAATCTGTGTATTGCATGGAATGTCACTTTCCCTTGCTTTCTCTGAGAAGTAGGCTTTCTCAACCTACAGAAATCTGACTATAACTACAGAATAAATGAATGCATTAAAAAGTAACTCAAATGATTTATAACAATCCCTTGAATTCCCTGAGAAAAACATCACAGAAGCAGTGATTATAAATTTGGATAACTTGTACAAATTGCCTGAAAACTATTATCAAATGATTACATGAACTTGAATTTAAATTAAAAGAAGATTTACCGTATTTATTCGTGTATAACGCGCAAAATTTTATACCAAAAAAAGAAATCAAAGTTTGGGTGCACGTTATAAATGAGGACTGGTGTCCCACCCCCGTCGTGAGCCTCTTTTACTTCCTTTTTAGAATTGGGTCGGCTGTCTATTGAAGGGGAGGCGGGGGTGTGGCTTTGAAGAAATTGACGGGATCTGATTGGGTGGCGCGGGAGACAAGGCGTGGCCCGGAGGTAGCTCGCAGTTCGAGCGAAGCTCCTGGGGGTCAGAAGTGCTCGTTTCGGATTGCATTTTCTTTACCCTGCAACAGGTGGGTCTGATTATCCCCCCCTCCCTCAATGTTTTAAGGCGTGCTCTTATGAACAACGTTTTTTTGTCAATTACAATGCGTGGTGTGAAACAAAATTTTATACCGAGGTTTCATGGAAAATTAGGGGTGCGCGTTATACACGAGTGCGCGTTATACACGAATAAATACGGTATGTTGTATTTTAAAGACTAACAGTCAACTATTTGTTTGGTGGGGGAGAGTCCTGTTGAGTTTACTGGTAATTTGTCCCATTTTGGAAAGTGTAGAATTATTGTTGACCAGATTAAATGTGACCAGAAGCCTCTGATAAAATACTGGGAAAGAAATTACATGGAACACAATTGGATATTTATTTCAGATTGTATCCTAAATCCAGTTGTAGGGCCCATCTAGAGTAGAATGAACCCAGTTAATTATTTAATCAGTCAACATTTATGTCTAATCCCATTGATTCAGTGGATCCACTCTAGCTGAGACTAATAATTGAAACTAGGTCATTATGTTTAGGCTTGAGATGTCTTTTTGATTTTAGGGCACTTAAATGAAAAAAGAGATACCTGTTTGTGTTTGTTTTGTATAAAATAGCCATAAAAGTCAAGATTACAGAGTTGTTAATGTTTCTTTTTGTGTAATTCATAACATAGATTAAACCAGTGGTTCCCAATGTGGGGCACATGCCCCACAAGGGGACTTCAATTTCCAGAAGCCTAAGTCAGTACATTGGCTGACCAGTGCTTTGGGGAGTTGACTTAGGTTTTTGGGAATTGACATTCAAAAACCAAAGGTTGGGAAACACTGGATCAAATGTTATTCAAAAATATGACTACTTTTTATATATGAAAACTAGGACTTTTCCTTAGAAGTATGTATGACAGAGTGTATTTGCTCATATACAGCCAAGCAAGCCATGAGTTGACAAGTGCCAAGGGACTGAATAGCACTGATATTTTGCCAAAACGGGATCAATGTTCTTAAGACTTCAGGACCTTGACAAAATGAAATTGCTACAGTAGATAAGAACGTCTGGATTGGCTAACTCAGTTCCCTAAATGGAAATGGAAATGAAGCTGAGATACGGCTCTCTAGCTGAAGATAGCCAGAAAAACGTATCCAAATGGCACAGTTCTCTTAAGGGGGGGGGGGGACCAAATACCATCCCACAGCAGATGGTATCAGTTGAACAGGGCATATTTTTTTCAGACAGTGGAAGGCTAGTGCATAACTAGATCATGACCATTTGGTGAGGATTGAAATATTGGCACTTGCACACAACCTAGACATACAAGGGAAATAAAATGGCCTCTGAAATTCAGTTCATTATAGAATACAGAAGAGCCGACAGAAAGCAAACAGCTAGCCAACTAAATGACAAAGAAAACAATTTAACTGGATGTTATCATACTAGTAAGTATTCATTTCGCTAAAATCTACCTAAGAGGAGGTTGGAACTTTAGAGGAAATGGCTGAATGAAATTACAACACAATTATTACCCCCACTTGATGAGAACTAATAAAACTTTCTAATTGATAACAAGTACCTTAATGATCCTCTTGTAATCCAGAGTTATAGTTCCTATTTTCCCCCATTTATTTATCAGTCAATTTGCAATGGGTTGGACATTATTTTTGAACCGATAAAATTTTAAAACATATGAAAATGCACACGCACACACACACACAGAGTCTCACACAAAGAGAGTCTGTGAGGTACAGAAAATTGTACACAGTGAAAACATAAGTAAAAGAAATGTGAGAGTATCTATGCTTCTTGAGTTGTTAATCAATTACTGAAATCCTGTGGCTTGGCATAGTAAATCACAACTAGACTAGGTCTATTGAATCACATGGGATTTGAAAAAGTAGTAGTAGTAGTAGTAGTAGTAGTAGTAGTAGTAGTAGTAGTAGTAGTAGTAGTAGTAGTAGTAGTACCACCTCTAACCCAGGGATGGATCCACACAGCTCATGGGCCATAGGTAGCTACTAAAATTGTTTTTGGCCTATTGGATTGCCTTGTCGTTGCTCATGCCACTGAATCACTCAAAGTGGCAGTAATGCCACTTTTACCATCTAGCCTCCCATCCTTTACCCTGAAAATGCAGCCAGGATTCTCTAACTCTCAGGAAAATTTATGTAGCTACTCTGCTATTCTGTGCATCCTCTCTACTTTAACAATTAAATTAAGTCCCATGGATGCAATAGATTTACTCTATTTAGAACAACAATTGGATTTAATTCTTGTAGTTTAACCAAATTGTGTAGATTTTAAAGTTTTACATAGACAAGTATATATTTTATTCTCCTTAATCACTGACCATATTTGGTTTTTACACCCACATCCTCCTTTTTAGTTATGTATATTGGAAAATTAGAGGCTAGAGGAATTTGTGCCATTAAAACATTTACCGCTGTGGGAGAAAAAGAATGAATAGAAAAAGTAATAAATACACAGATATATTCAAAACAAGAAAAATAATTGGGAAAATCTAAAAGAACAAATTCGAGTACAAGCAAACATGAAAATCCACTGTCCCCTAGGGATAAACTATATATGTATATAATTATGGGAGGCACTCATGTGGAAAAATGAACATTTTTAAAAGAGAAGAAAGCTCTGAGAAGAAGTGGAGGGAGAAGTGTGACGTGCTGGGGGTAAGATTTAAAAACTGATGCCAGGATGAAACAATATGCAAATAAATAAAATAAAAATACATTAATTGAACATTTGGACCAAATCAAACAAAATTAGCTTGCAGGGTAAAAGAGTACAGAGAGAAGAGGGTGATTTTTTTCAAAGACCACTGATATAAAAGGGATTATTTTGGGTACTTGTGAATCACGCATAAACCCTGGTGGGAAGTAAATGAGGTGGGGTGAATCTTTTGCTCACAATCTGAATGCTATTTGAATTTCCTGGGGACAGAACACTTACACATACTACTGAACAATTATCATGCACTTCCCAGTTCAGCATTTTAGGCACCAATCATTAAATCCTTTATTCTGCAGGAGTCCCAGTGAAGTAATTTGGCTTTCTCTAGAGCAGGGGCTTTAAGGGGGTTCCTATTCTCAGTGATGGACAAAGTGATCCTTGTACCATAGCTAATCTTCTGATTATACATCCCAGATGAAGCACAAGTCAAATAGAAAGCATATGTAATAGTTCTCAATACTGCAAGAGAAATTAAATAAACTGAGTGGATTAAGCCTAAGTCATTTTTCCTCCTTCACTGCAAGGTGAAGTTTGCCATCACTTTTTGGTGGAGATGTGTATTGCCTTGTAAAGTGTGCAGTGATCTTACGTGCAGCTCAAAAGGAGATATTGTTCGTACCTTATAAAAGTTGCTCTTCTGAATTACAAAGGTAGTACAGTATTTTCTGAAGAAAAGAAGAACCACTGGAACATCAGCAAGGTGAAGGGAGGGAGAGCCTGTGGGTCACTGCTTGCCACTCTTTCAGCTTCACCAATGGGATTCTTGGCCTGAATGGTATTAGCTGAATTGTTTGCAAGGACAAGGCTCCCACTCCACCGATGGGCAGGAGGAAGCAGAAACACCAGCATGCAAAAGAAGGTGAGAGTGCTACATTTAAATTGTTTTTCCCCCAATGCATCCCTATGGGGATGCCTTGAGTTACGTAAAAAATCAGCTTACTAAATTGTCATGGAACAGACTTTTTACATGACTTGTGGTTTTACTTGTAGTTACCTTCTTGAAAGTTTGTGTCACATAATGGAGTTGGTGTAAGTGGCTGAAAACATATGGCTCAGCTATGACAGACTGCTGAGATGAAGGAAAGGGAGGACAGCCAGCCAGGGAATGGCAAATGCTGCACAATCCATCTCTACTTAGAAGTGATTACTTCTGGTAGCATAACACAGCAACCTACACCTGATAGAATGACAAGTACAAGAAGTTGGTACTGCCAGAGTAATAAACCCATTTCTTTATTTTGATAGCAGGCAGCTAGAAAAAGCAGATGAGTACAAGAAAACATCTGCACACAACTGGCTTTATCAGAAGTTAGATTTGTGATCCCCTTTTGTTAACTAAAAATGTTTTTTTGTTCGCTTAACAAGGAGGGGGAAATTGACTTAGTCAGCAAATAGAAATGACCATATGAAACAAACATGCAACAGCACACAACAACATACAGAAACAGACAATACTTTCCAATGTCATGTTGTCTATAAATGATTTTTAAAAAAATAATAATCTGTCTGTAAGCTGATTTTATAAAATGTATTCAAAAAAGCATTTTTATAACACCAATTTTCAAAAAAGGATCCAGGGGTGATCCAGGAAATTACCAACCTGTCAGTTTGACATGTGTCCCAGGTAAAGTGATGGAAACCATCCTAAAAGATAGAATTAATAGGCACATAGAAGAGAAGGCGCTGCTAAAGGAGAGCCAACATGGCTTTTGCAAGGGCAAATCATGCCTCACTAAAGGAGAGCCAACAAGGCTTTTGACAAGGTCCCACACCAAAGGCTCTTGAATAAACTTACCAGTCATGGAATAAAGGGACAGGCCTGTTTCCTGTCCCTTAGCCAGTTGCTGATCCAGGACAAGAAAGTCCAGATAAACAATGTCAACTGGATCCCCCTTATCCACATGCTTGTTGACACTCTCAAAAAATTCCAACAGATTAGTGAGGCATGATTTCCCCTTGTAAAAGCCATGTTGGCTCTCCTTTAGCAGCACCTTCTCTTCTATGTGCCTATTAATTCTATCTTTTAGGATGGTTTCCATCACTTTACCTGGGACACATGTCAAACTGACAGGTCGGTAATTTCCTAGATCACCCCTGGATCCTTTTTTGAAAATTGGTGTTACATTCGCTACCTTCCAGTCATCAGACACAAAGCCTGATTTGAGGGAAATATATATTTTGGCTAGGATATCAGCAATTTCATCTTTAAGTTCCCCGAGAACTCGTGGATGGATGCCATCTGGTCCTGGTGATTTGTTAGTGTTTAGTTTAACAAGACATGCAAGGACCTCCTCCCTGGTTATTTCTATCTGGCTTAATTCTTCGGTTTCCCTCCCTACGAAGATAAGCTCTGTTTTGGGCATGTGGTCTCTGTCTTCTTCAGTGAATACTGAAGCAAAGAATTCATTGAGTCTCTCTGCAATCTCTTTTTTCTCTTTAATAACCCCTTGCCTTCCATTGTCATCTAATGGTCCAATGGCCTTCCTAGTTGGGTTCTTACTTCTAATGTACTTAAAGAAGTCTTTGTTATTTCTCTGAGTATTTTTAGCTATACGCTCCTCAAAGTCTTGCTTTCCTGATTGTTGCCTTGCATTTGTTCTGCCAGAATTTATGTTTCTGCCTGCTGTCCTCATTCGGACAAGCCTTCCATCTTCTAAATGAGCTTTTCTTGCTTTTGATCCCTTCCCGAACAGCTCCTGTAAGCCACAACGGAGTCCTCTTGGACCTGGCAGTGCCCTTTTTCCTTTTGGGTATGCATTCCAATTGGGCCTCTGTTATTGTTTTTGTAAAGAGCCTCCATGCCTCTTGGAGTGTTTGGACTCTCTCAATTTTCCCTTTCATCTTCTTTTTTACTAGTTTCCTCATCTTTGGGAAATTTCTTTTTTGAAAATTTAAGGTCTCTGTGTTAGATTTTTTCAGTGGCTTGCGGTCTATGATCAAGTTAAACATAATTGAGTTGTGGTCACTGTTCTCTATTGGATCAGTCACATTAACATCTTGCACCAGATCCTGAGTATTACTCAGGATCAAGTCAAGGATTCTTGAACCTCTAGTTGGGTCTTCAACCATCTGTCCCAGGGAACAATCATTTAGCATATCTAGGAACTTTATCTCTTTATCATGTGCTGAACAACAGTTCACCCAGTCTATGTGAGGGTAATTGAAGTCCCCCATTATAACCAGGCTTCCCTTCTTGGATGCCTCCTTTACAACAGTCTCCAACTGCCAGTCTCCCTCAAGAGTTTGGGTCAGAGGTTGATAGTATATGCCTACTGTTAGACCATCCTTGTGGCCTGGTACTCTTACCCACAGCACTTCTAATGGTTTCTCCGAATCACCTAGATATTCCAGTTCATACAATTTTATGACTTCTTTGACATACAAGGCTACACCACCTCCCGTTTGCCCCTTCCTATCCTTCCTGTACAGTTTGAAGCCTGGGATAACTGCATCCCATTGGTTATCATCCGTCCACCAGGTTTCAGTAATACCAATAATATCAATATTCTTATCTATTGCTAAGTATTCCAGCTCCCCTATTTTGTTCCGGAGGCTTCTGGCATTTGTATACAAGCATTTATATATGCTTTCCTGATACAGTCTTTTGAGTCCAGTTGCATTGTTAGACTGCCTCTTGCATCCTTCTGCTAGAGTGCTGGTGACTAGCTCCTTGCTCTGCTCAGTAATTTTTGCATCCTCCTCCCTACTCAAGTACACACTTATCCGAACCGGATGCTGCCCAGCTCCTGTTGGCTTTCCCCCAGTTATCAGTTTAAAAGCTGCTCTGCAGCCTTTTTGATGTTGAGTGCCAGCAATCTGGTCCCATCAATGGCTATAATTATGGATACTTAAGGACAACCTCGGGGTTGGAAAGATAGGCAAGGATATCTCTCAATGCCATTTCCAGGGAATCCTAAGCAGGTGAAGGCATCTCCTTGGGAATACCCTGAAGGAAATGGTGAGCCACTGTGTGAGACAGAATGCTGGACTGGATGGGCTGTGGCCTGTTCCAGCAAGGCTGTTCTTATGTTCTTATGTTCTTATGTCACAATCTGCAGGGGATTTTCAAAGGCAAGTGATTCTTTCATCTTCTGGATTCTTCTTCTCCACATAATTGTTGTGTAATGCACATGAAGCATCTTCAGTTGTCATTTGTTCTTTAGGTCATAGATCAGCCAGCCATTGGGTCCTCAAATGGGTCTACTACTTAATGGTCATAATAGCTTCTCATCCAAAGCATAAATTTGCAAGCTATGGTGTATTCATTGATGATTGCCATAATTTCCTTGCCAGGGACTGGCTTGAGCTGGCTCCCTATTTGGCATAGGACTCAACACCAGGGTTTATGGAGTGCCTGATTTATATGAAGGAGGTAAAGGAGGGAGAGATGTTAAACAGCTGTGGTAGGCAGCCTGACCAGAAACACGCAGTGTAGGGAAGGAAGATTTTATCATTCTTATGGGAAGTGTTGCACTTTTGACAAATATCTCTTCCAAATCTGTTATTTGTTATGAGAAGTAAGCTGCCATTTCTGCACTTTGTTCTTCAGTTCTTCAATCATCTCGCAACATGCAACAGTTTTGCTTTTATCACAAATGGTAAGTATTGGAAGATTATCTATTTAAGGCAGGGATTCTCAACTTGCAGCCTGCGGGCCGGATGCAGCCTGCAATGTCATTTCATGACCCCCTTCCTCCACCACACCATGAATTTTCATGTGGTGGAGGGAGGACAAAATGGCTGTCCAGCCCCTGAAGCTGTCTGAGAAAGCATGAACTGGCCCCCAGCTTTAAAATGTTGAGAACTCTTGATTTAAGGTGTATACTTCATTGTGCTGAACAGCCACAGCACTCAGTTTCTGAATGTTCTTTCTTAAATGGAATAGAGGAATTTGTATATACAGTGGAATCTCATACAACAATCACTCCGTAAAAATTAGATTTTGGGGGGAAAAGCCATCCCGCATAACAATTTTCAATTGTACAACAATTGTACAACAATTTTTCAATGGGAAAAAGCACTTAGCAAAAAACAACAAACAACAAACAAACAACAACAATGTTGTGTGATACATCCCATAGGGAAAATCGCTATATGATGTATGTATTATATAGCAATTGTTTCGTACAACAGTGAGCCCCATGGAGCGGATTAAAATCGTTGTATGAGGTACCACTGTACTGTTGTAGCAATGTCCATTTGTCATAGGGTTGGGGAAGATTTTACTTAGAGCTGAAGTTTCTTGGTGGAAATATTTTCACACCCTCTGAGACACAGTGGTAGAGAAAGTACATGTTAACTTAGAAATTCTGACATTTATGTGGCCTGTGGTGCATTTTTCTGCACCCTGTGAGGTATTTTGTGATTTATTTATTTTTGTATCTCACAAGTGCGAGCGCGGCGCCAAAATGGCCGCCGCGCCCTTTGCGGGGCACCCCATCGGACGAAGGCATCCGGGTAGTTAGGGGGCGTGGCCAGCACCCTTATATAAGGGGCGGCCATGAGGCAGCCGAGCTGCCATTTTGCGATGCGACGGAGCGGAGAAGTTTTTCCCTCTTACCTCCGTCGCTTTTACCCTGCTGATTTTCTCCTTTTTTGGCTTCCCATCGGCTAGCTGCAATGACCTCAAAGAAGAAGGCGACTGCGAACGCGGCTCGTTCTGCGCGGAGGCGCAATCCGGGTCGGAGGACCGCGGCTGCGCCTCCCCAGCAGCCTCCTATGCCTGAGCCCACCGGGACTGGTGGGATAGGGTTAATTTCCCCTTGGCCGGAGGCTGGGGGTCCGCGTACGGGTCCAGTAGGGGCCGTGGCCCTCGGCCCGCAAGCGGTGGCCACCGCTCCCCTTTGCCCCCCTTGTTTTAGGTGGCTATGTCAGCGTGGAGGCCCTCCTGGCCCGCGTTGCGGCCCTTGAGGCATCCTCGGCCCGGGTTAGTCACCCTGGGGCCCCTTTTGGGGTGCAGGTCGATGCATCGTCTGCTGGGCAGCGGCAGGCGATGGGACGGGTCGAGCTGCCTGAGGCGCGTGGCCCGGCTTCGGCCACTGCCCCGCAGCTCCCCAATCCACAGGCCGGTGCTGATCAAGCCCCGTCGACGAGCTCTATGGCGGTCGTGAGCTCCGACGCCCCCAGTGGGTCGGAACCCCCGGTGGGGGCGGCCCATGGGGGTGCAGCATGTGAGTATGCGGTCCAAACTAGTGCACCAACACACATGGCCACGTTTGGGGGGGCTTTTCAATGGCCTTGGCCTCGCACGGATGGTGCGGCGGTTCAGTCGCCGACGCCCCGCTCGGTGACTCCAACTACCACCCAGGGCCCCGTGGTGGGGGGTGCTTCTTACCCAGTCGGGAATCTTCTAGGGGTGACCGGGTTAGTCCAGGCTCCTTTACAGATGCCCGCAGTTTCCACCGTACCTGTGTCGGCTTTGCCGACAGCAGGGTATTCCTTGCCACTGGGGGGCCATTTGGCCCAGACCCCCAAAGAGACGATCTGGCGGGGGGAGTATGTGGACATCTTCTCCCTCCTTAACAGAGAGCCCACCAAGGAGGAGAGGGAGGGGCAAGATGAGAAGGATAAGGAGCAGGCGCGTTGTCGCATGCCACCACGTACGTGGGCCAACTGGTTGCCGGCCTGCCTTGTATACATGGCGGTCTGCCTTAGGGCTCGGCCGGATTTGGCGATTCCGATGGTCCAGTATTTGGACAATATTACCGGGCGATGGTTGACTTCCCGGGCCCGTCGTGGTTGGCTAATGACGAGGAGTTCCGTAGGCAGATTCCCCTGCACCCCGTGATTAGGTGGGATGAGCCCTGCCGGAGGCTGTGGCTCCTGTACATGACTCCCACATGCCCTGCGCCCCGGGAATGATACCATTGTGGACATGTGGTCCAGCCAGCGGCCCCAGCACAGGCACCCCGCCAGGTGGCGGGGCAGGGGGTTCCAGCCCGCCTGCTGTGCTGGACTTTCTCGTCCAATGGTTCCTGCAACAGGAAGAATTGCAAGTACAGACATGAGTGTCCCTCCTGTGCTGGCCCCCAGGTGGCCTCCGCCTGTCCCAGGCCTGGAGGGATGTGGGGCAGAGGAAGGGGTGGACACGGGACTGGCAAGACTGCCGCAGAGGGAGCTGGTTCGCCGAACAGCCCCCTCCCCAATTAATGTGGACATGTTGGAGCGTTGGCTCGCATTGTACCCGAGGGAGGAGGGTGCGGTTTACCTCCTTCAGGGTTTAGACGGGGGTTCAGTATTCCTTTTGTGGGTGATAGGTCCCCCCAGGATGCCCCCAACCTTTTGTCCCTTAGGGGGAGGGAGGAGGTAGCTGCTGCCAGCATTACTAAGGAGGTCGATGCGGGCAGGGTCGCTGGCCCTTTCCCGACACCCCCGTTCCCTAATCTTAAGGTATCACCCTTGGGCTTAGTGCCCAGAAGTCACCGGGCGAGTTCGCCTGATTCATCACTTGTCCCACCCAGCCGGCCGATCGGTCAATGATGCTATCCCTGATGACCTTTGCTCAGTCGGGTGGGCATCTTTTGGCCGAGCGCTGCGCATGGTGCGCTCATGGGGCCCGGGTGCGCTGTTGGCCCAGTGCGACATCAAGTCGGCGTTTCGCCTCCTGCCGGTGCACCCGGGCGACTTTGAGTTGCTGGGTTTTTTAAGTTCCAGGGTGAATATTACTTTGAAGGCCATGCCTTTTGGCTGTTCCATATCATGCTCGGACTTCGAGCGTTTCAGTATATTCATACAGTGGGCTTTCGTCCGCTGGTCAGGGTCCCGGTCTGTAGCCCATTACCTGGATGAATTTTATTCGGGGCTGAACGGGGCTGGGACACGTCTACACGTCTCCTCAACACATTTCAGACGCTAATGGAGGAACTCGGTGTCCCTTTAGCGCCCGAAAAGACCGAGGGCCCATCTACTAAGCTAGTATTCCTGGGGGTGGAAATTGACACGGTAGCGCAGGCTTCTAGGTTACCGGGGGATAAGGTGTCGAGGATAGTGGCCCTTATCTCGGACTTGCTTGCTAAACGCAAGGCATCAATGAGGGGACTGCAGGTGCTACATGGTCACCTCAATTTCGCTTGCTGGGTCGTCGCACCGGGCAGGGCATCTGCTCGGCGCTTGTGCGACGCCATGACAGGCTTATTTAGGCCCCACCATAGGGTTAGACTCACCCGGGGTATCAGGGCAGATATGCTTATCTGGCTCCAGTTCCTGAGGGAGTTCAATGGAGTATCATTTTGGAGGTCTGACCTCCTGGCTTCCCATCGCTTTCAGATACAGTCCGATGCTTCGGGATCCCTGGGTTATCGGATGTACTCGATGGGAAGTGGGCCTATGCTGGGTGGCCACCAGCCTGGGCAGGCACTGGTCGCCTGCGTGATCTCACGTACCTGGAATTTTTCCCTATCCTGGGGGCTTTGATGCTATGGGGCGAGGAGAGGGCCAACTCGGTTGTCCATTTCTGGTGTTACAATGCGGCCGTTGTACACATTGTCAACTCACAGACTTTCAAATCGCCCAGGGTCATGGACCTAGTGCGCCAGTTTGTGTTGCGCAGCCTGCGCCTCAATGTCCTCTTCAGGGCCAGGCATGTCCCGGGGGTCTATAATGATATCGCTGACGCTTTGTCCCGCCTGCAGATCTCCCGGTTCCGTGCCTTGGTCCCGGATGCGGAGGAATTTCCCTCGCCACTCCCGGACGAGATATGGACCATTGGCAAGGAGAGGTGAACCGGGCGATTGGCTTGTCACTAGCGCCACGCACGTGTAAGGCGTATCACCACGCATTCAATTCTTTTGGAGATTTCTGTACCCAATTCTGGCTGCCAGAGACCTGGCCGATCCCAGTGACCCATGTACTTCGGTTCATGGTTTACCTGCTTGCCCAGGGCCTTGCACCTCTCACCATAGCATCTAGGCTGTCAGTGTTGGCTTTTATGGCCAAGGTGGGCGGTCATGTGGATAGTACCGCTGACTTTCGTGTGAGACATGTTTTGGAGGGGTGGGTGCGGGAGTGTGGGCGTTGCCCGGACGACTGCCACCCGATTTCCCCAGGGGTTCTTACCCAACTGGCCCGGGGCTGGCATGGCCTCTGTTTTGATAAGTACGAGGCAGCCCAATTCATGCGGCTATGACGGTGGCCTTTTTGGAGCGCTCCGCATCAGCGAGATTGTGATGCTGTCTAAGGCGGAAGCAAGTCGTAGGGCACTGGAACTCGAGGATGTCTATGCTGCCAAAGACTGGGCTCAGTTGAGGATACGCTCCTCTAAGACAGATCAGCATGGCGCAGGCAGTGGTGTAAGACTGCTACGGTGTTCTTTGGCAGACATCTGTCCGGTTGGTGCCCTACAGGAGTTTCTTGCACTGCGTGGCATCCACCATGGCCCGTTTTTCTGTCACCAAGATGGGTCTCCCCTTACTAAATTTCAATTTTGGAGGGTGCCGGGAAGGCACTAGACAGTGTTGGCCTCTCTGGGGCTCATTGCGGCACCCATTCGTTCAGGATAGGGGTGGCTTCTACTGCAGCTGTTTTTGGGTACTCCGGGGCTGACAAACGCCGCATGGGAGGGTGGGGATCACCATGTTTTCAGTTTTGTGTTTGCCCTCTTCAACCGTGAGTACCAGTTTAGTCACTGCATTGTTTCCCCCCCCCCTTTTTTTCCTTGACAGACCCTGGGTGTCGTATTACACCGGTGACAGTATGGCTGGTGGGCCATGGCCACATGCACAGGGCAGCGCGTTACGCTGCACAGGGCAGCGCGTTACGCTGCGGCGACAGAGTGGGGACCCCGACTGGGACTGGGTGCATCCGCACGTCTCAGGTGGCATGGTAAGCGCGGCATGTTATGGCGGGAACTGTTGCCATTCCTTTTTTACATCAGGGATGCTGACTCGCCTATGTCCTGGTTATGTACCTTGTGGGCGATGGCTTGGGACATGTCACTGGCCTATCGCGGAACCTTGCGATTTGCAGTGACCTGCCCTACTCACAATTTGTGTGGCCTACGACAACCCTCAATTGGTCGGACACGATACCGCGGTACGCTTACAGGGGAGCGTTCGGCCTCGGGGCTCTTGGCTGAGCCGACGCTCCATGAACGGGGCTATTGCCCGGTTCCTTTTCAACAAGGGTGGGGGACGCGTCATTAGCCTCCCCGCCATCAGTCTGCCAAATTACGAGCTTTACTCAGGGGATGGGGCCCATCTGTCGCAGGGAGGTATGGACCTCTGGTTAGTGGATTGGCGAGCAGGCCTGTTGACCGAGCTGATGGTCTGGGGGGGGCATCGAGCCTTCTTTGAAGCCCCTCCGTGTGGCGGGTAGCACTGGTAAGGTAAACATTTATGACCCACAGGTATCCTTCAGGTTCGCAATTGACTGGACAACACTAGACAGGCATAAGTTGGTTAAACGTTGTCCGGTCAACGACGAACTAGGCGATGGGGTGATGGCTACAGCTAGACAGCATGCATCACCCCGTGATTTTACGGATACGCGTCAGAGGGTGGGGTCATTAGTTAGATATTGACTACGGTCAACAATTTGTTTGTTGTCAACAAACAAATTGATACAAATAGATACATTGTAACAATTGCCGTTGGCAATTTTGGGTGGTACCTTACCAGTGTTTCTTCGGCCTGCTTGCCTTAAGAATTATGATTGGTCAATTACCAATAGAAATTTATAATTCGGACTAGGGCATGAATCAATAAATGTGGCCCAATGCCGTTATCCACTTTCATCAGTCTGAGTCCTTTATTGGGGGGTGCGCCTGCAATGCGAGCGCGGCGCCAAAATGGCCGCCACGCCCTTTGCGGGGGGCCCTCATCGGACGAAGGCATCTGGGTAGTTAGGGGGCGTGGCCAGCACCCTTATATAAGGGGCGGCCATGAGGCAGCCGAGCTGCCATTTTGCGAAACGACGGAGCGGAGAAGTTTTTCCCCTCCACCCCCTCCCTAGTTAACAGTGTGATATTTTGGTCGCTTCGGGGCCGGGTGGGAATTTTTGGCTGGGACCCACAATTGGCTCTCGGGTCCTGGCTTTTTTGCCCATCCCACACTGTTGCTATGGTTTGATATAGGGGTTTCTGTTGCTGCTGTTGACTTTGGTCACATGGGCGGGTAGCACTGGTAAGGTAAACATTTATGACCCACAGGTATCCGGCAGGTTTGCAATTGACTGGACAACACTAGACAGGCATAAGTTGGTTAAACGTTGTCCGGTCAACGACGAACTAGGCGATGGGGTGATGGCTACAGCTAGACAGCATGCATCACCCCGTGATTTTATGGATACGCGTCAGAGGGTGGGGTCATTAGTTAGATATTGACTACGGTCAACAATTTGTTTGTTGTCAACAAACAAATTGATACAAATAGATACATTGTAACAATTGCCGTTGGCAATTTTGGGTGGTACCTTACCAGTGTTACTTCGGCCTGCTTGCCTTAAGAATTATGATTGGTCAATTACCAATAGAAATTTATAATTCGGACTAGGGCATGAATCAATAAATGTGGCCCAATGCCGTTATCCACTTTCATCAGTGTCTGAGTCCTTTATTGGGGGGTGCGCCTGCAAAGAAGAGGATGAGAATGAATGCCAATCTTGAGTAAAAGCATGCACATAACTTTTCAGTGCAAATAATGCAAACTGAAAAAAATGATGATGGCTCTTGCTCCGTTGAAAGGAGTTTTAATTGGAGGTGGTGTTGCATTTTTTGACAGTTAGTCAGCTGTTCTGTTCTTGCTGTGTATGTTTGCATGAATGAGTGTGTGCGTGTGTGTGTATCTTGCTTTTTCAAGAGAACAAGTGACAGTTTTGCATAGAGGAAATCTGTGCAAAGGCACAGATTAACAAAATGAAAATACTGTAGTACTTAGTCTTTCATGGAGGTGAGGAACTGTTGTGTATTGCGGCACATTTGCAAGTAGCCCTGGGAGCGCCATTCTAACTAAAAGCCAAAAGTGGCGTGAAACCCCAGCAATCCTCTATGATTTGGAGGATTAATACTATTGCAAAAAGCCCCCAACTTTCTCCTCTTGCTTCTCTAAAAGCTGGGAATTCCCTTCCCGTAAAGGTAAAGTCATCCTTGCTCAAAAGCCAGTCGTATCCAACTCTAGAGTTCAGTGCTCATCTCTGTTTATAGCCAAAGAGCCAGTACTGTTTCTGCCTGCAGACATTTCCGTGGACATGGTGGAAGCATGCCTAGACATGGAATGTTGTTTATCTTCCCACCGAAGTGATACCTATTTATCTACTTGCAATTTCTTGCTTTTGAACTGCTAGGTTAACAGGAGCTGAGACAGAGATGGGAGCTCACTCTGTCATGCAGTACACAAGTCTTGAACTGCTGACCTGCTGACTAGAACCTTCCAGTCATCAAGTTTAGCATCTTAACCACTTGAACCACCACAGTCCTTCATCAATGCAATAGTACTTGATTTACCTTAATACACTAAATTACATGCCTTAGTATAAATCAGAAACAGAAACAATTGTAATTAAAACAATTGCATAGCACTTCTCTGTTAATTCTACTTCCCTTCCCTAATAATAGATATATTTAAATTACAGTTTGGGAGTGAGGTTAATATAATGTGTGTACAATTGATTAAATATACAATTTACAATACATTATAATGGAAATCATGTTGCTCTGTTGAATCCTAAATATAACAGTGTTATCTTAATGATAGAAGGCAAAAACATAAAGGTTGAAGTAATGAAAGTACACAGAATTGAAAGCATATAGAAAACTGTACCTTAGTAGTAACATTGCAATATTATAGAACAGTTCTTCTAGTGTTTTTAAGCTATGGTGGAAATGGATAAAGAAGAACGAATCAGGAAAGATCAATGCAGGACAGATGGTATGGTCTCACACTGAAGGCATTGGGTTATTGACTCTGACGTTGTCCAAATATCTGACATTGGTTGTGACATATTTAATCTGAAGTGGAAGTTCACATTTTGTGGTTGAACTGAAGTGGAACGAGGAGGCACATAACCTTGTTTCTCCAGCAGCAGAAAATGTACAATCCTTCTGACTAGAGAACCTCAGGAGGATCTTCATAGAGTACAGCACACCCTTGCAGAAACTGAGCAAATAGATAGATTGGAAATAGTTTTGTCTTAGAAAATAGAATTTAGAGTTCATTAGTGTTACGGGACTGCAGTGGCTCAAGTAGCTAAGATGCTGACTGGAAAGCGGAAGGTCAGCAGTTCGATTCCTGAGTACAGTACTGCAGGACGGAATGAGCTCCCGTCTTTGTCCCAGCTCCTGCCAACCTAGCAGTTCAAAAGCAAGAAATTGCAAGTAGATAAATAGGGACCACTTCGGTGGGAAGGAAACAGTGCTCCATGTGCTCTGATGTCTAGTCATGCCTGCCACATGACCACGGAAATGTCTGCAGAAGCAGACAGAGATGAGCACTGCACCCTAGAGTTGGATACGACTGGCTTTTGAGCAAGGGAAATCTAGTGTTCCGCTGATGTCTATGGGTTGGTTCCAAAGTAAGTGACTTGAGGACTACAACCTCCCATCATCAATATAAACCTACAAATTTTTTATTTCAAGTTCATGTTGGAAACATAACTATTTGTGCAGGCCTTTCCTATACAGTCTAACTTAAATCTGTTTTGTGGGCTACATAAATATTGTATGCTAATACAGGTATGTTGGTTGTATATTAATGTGCTGTATATATTGTATAGTCCACTTATATATTCTATATATAATATTATTTTACTAGAGCTGTACACCAATTTGAAATTTTGAATGAAAACTTTAGTTATGAGATTTATAAATATTTGTAAAGAACTAAATAAATAACAAACCAATCCTACACTCTTAATACCAAATCAGTGGAATCTTTCTAGGAAACATCTGGAAATCATATGTGGGAATTTTCATGCCTTCCTCTTCTTCATTTCTCCATTCAAAATCCAGCCCTTCTTACTTGAATAAAAGAACAAAAAGCAGCTAAGAAAACATATTTGTCTCCAAAGCACTTTTTTTTAAAAATCACACAAACTGGTTATTTATTTAAGTGCTTTTGAAATGTTGTGTTCCATTCACCTAGATATGGACTGTAAGTCTTTCAGATGGTTAACTAGAGCTTACTCAGAAATAATTCCTCAAGTGTCTGAGTCAATGCTATTCTTCCTAAGGAGGGAAAGTACTCTTCTGTCATCTTTCCAGTGGTTTTTTTCTACACTTCTTGTGAAAACTCCCTATGTGTTTTATGAAGCCTATGTCACAAGTGCTCAGGGGTCTTTAGACTAAAATTCTGCTCAGGGTTTTGAAGCAGACAACAGTCCAAAGATTTATAATGAAGTGCCGAGAGAATTGTAAAAAAAAAAAAACAAACTTTCTCAGAGATTCTACCTAGGGCTTCCTAGATAATGGGACTTTGAGATGAACCATCTCACTCTGAGATAATCAGCTTCAGCTGACAATTAAAATAGCTGCATGGGAAATTTATGAGAATTCAGCCTCATAACCCAAATAATGCCCCTCTACAAATCTCTCCTCGTGAGGCACTCCAAGAGTCCAGTTTTCTCCTTGAAAAATGATGAATGGTCGGTAGATAAGAAGTTCTTACCGCAGGCTAAGATTTGACTTCTACCTCCCTTCTGTAGAGAGAACAGCCTGGCACTTTTCAAAGATAAAATATCTTCTGGCTGGACACCTAAACATTCCTTCTTTAAACTAAGAGGCGAATAAAATCAATCTACCCAGTATTCAAAATAGCAGCACTTTATTGGCTTACAATATTGAGGTAGATTAATATACAGTTATAATAAAAATTCAGGAATACAAAGAGAAATCATAAACAAAACATAAACATGAATAACTAAGCTGTCTAAATAGATCTACGAAAGTGAGGCAAAAAGCCCCTCATAGGTTCAGACTGTCATGGTCTGGCCTATGGGGAAAAGAGAGGTAGCTTCTCTACTCTACTTTTATCTAAAACATCAGGGTAAAAGGATTCTTATTTATACACTTTTCAGTCAGACACCTGCATCAGAAACATGTGAAAACTTCCAACTATGTCTCAAGGAGACAAGCTGGCTGGATGTGTGGGTGTTACGCCCCCCCCCCACCTGTTTGGGACATCTGCTAATTACGCGAGTCCGTTATCTCTTGTGCCATCTTCTTATCTGGTGAGATGGACAAAGTGTCTGGGTGTCAGACTTCAAGTCTGCACATTGAATGCAGGTGTCTGAATGAACATATTTGTCTAAACATCTGTTCTAACGAACACCTGTGAGTTAGTATTACATCATAGAATAAGAATCTAGCAAAACATTTTTACTTCAAGCAGTAAACAACTTTAATGAGAGCAAAGTTCACTCTTTTTAAATGCCAATTCCTTTACAGTCTACACTCTGGTTTCACTCTGCAATGGAGTTTCATCATACAGCTCAATGGCTTAAACTACTGAGCCAAAAAAAATTGGGCTTCCATACTTCCTGCCCCCACTCCCCAACTTTTATATCATTTCTCCTGGTGAGGAAATTTGGAGAACACAAAACATGCACACTTTTATACATTTATAGTGTATTTTATTTATTAATTTAAGATATTTTTATCCTGCCCTTCTGGCGTGAACGCCACCCAGAACGGCAGACAAAATCAGTAAGAATGCTCCCTATAACTAGGAGAGCGATCTTAACACAATACAAAATATTAAAAACCCTGAAAAACAGCTAAAAGACCATCCTATATCCTCCCTGACCCCTTAAGAGAAAAATAAAAATAATAAAAACAGACATATCTGTTTTGTAGTTGACGTTGGTTCATGGGTCTATTTCTATGGATATTGAAATCAGTGTATTACTACAGCCTTAATAAAGGGCTAGATATTTCTTTCTGTCTGAGGTTATTATTACTTCTATAATGCATGAATTCCTCCTTTTGGTGCTTTACATTCATGATATTAAAGTCCATTGTCATAAGTGGAT
Organism: Bradypodion ventrale; assembly: GCA_035047345.1. NCBI lineage: Eukaryota > Metazoa > Chordata > Lepidosauria > Squamata > Chamaeleonidae > Bradypodion > Bradypodion ventrale. Next base: position 105,693,343 of record JAWDJE010000003.1, on the reverse strand, counting down.
TATTGATGTAATAGAGGAAATTCCACAGTCAAAGTTTGACCCATTATGGACATGTTAAATGCATAGGAATTCTTCAGACCAAACAGAAATATTATAGAGGTTCAAGTACTAGATTTCTAGAGCTGAGTTATAGTTCATCTTAAGCCACAGAACTTTAAGCCAAACCAACCCCCTCTCATCTCCCTCCACCCTTTCTTCTTTCTTCCCAGCTTGACTAATCTTGCATGGGTTGATAACTATAATAATTTCTCTCTTCTCCAAAGTACTAAGAAAAGGAATGAATTCTTATTCAAAAGTAATGCTCTTAGCTCTGAGTATATAGTTGGTGGTGGAATTGGAATCTGTGTTTTTTTAGGGATGAAGTATGTCATAGGTTTCCAATGAAAACATTTAGAATCTTTAAGGGAACTGGGAGGATTCAACTTCCATTCTGTTGTTGTGAGAGAGGAGGAGAAAGGGCTCCTTCCTTTTAGGTGGGAATATTGAGATCTCTACTTTCTGCATTATATACCATGCCCTAGACCTAAACAGTCTTGTTCTGAATGGAGGGGCCTTTTAAGTGTTACATGCATGCAGTGGTGGGCATCAGCAGTTTCGCACCAGTTCGCTAGAACTGGTAGCAAAAATTCTGGCTGGCCCCACCCATCCAAGTTTTGAAATAAAGTAGTCCTAATTCAGGTGCAACGCAGGGCTTTCCCACTGGTCATGCCCACCATGCCACACCCACAGTGTGGTAGTAAAAAATTATTGGAGCCTACCACTGCATACATGTGGGTAAGAATGAGAGGTACAAAACCCAATTTTTACTCTGGTTAGAATAGACCAGTGATGGTGAGCCTTGGCACTCCAGCTGTTCTTGGACTTCAATTACCATAAGCCCAAGTCAGCACTCCTGCTGATCAGGGCTTCTGGGAATTGAAGTTCAAGAATAGCTTGAGTGCCAAGGTTTGCCATCACTGGAATAGACTCAATGATTGGATGGATAGGGTTTGTTAAACGAATATTTACTTCAGTCTCATAGGTTTACTGAGTGCATGTTAGTTAGGATAACAGCCTAGAAACTTTGAAACATGATACAGCCAACCCTCACATAACAACGCGTTTGGATAACATCATTTTCGCTTAACAATGTGTCGTTATGCACCACGTGTCCCCTGCATAACAACATTTTTAGTGTCGTTGTCTGGACAACAACGCTAAAATAACCGGACAATTATGCTAAAAATGTCATTATGCGGGAAAATCCATAGAAACCCGTATAACAACAAAATTCGCTTAGCAATGCTACTTGGGGAACCAAGTAAAGTCGTTGTGCGAGGGTCTACTGTACAGTATATTGAAAACTGCAGCAATCCCTGACCTGATGACATTGAAAATGTATTTAGAGGGCCAAGCATGTCCCCAAGCTAAACCACACAGAAGCTCTCAGGTTGAGCAAACAGAGCACATGCTCTAGACATTTTGAGAAGGTTCCTTTTTCATTGTTCATAAGAAAAGCAATTGTCCATCTACAGCCAATTTTCTCTTATAGCATCAGCAGTATGGAGGGTGATCAATTGCCTCTGAAACTGTGTATCCCTTGAAGGCCTTTTTGCAGAGAGAATCTTCACTGAGAGGCTCTTCTTTTCTTAATAATTATCTGCATACCGAGACAGTCTTAGTGGTTTGGCCCCTTCATGGCTTGGAGCTGTAAGATTTATCATGAAGAGGAACTGTTACCACTATAAACCAGGGTCTCCCCATTATCACTTTCTTAGGGCCCTGTTTATAGCCCTGCAAGACTTGGCCAAGGGAAAAATATTCATGTCCTGCTTCCAGGTCTGGGAAGATTCTTCTTTGGTGGAGATTAAGATTAAGCCAATCACCATGTGAGTTGACTAAGGAAATCCAGCCAGTTGGAGCTGGGGGGGGGGGGGGTTCACCTAGCCAATCAGAAGTGAAGCTGGGGAAGAGTCTGCCTGGCAAACTTGCTATCTGGGTATGCAATCACCTATAGAGAAAAAGTATGTCCTCCATCCTCCCATTCAAGCAATACTTCCTCCAACAACATCATGAAAATTTGAAATGGAACAGTATTCTTTTTCTTTCTTTCTTTCTTTCTTAATGGGGACAATCACAAATCATGAAGAAAATATAGTACTTCAGAGGAAGTGCTTTTCTTTTTAAAGGCTTTTTCCCATATTGTGTATGGGAAAGTCCACTAGAATAAAATCTTAGGTCACTCTAGTATCAAACCTCAACCCACAATGTTGGTTTTTCCATGAGATGAGAAATTCCATTCTTTGATTAGCCCTAGTACTTTTTGCCAATTTTTATGACTTTTGTATCATTCTAGATGAGGACATCCTTGCGCTGATTTAAGTAATAAGATGAAACAACAAAATAATGTTTTGCCAGTTTGCTGTGATATTTGCAATTTGTCTTATCCTGCATTGGAAATTATCGCTGGGAGGGCAGAAGAGGCACCATTGGGGAGAGGGGGTGGCTTTGACGTCTGCCCCTCCCACTCCCTCCGGGACTCTAGCCCTCAGCCTCTCAGGGCCTGGGAGGGCAGTAGAGGTGCCTTTGGGGGGAGGGGGTGGCATTGACATCTGCCCCTCCCCCCGGGACTCTAGCCCTCGGCCTCTTGGGGCCTGGGAGGGCAGAAGAGGTGCGGTTGAGGAGAGGGGTCGGCTTTGACATCTATCACCCCCCACTCTAGTAATATCTTATTACTTGTAAACTGCCTTGGGTTGCCCCTTAGGGTGAGGAAGGCGGTATATAAATATAACAATAAATAAATAAATAAATCTTGAAAGGGTTACACAAGGTTCTTCTTGCATCAGCATAGGTCTTACAGTAGTGCTGAGGAAATTATGGCTCTCTAGACTACATCTCTCATCATACTTGCCCATTGTTGATGACTGTGGCTGATGGCAGAGCTTCCCCACCATGTCCTATAACAGTGATGGTGAACCTTGGCACTCCAGCTGTTATTGAACTTCAATTCCCAGAAGCCCTGATCAGCAGGCGTGATGACTGGGCTTCTGGGATTTGAAGCCCAAAAATACCTGGAGTGCCAAGGTTTGTCATCACTGTCCTATATGAATGGCCTATGGTTCAGTGGGGACGCCTAAGTATCAAAGATCCATTCCAGCTAAGAGAAAAGTACTATTAATGCCACAAGCAACTCTTGGCTCAGATTTTGGAGGATCACTGCCAGTAAAAAAGTAGACAGTACATAGCTAGAGAGAGAATGGGACTAATGGTCAGATTCTTTTATTAGTCAGTTTTCTATATCCTACAATTAGGGAGAATGCGCAGGTGTATAATATACCATTGCAATAGGAGTTCAGCCATGCCCTTCAGCTGTGTTGGATTCTAGCCCTGTGTTCCAAAAGATGGTCTGTTTCCAGAGCAGTTTGGCACATATTTTCCAATCTATACAAAAAGCATTGAGAAGCAAGGCTCAGATGCTGCACAGTTATTTCTCATGGTGAAATCACATATGGTATCTTTCTGGATAGCTTGTTGGGTCAGATTTATAGCCCATTGCCCTCCTATAGCTAATTATCTCTGAAAATTTCAAAGCTTCCCCTCATACCCCCCCCTTCTACACTGTATAAGTGGAACTACCAAAGAGAAGAAAGGTCACTTAGAAGCCATTGATTTACTCAGATAATGTTTTGGCTTCAAAAGTGGTACTCTAGAAATTCATTGACATTAATTAAACAAATTAATTTTCCAGGGAACGTTTTGATACTTCTGGTCCAAAATATTAGCTGTGAAAGCGTATCACAGTGGTAGTGAATCTTTGGCATTCCAGGTATTTTGGACTACAATTCCCATAGTTCTTTATCATTGGCAATAGAGGCTGGGGAATCTAGCAGTTGAAGTAAAAAACATCTGGAATGGCAATAATAATAATAATTTCGTGTCAGAAATTATTCTGGGTTGAAAGGATTTTTGCAGGAGAAACTCCACTCAGGGGACAACTGAATGAGGCTCCTTTCATGTCCCCAAGATCTTTTCCCACCGGTCCCTATTTATCTACTTCCAATTTCTTGCTTTCGATCTGCTAGGTTATAGTACCCAGATCTCGAACTGCCACCTTGTTGGCCTTCCAGCTAACAAGGTGAGCTTCTTATCCACTGAGTCACCGCAGCCCCTTGGAGTGGTAATGATTCACACACACTGCTGATTTTTAGGACTAGTCACACCTGCCAGTATGCTCTGTCCAGGAAGAGTGATTAGCAATAGCAATTACACTTGTACACTGCCACATAGCACTTAAAGCACTCTCTGGGCTGTTTTAGGTAATTAGCATTTTGTTTCCAATTTTTTTAGTACTCATTTTACCGACCTTGGAAGGATGGAAGGCTTACTTAGTCGTCAATCCTGTCAGGATCAAACTCGAATTGTGAGCAGTTTTTGCTGCAGTATTTCAACTTAACCACTGTGCCACAAGAGCTCAAATGAAGGGCTCTTATACAATACCTGAACAGAGATGTCTAAGAGCTTCTTCTTTTTTTTTGAAACATATGTATGTATTTTTTCATATTAAAGATGAAAAGAACTTGATTTTTAAAAAATGTGATAGATACCCCGAAATGTCAAATGTATGCCTTGACCTAGCTCTATCACTGTTTACTCATTAAAAATCTGAGTTTGACTCTCTCTGTTCAATTATGGTTCAGAATGCGGCTGCCCGGGTGGTGATGGGGTGTGGGGCGGGCGTTATACCCATGCCTCACTGCTGCTATGGGAGCTACATTGGCTGCCAGTATGCTTCTGGGTGCAATTCAAGGTGATGGTTTTGACCTTTAAAGCCCTTCATGGTTAGTGGGCCAGGATACCTAAGAGACCGGATCACCCCAAGGTTTTTGACCCGTCCTACGAGGGCGGACCATAGGGGCTCTCTGGTGGTACCATCATCCAGGGATGCACACCTTACTGGGACCAGGAGTAGAGCCTTCTCAGTGTCCGCCCCGGCCCTTTGGAACCTCTTGCAACTGGAACTGCGCCTCCAGGTGGAGTTGCCCTCCTTCAGGAAGGCTCTAAAAACATGCCTTTGCCACCAGGCATGAGTGGGGTGCTTCTGGCACCACAACCCAGCCCTGCTGGCTCATCTAGCTCTGTCTGGGGTTTTAATCAGGGGCCAGGGGTTTTATGGATTTTAATGGTTTTGTTGTCTTAGTATCTGGTTTTAATGTACGGGGATGGTTTTAACTGATGTGAGCCACCTTGGGTCGCCGAGGCGAGAAAGCCGGCCTACAAGTCCAATAAATAAAAAAAATGAATGAATGAATGAATGAATCATGTATGTAGTGCTAAATTTGAGTCTTTCTTTTTATTCCCCCTATGTCAGTCCTCATTTTAGTGTCTACATAGCAGGTGAATACACTGTAGTTCTATCCCTACTGCGAATAGCATACCTTATTAGCGATATGGTAAAATTAACAGAAATTAACAGAAAATGCTTTATAATTAAATCAATTGGGAGATTGATAGTGACCTCAACAGCAGCCACTAACTGCCAATGAATATCACCTTTCATGTTGGAGTTTCTTTCTCTGCTATTGAATTTGGCCAATGTGAGCTAAAATCTCAAACATCATATTGAGAAAGCTCAAAGCACTAAATGGAGGGCCTTTTCGGTAACCACCCCAACCCTTTGGAAACTCCTACCGACAGACCTTCGCCTCAAACAAAAACTGCTGGCCTTTAGGAAAGATTTAAAGACATGGCTGGCCCAACGGGTGTGGGGTGCTGCTGTTGGATCTACTCCACCCCGCTGGCTTATACGTCCATCTGACAATTTTGTTATGGGGATTTTAGATTTTTAGATTTGAGATTTTGTGACTTTAAGATTTTTAGATTTCAGAGATTTTAGAGTTTTATGATGTTTTATCTGTATGTATAGGTTGTCAGAGTGTGTTATGTTGGGGGTGTTTCTTGTGTTGTAAGCCACCCAGAGTCACCTCGGTGAGGGGGTGGCTAAACAAGTCATAATAAATAAATATAAAAATACAGGAAAAAATGAACAGAACAGATTGAGGTTTTTAAAACTCTGAATATGGAAGAAAATAGAGTAGATGTTGCCACCTCTAATTTGATCATAGGGAATATTATGGTATCGAAATTCATGTATTCCTCCCCTGCTCCCACATCATTATTTTGCAGCCTCGCACATTTTTACACTGATTTTTCATTTACTTGGCTGTGGTGCTTCATATTTAGAACCTTGATTGTGTAAAGTCACATTCCTGTAAGAGGCCATTATGATGATATAGTGATACCTGCTTAGTCATTTTGATCACATCATCTTTTCCATTATGATTCACTGAGGAAGAATTAATATTAAATATAAGAGATAAAGATAATGTACTTTTATTTGCCTTTAGAAGCTTCTGAAAGTACCGTTTATTATCTTCATCTTGAACTTCATATTCGAACTTTTAAAAAGAAACAAAAGGACACCTTCCTTTTTTAAAAAAAAGTTTTTAAAGGGGGGAAATGGTATCTTTCTCTCCAGCAAGTTGTTTTGACTTATAAAACATAAGGTGTGCATTTGATGCAACAGGTTGCTTCCGAGAAAGCAGTGTTCTTACATCCCTCACACCCCCTGTAGGCTTTGAAATCAGTGTTCAAAGTGGACTTTCTGAATTCATGAAAACCCACAGGTCTGTAATACATCCCTAATGGAAGTCAAACATGACACCCTGGAGATAAAACACAGTGGCCTTACCCTCTGTTCACAGTAGGTGTCGGTGTATAATAAATATTTTATTTAATACAAAAACAAATAACTAAACATACCCTCTGTGTTTGTTCTGAACTCTACAGTAGCTTTTGTGAGTTTGCTGGATTTCAAAGCTGAGGCAGGAAAACCATGGTGTCATGTCAGTTGCGTTCTATGCTCACACAATAGAGAACCAAAGCTGCTCTTATTTTATATAATTTCTGGGCTATGGTTAGGCACAGGAGAAACTCTTGCCAGTGGCATTCCTGAGACGGTATTTTGGGATGGTTTGGAGAATGGATCTGTGATATGTGGTGTGTCTCAGCCCAGTTTGCTTGGTGGATATTCCAGCTGGGATATTCAGAAAAGTGAGAAAATATATTACATGTGGGTCTGCCATCTGCAAACTCTAGCTTCTATCTAATCATAAGTTCTGTTGCAAATGATTGCATGAAGTTATACAGTGTACTTTCAGGGCTCCATATTATTTTAATATGATTAAATTAAGGGGAAAAGGCAAAATATTCCTCTCTCCCCCACCACATATAATTGTTTCATTTCTTCTTCTCCCAGGGATTTCCTGCATTTGTTTGGACATTGCTTTTTCATGTTAGCCAAAACTAACATTGGACATAATTTAGTTGTTATGCCTCAATAGTTCAGTGATTTAGGTATCTAGCTGCAAAGCTAGAGGTTAGCAGTTTGATTCCCCATTGTACCTCCAGGAAGAAGATCTTGCCTGTGAGGCCTTTGGCAAATGGCTCAGTCCCAAGAGCTCTCCCTAGAGGAGATTGCTTACAATCTCTTGTAATTCAACAACAGCTCCCCCGGTGGCTTAGTGGCTAAGGTGCTGAGCTGGAGACTGGAACGTTGGGTTTCGATACCTGAGTGCTGCACTTGGGGACATAAAAGGAGCCTCATTTGGGTGTCCCCTAAAAATCATTTCTACCCAGAGTAATCTCTCACATGGAATTATTATTAATAGTGAAGGACTTGTCTTTTTCAAAATAAAATACCTCTGGTCCATTAGTATTTGCTCACTAATTTCCAAGTCTGGGTGGCTCCCCCCCCCCCCCCAAATTCAGTATATGTGTTTCTGAAATCCACATTTTGATGCCTCAGATTGCAGATGTTCTGGGATTCTTTATTGTCTTCCAGTCGCTCATCAACTCTATGCCTTGGTTCCCTAGCAATATTGATCATAACTATAAAACTCCTTAAATTTAAAGTTTGAATTTTTTAATATCAGACAGATGTTTAAAAACTAAGGGTTGTGTTACTGTCCCTTTGATGTCATTTTGACAAAAACTTCAGCTTTCCATGAATCGATAATTCCAGAAATGCAGATAAATATATGTATATTAAAATTCTCTTGATTTACATTTATGGATCTCCTCTAAAGGTGCATGGATGAAATGCTTCCTTTTTTGTGAGAGGTCCAGCCCTAGGGTTCTCCGATATGGGGTTCCTCAGGGCTCAGTGCTTTATCCTCTCCTATTTAACATCTACATGAAGCCGCAGGGTGAGATCATCCATTCCCATGGGCTGCGGTGCCATCAGTACGCGGATGATACACAGCTGTACATCTCGGCCCACGGGGACCCAAGTGATGCTGTCAATGTCCTGTCCTGGTGTCTGGAGGCTGTGTGGGTCTGGATGGGGGAAAATGGGTTGCAGCTGAACCCTGGCAAGGCTGAGTGTCTGTGGGTTTGAGGTCCCACATTATCCCAGGAGCTGCCATCCTTGGTCTTGGATGGGGCTACTCTGCCCCAGACAGACCCAGTGCGTAACTTGGGGGTCCTACTGGATGCGTGTCTGCTGCTAGAAGAGCAGGTAGCAGCCATGGCCAGGAGGACCTTTGCACAATTGCATGTAATTCACCAGTTGCGCCCACTCCTAGTTAGGGATTCCTTGCTTATGGTCACACATGCTCTAGTTACTCCAGACTTGATTACTGTAATGCTCTCTACATGGGGCTGCCCTTAATGACCATTCAGAGGCTGCAGCTGGTCCAGAATGCAGCGGCCCAGGTAGTGATGGGGTGCGGGCGTTATGTCCGTGCCTCGCCTCTGCTTCGGGAGTTGCACTGGTTACCAGTTTGTCTCCGGGTGCAATTCAAGGTGCTGGTTTTGACCTTTAAAGCCCTTCATGGTAGTGGGCCATGTTACCTAAGAGACCGCATTGCCCCAAGAAAGTCTGCACGACCCACAAGGGCAGACCGGAGGGGCTCCCTCAGTGTTCCATCGGCTAGAAGGGCTCGCCTCTCTAGCACTAGGAGGAGGGCCTTCTCTGTGTCCGCCCCAACCCTGTGGAACCTCTTGCCAGCAGATTTGTGGCTACAGACAGAATTGCTGCCCTTTAGGAAAGGGTTGAAAACCTGGTTGGCAGGGCAAATATGGGGGACCGACGGGGTGGTTGCTCCTCCTCATTGGCTCTATTAGTGGATTGGCCCCTCTACTGATGGGTGGGGGAGGGATGGGTATTTTAATTGGGGATGTTTTTATAGAGTTTTAAATGTATTTTTATTATTTTAATTTGGATTTTTAGGGGTGTATGTATAGTGTTTGTGTGTTGTGAGCCGTCCTGGGTTGCCTTAGGGCAAGTGGGCGGAATATAAGTTTAAGAGATAATAATAATAATAAAATTTAGAAAAACCAGTATATTTTGCCCTTTTGATCCCAGAAAGCAAGAATCATATAAACAATAGCATTAGAAGACTAAATTTTTACAGTATGGTATGCTTTTGTTTTGAAAATATAATATTTGTCATGTTATTTTAATCTAGCATTTGGGGTATGCTTTTATATATTTCAATAGCTTATATCACACTCATGACACTAAAATTTATGTATCTTTTTCTTAAATAATATTCTAGTGTAAATTTTTGTAAGCTCTAGGTTTGGTTTATGACCCATAAAGTTAGATGATATATTAAAATCTCACAGGAATTTAATATCAGGAGCAGATTATCTCATTCTCTCTCTTTTTTTAAAAAAAAAAAATCCTTCATTTTTTCTGCCTTACAGAGACAAAGGAATATCAAGTATGTAAAAAGGTTTAATAGCTGTTAGTAAATTTTACAGCAACTGTCAATAAATTCATAATATATTGGAGCAGTTAATAGGTCGAGGGAATGTATTTATATCCTGCTGTAAACTGTTTACCCATGAACAAACTAATTTCTAGTAATAATGAAACATGAAGGCAATAAACATTGATTTTTAGAAGGGGTTCCTAACTTAAGTTAGAACATTATTTTTGCAAACTAATGGCCAGGTAAACCTCAAGGTGTGTGAGCATTTCACTGAACAATATTCATTCTTCAGTCACAAAATCTCACTAGCTATGTACTGAGGAATGGAAATCTTTCCCTCTTTATGCAGTAATGAGAAACTGTGAACATTTCCCCTCTTACTATGAAACGAGTAGTTTTGCTTTGTTTTGTTTGTTCAGTCTCAGAGAGATTGTACTCGTGTGAAACTAAACTTTGCATACTTCTGTAAATGCAGGAAATTTATTACTATTAAGTTAAGAGAGTAGATACATATCAATATTTACTGTACTCATCCTAAATTTTTCAAAGGTGGTGCCAATCAATTTGTACTACGGTTTGTGGGGGTATTTGTACGTTTCAGGATCAAGGAAGACTTCTTCTTTTTGTTCTGCCTTATCTGAATCCGAATATAGGTGATCCTCATGGTGATCAGCCATGAAAACTGTCCTGCAAATATAATGCCATGGCCTTTCAAATGCTTTCTGCAACGCAGTTTGTGACCCATACCACTGATCCAGTTCTATAAGTCACTTTTTGGTCCTGAGCCCTTTTGGCACACAAAGTTCTCCTCAGCCCCAGTCCAGTATTGATGAAGCTGCTGCCAGGGCTGTTGGGGGGGGGGCAGAACCCTCCTGAGCTAACACCCCACCCCCACCCCTTGGTGCCAATGTTATACATGTGAGTGTGACATTGATGCCCCTCCTGAATTTTTTTTACCCCTCCTGAAAAAATTTTGCCCTCACAAATCTAGAATCCTGGACACAGCCCTGGCTGCTGTCTTCCATCAATGGATTCAAGTGGGATTTAATCCGTTTTGGGATCATCACCCTTTCCTGTGGACTTTGGCATCCAAGGCCGTTAGTCATCAGGGTTGTCAGGTTATTTAATCAATGTATATTCCACAAATGGTTGCCATATACTCCAAAATTTATTTTCGTTAATTATAATCTTTTTTTGTGTTAAACTCTCATGTTAATTTATTGTTCAAAGCAATTTCCCACATTTCTTTATACAGTACCAATCTTCTAATTTTTAATAACACATCATTTCTTGCAATACATTGTCTACCAGTTGTTAACATTACAGATAATAACTCTTTTTTACTCTTATCTATGTTCATGTTATCTATATCTGTCAGCAAGGTGGCACTTGACCCCAGCTTAAGTGTCATACCAGTGGGGCTCTCAATCGGTGGCTGGCCAGCAACGAACAAGCAGCACCTGAAGGGCTCATCACCGCCCTCAAAAGCCGCTCCAGCCACCACTGAGCCTGGGGGGGCTCTCAACTGGCAGCCGGCCGGTAACGAACGAGCAGCACCTGAAGGGCTGGCCACTGCCCTCAAAAGCCGCTCCAGCCACCACCTAGCCTGGTGAGGCTCTTGACCGGCAGCTGGCCGGCAATGAACGAGCAGCACCTGAAGAGCTCGTCACCACCCTCAAAAGCCGCTCCAGCCACCACTGAGCTCATCGGGACTCTCGACCGGCGGCCGGCTACTGCTGCTCCTGGGACACTATCCCCCTTTTCGTCTCGGCTGGAGCTGATGCCGTCATTAAGGCTTTTGCCTGCACCTTTACAGCTGTAATCTGGCCAAGTCATGGAGCTCCTTCCCCCGAGTTGTCGAGGGAGTTGTAGCTCCTGCGACTTTCTCCAGCAGACATGGGGTCTTTCTACACTGGGTTTGTTGTTGTATTATACTGTTTTTTTTAAACTGTATTTTATGATGTAATTCATTGTGTAGTTTTTGTATTTTGATACCATGTTTACTTGTACTGCTTGCTATTGTAAATTTATTGTATCTCTGTATTATTATTTTGTTGTTATTTTGTTTGTATATGCTGTTAGCCGCCTTGAGTCGGCCTTTGGCTGAGAAAGGCGGGATATAAATTAAACTGATTGATTGAAAACTGATTGATATTATTCCTGATGTTTCTTCCTCAGTTTTTACCCAAAAATCTTTAAGCACATGTGTGCCCTGGGGCCGGGGCCCTCCCCGTTCCTTCCGAGCTTCCAAGACTGGCCAGCTCTGTGGAACTCCCCAATACTCCGAATACAGGAGGCCTAAATGTCGTCCTGCAAACCCTGCAACAACCTGGGGCTTACCTGTATTAACAGAGCTCAGCAAGTATTGTGGAGAGTATTGTGTGGTATGTATGGTAGCATGTGGCTTATGGCTTAACTCTTGTCTAACCCCTTCTTCCAAAGAACAGGCATTGTTGATGATTTAAAGATGCTTATTGTTCTTGAAGCATATTGTAGAAATCCTTCTGGAACGGCTCTGAGGATTGGGGATCCAGAGCACGGTGTGGTCCTGGTTTTCCTCATTTCTGAGGGGCCGGACCCAGTCGGTGTGGTTGGAGAGTGAGAGGTCGAGTCCTAGGCCCCTAAAATATGGGGTGCCTCAGGGCTCGGTACTCTCTCCTCTCCTATTTAACATCTACATGAAGCCGCTGGGTGAGATCATCCGTTCCCACGGGGTGCGGTACCACCAGTACACGGATGACACACAGTTGTACATCTCGGCCTGTGGGGACCCCAGTGATGTAGTCAAAGTCCTTTCCAGCTGTCTGGAGGCTGTTGGGGTCTGGATGGGGGCAAATGGGCTACAGCTGAATCCTAGCAAGACTGAGTGGCTATGGATAGGGGGTCCTGCGCTATCCCAGGAGCTACCATCTTTGGTTTTGGATGGGGCTGTTTTGCCCCAGACCAACCCGGTGCGCAACTTGGGGGTCCTCCTGGATTCGTGGCTGCTGCTAGAAGAACAGGTGGCGGCTGTGGCCAGGAGGGCCTTCGCCCAACTTCGGGTGATTCGCCAGTTGCGCCCACTCCTGGACCGGGACTCTTTGCTCATGGTCACTCACGCTCTGGTGACCTCCAGACTAGACTACTGTAATGCGCTCTACATGGGGCTGCCCTTGATGACCATTCAGAGGCTGCAGCTGGTCCAGAATGCCGCAGCCCGGGTGGTGATGGGGTGTGGACGTTATGCCCATGCCTCACCACTGCTTCGGGGGCTGCACTGGTTACCAGTTTGTCTCCGGGTGCAATTTAAGGTGCTGGTTTTGACCTTTAAAGCCCTATATGGTAGTGGGCCAGGGTATATTAGAGACCGCATCGCCCTAAGGATGTCTGTCCGTCCAACCAGAGCAGACCGGAGGGGCTCTCTAATTGTGCCATCAGCCAGGGGGGCTCGCCTCTCTGGCACAAGGAGGAGGGCCTTCTCCGTGTCTGCACTGGCCCTTTGGAACCTCCTGCCTGTGGAACTGCGTCTCCAGACGGAGTTGTTGCCCTTTAGGAAGGAACTAAAGACCTGACTGGCGGGCCAAGTTTGGGGTGCAGGTGGGGATGGGGGTACCGTTGGGTGGTTGGTATAGAGAAGTGTGCCTTCCCCCAAGGTCCCTTCGGTTCTTGCGCACCTTTTAGGGGCGGGTTTTTTTAACTTTTAACTTTGTTTTATTATGTGTCTTTTATGTATTTACTGTCCGCTATGTAAACCGCCCTGAGTTGGGTTGTACCTGAGTGGGCGGTATATAAGCGTGAAAAAAAAATATAAACAGTTTATTCATTGGTTCAGGATACACAAATACAGCAGAAAAAATACTAATCAAAAAGTACAGGTAGGGAAATCCATACTCAGGCCTTCCCCCAGTAATAAAAGGAAAACCGACTAATCTAGGTAATCATGACTAAACTTGGGTTGGAGTAAGGGCTCGGTGTTAGAGTCCCCCTCTCCCTGCTGAGGTGTGACTCTCAGAAACTGCAAAGTCGAATCTCATCCCAAAACCCATGTGCCTAATAGAAAGAATATGAGCTTGGCTCTCCTAATTAGCATACAGCCAATTAGGGCCCAGGGATTGTATAAACACACACTAGTTCCCATAACAAATGTCTGGTGTTTCCAGGCTCGGGATGTTAACGTAAGCGGACATTCAAGGCATGGAGGAAATGACAAAACATGAGCCTGAAGCTCTGAGAAGCTTCTACTAAGCACACCTGCTTGATAAGTGCAGCAGAAAGAATTATGAGGCCTTTGCAAAGAAGCAAAGCTACTTTCTAAGACAGTTTAAAAACCAAAGAGAGTCCATATTGAATAACTTGTTACCCATTTTATCACAGCACATTAGAACTCCACCACATGTGTTCATAAGTACACAGTGTTTTCTTACATCTCCAACACATTTTAATTTTATTATTATCCATTTGATGTAACCTAAATGGGGTCAGGTACCACCTTCATAAAATTTTATAATTATGTTCTTTCACTCTAACAGACATAGTTCTCATTTCTAATGAAAACTTTCTTCATCTTCCTATCTATTTTTACCGGAAAATTCTTCATATCTTCTATTTCTATAATCGGGGATATATCTGGAACTAATTTGTTTTTAATTTAATTTAAATTTAATTTAATAGTCATATTTATATATGTCGCCTACTCAGGTAGAACCCGACTCAGGGCGGCATTGCAACAAGTTCTAAAAACACATAAAAACACTTTAAAAGACCCATATCCCACCCACTTAAAAAAACAAAACCATATCCCACCCACCCATCCCACCCACTATAAAAAAGAAGAGAGAGTTCTTAATTGTTTACATAAACCAGCAGGCATGGACCGTATTCCTATTAGGGCCCCACACCTTTCCCCATACCTCTAATGTTGTCTTTATCATTTCTTAGGATGTTTCATAACAATCAATGTATCATCTGCATATACACTAATTTTATTACCTTCTACTCCCTCAAAGTTTTTATCCTCTCTCATGGTGTTCGCCATCAACTCCATCATCATGATGAACAATATTGGTGATAATGGACAACCTTGCGTAGTTCCAGCTTCAAGCTTTATATCTTTCACAAGATGGAAATAGATATAATAAAATTGAACAGAAAGTTGAAATTCTTAATGAGTTTTTTCAAAGTTTGTATTCAGAAAAGAAAATAGATAGAGTTAAATTAGATACTTATTTTTAAAAAGGACTAAAAAAGACAATAAGTCAGGAACACATGGAGAGTATGGAAAGAAAAATTACTTAAAAAGAAATTAATGATGCGATAGATAAATTAAAAACTGGTAAAGCTTCTGGAGAAGATGGGTTAAATGTTGAATTTTATAAACAATTTAGAGAAATGGTAGTACCTAAAATGTATCGGCTTTTTAATAATATAATAGATGGTAGAGTAATCCCAAACTCTTGGAACAAAATAAATATAATTCTAATCCAAAGCCAATAATGTTTTTAGACAAAATTGACTCATATCGACCAATATCCCTAATCAATCAGGACACTAAAATCTTTACAGCCATTTTAACTAATAGACTAAACAATTTTATTGGTGAGTATATTAACAATGATCAACCGGGTTTTATTGAAGGACAGAATTTGACAGATTTAACAAGAAGAGTAATAGAATTAATGAATAAAGCAGAAACAAGAAAGGAAAAAGTAGGAATATTAGCACTGGATATATACAAAGCCTCTGATTATTTACAATGGCTAACTATTAAGAAAATGATTAAAAATTATGGCTTTGGAATTAAGTTTAGAAGAATTATAGAAATTTTATATCAACAATGTATAGCAAAAGTTAAAGTTAATGATAGATACACCCTGGAAATCAAATTAGAAGCTGGTACACAACAAGGAGATCCTTTATCTGCAGTGCTGTTTGTGATGGCAATGGAACTAATGGCGAATGTGATAAGAGATGATGTTGAAATAACTGGTGTGGATAAAGTTAAAATCAATTTATATGTTGATGACACTTTAATAACAATAAAAAATCCATTA
Source organism: Bradypodion ventrale (assembly GCA_035047345.1). Classification (NCBI taxonomy): domain Eukaryota; kingdom Metazoa; phylum Chordata; class Lepidosauria; order Squamata; family Chamaeleonidae; genus Bradypodion; species Bradypodion ventrale. Next base: position 105,677,559 of record JAWDJE010000003.1, on the reverse strand, counting down.
ACAGCGATAGCAATAATTCAAACTCACTTGGAAGACTTTTACGATGTTACTGGTCTAAATATAAATTGGGAGAAATCAGAGGCGATTATGCTTAATATTTATAAGGAGGATATAATTAAAATTAGAAATAATTATAAAATACAAATAAAGGTTTAGGAATAAACATTTCGGACATATTTGAGAATTTAAAAAAATAATTATGACAAGTTGATAAAAGAACTTCAAGAAATGATACAAGAATATAATAAACTTAATTTGTCATGGTTTGGCAGAATCGCTCTGACAAAAATGAAGCTATTGCCCAAAATTAATTTTCTATTTGACAGTTTACCAATTCAAATGAAAGAAAAAGATTTGAAGGTGTTTCAGAATTTGATAAATAAATGTTGTAATAGGGGGTAAAAGACCTAGAATTACAAAAGGTTTATGGTATTTGAGTCAAAAAGAAGGAGGATTAGGACTTCCTAATATCCAAAATTATTATAAGGCATTTCAAATGAGAAATTTATGTAAATTAATAGCTAAAGAGGAACTTATATGGGGAAAAATAGAAATGCCGCCGACGCCGACGCGCTCTCCCCGCCCCCACCACCGGCGGGGAGATGAAGGGAGCCTCCCGTGGCCCGGGAGGCCCCGAAGAAAGACGCCGCCGCCAACGCCGCCGACGCCGCCGCGCTCTCCCCGCCCCCACCACCGGCGGGGAGATAAAGGGAGCCTCCCGTGGCCCGGGAGGCCCCGAAGAAAGACGCCGCCGCCAACGCCGCCGACGCCGCCGCGCTCTCCCCGCCCCCACCACCGGCGGGGAGATAAAGGGAGCCTCCCGTGGCCCGGGAGGCCCCGAAGAAAGACGCCGCCGCCAACGCCGCCGACGCCGCCGCGCTCTCCCCGCCCCCACCACCGGCGGGGAGATAAAGGGAGCCTCCCGTGGCCCGGGAGGCCCCGAAGAAAGACGCCGCCGCCAACGCCGCCAACGCTGCCGCGCTCTCCCCGCCCCTACCACCGGCGGGGAGATAAAGGGAGCCTCCCGTGGCCCGGGAGGCCCCGAAGAAAGACGCCGCCGCCAACGCCGCCGACGCCGCCGCGCTCTCCCCGCCCCTACCACCGGCGGGGAGATAAAGGGAGCCTCCCGTGGCCCGGGAGGCCCCGAAGAAAGACGCCGCCGCCAACGCCGCCGACGCCGCCGCGCTCTCCCCGCCCCCACCACCGGCGGGGAGATAAAGGGAGCCTCCCGTGGCCCGGGAGGCCCCGAAGAAAGACGCCACCGCCAACGCCGCCGACGCCGCCGCGCTCTCCCCGCCCCTACCACCGGCGGGGAGATAAAGGGAGCCTCCCGTGGCCCGGGAGGCCCCGAAGAAAGACGCCGCCGCCAACGCCGCCGACGCCGCCGCGCTCTCCCCGCCCCCACCACCGGCGGGGAGATAAAGGGAGCCTCCCGTGGCCCGGGAGGCCCCGAAGAAAGACGCCGCCGCCAACGCCGCCGACGCCGCCGCGCTCTCCCCGCCCCCACCACCGGCGGGGAGATAAAGGGAGCCTCCCGTGGCCCGGGAGGCCCCGAGGAGGGACGCCGCCGCCAACGCCGCCGACGCCGCCGCGCTCTCCCCGCCCCTACCACCGGCGGGGAGATAAAGGGAGCCTCCCGTGGCCCGGGAGGCCCCGAAGAAAGACGCCGCCGCCAACGCCACCGACGTCGCCGCGCTCTCCCCGCCCCCTTCATCGGCGGGGAGATAAAGAGGCGTTGCCTCTACCCGGGGGCCCACGCTATTCGGCCCGGGAATGGGAGGCAGGTGTGTCCTACCTCCCTTTGGACCCTGCCTGTTGGGGGGTTTAAAGGGGAGGCGCCGCCGGAGGCCCGGAAATTATGCTCGGTGCTGGTATCGGGGGGGGATGGCGGAGGGGGAGGGAAGAGAGAGTGTTGGCCTTGCCAGCCAGGAAGGAGGGGCAGCATTCCGTCTGGGGAGGTTTCGGAGAGTAATATAGGTGTAGTGACGGGCATGGGCCGGTATGGCGGGTACCGTGGGGCGGGCCGCACTCGGGGAATGCGGGTCCGATGTCTAAGTGCGGTCCCTCATTCCAGCCCTGCAGGTGCATCTCTGGGTCCTGAGCAGCAGATCCGGAGTGACCCCGCCCTTAGGCTGCTGCTGGTGAATGCCAGGTCGGTTTGTAATAAGGCCCCCCTGATTCAAGATGCCATCCAGGATGGGCGGGCCGACTTGGCATGCATCACCGAAACCTGGCTGACACCTGAGGATGGAGTACCTCTTTCGGACATGTGTCCAGCTGGGTTCGGTATTTGGCACCAGCCTAGAGGTGAGGGGAGGGGCGGTGGTGTCGCCATTGTTGCCAGGGAGTCTTTGGAAGTTGCTAGGGCCACTGCTCCACAAGTGTCGGGTTGTGAGGCCCTGCTTCTACGGCTGGGCCCCAAGGGTCAGTTGGGGATCTTGCTCCTGTACCTGCCCCCTTGCAGGGTAAGGGACGCCCTGCCTGAGCTCCTCGAGGCCGCCTCGATGCTGGCGTTGGAGTTCCCGAGGCTTATGGTTCTGGGGGACTTCAATTTGCCATCATTGGGGGTGGCTTCTGAGGTGGCAAGGGAGTTCATGGCTTCCATGGCAGCCATGGGCCTGACTCAGGTAGTTCGGGGCCCGACCAGGGGCAGCGGCCACATGCCAGACTTAGTTTTTCTGTCGGAGCAGTGGCAGAGTGACCTGAGATTACAGGATTTAGCCATCTCACCTGTGCCATGGTCGGATCACTACCTGGTGACTCTTGACTTCCTGGGGGCGACAATTCATCGTAGGGAGGCAGGGCCTATTAAAATGGTCCGCCCTCGGCAACTAATGGATCCAGATGGTTTCCAGAGGGAACTGGGGGATGTTCCTCTGGATCGGCTACACGATTCACCCGAGGCACTCGTCGACCTGTGGAATAGGTCGACAATAGCTGCCTTGGATGAAATCGCGCCACTGCGGCCTCTCCGCGCCCGTGGGGTTAGGTCATCTCCGTGGTTCACAGAGGAACTACGGGAACTCAAACGGGCAAAGAGACGCCTAGAGCGCCGCTGGGTGAAGACCCAGGATGACTCCGATTGGACACTAGCTAGAGCCGCTATTAGGGCCTACCTAGTGGCGATGGGGGTGGTGAGGCGGCAATACTTCACCGCCCTTATTGCCTCCGCTGATAATCGCCCAGCCGCCCTGTTCCGGGTGACCAGGTCGCTCCTCGGTAGAGGGAGATCGGCGCCCGGTTGGCAGGGTTCGGCTGAGGACTTTGCTGACCATCTGGTGGAGAAAATCGATCGGATTCGTTCAGGATTGAATCCTGGCGTGGATGGGGAGGGTCGGGGGGGTGCCGGAGCACAGTCTTGCTGTACGATCTGGGATCGGTTTGAGCCTGTTGTCCCTGATGAAGTGGACAGGCTCCTTGCAGATGTTCGTGCCACTACATGTCCTCTGGACCCCTGTCCCACCTGGTTGGTGAAAGCATCCAGGGGGGTAACAGGGGGCTGGGTTGGGGGGATAATAAATGCTTCGTTACGGGAGGGGGTATTTCCGGCACAGTTAAAACATGCCTTGGTGCGCCCCCTCCTGAAGAAAATGTCCCTCGACCCAGCTGTCCTTAACAACTACAGGCCGGTTTCCAACCTGCCCTTTCTGGGTAAGGTTTTGGAGAAGGCGGTGGCGCGCCAGCTGCAGGGTGTCCTGGAGGAAGCGGATTATCTAGACCCTTTTCAATCGGGATTCAGGCCCGGATATGGAACGGAGACGGCATTGGTCGCACTGATGGATGATCTCTGGCGGGAGCGGGACGGGGGTTGTCCATCCGTCCTTGCTCTTCTTGACCTCTCAGCGGCCTTCGATACCGTCGACCACGGTATCCTGCTGGAACGGCTCAAAGGACTGGGGATCCAGGGCACTGTGTTGTCCTGGTTTTCCTCTTTTCTGGAGGGCCGTACCCAGTCGGTGTGGTTAGAGAGTGAGAGGTCCAGCCCTAGGCTTCTCAAGTACGGGGTGCCGCAGGGATCTGTGCTCTCTCCTCTCTTATTTAACATCTACATGAAGCCGCTGGGTGAGATCATTCGTTCCCACGGGGTGCGGTACCATCAGTACGCGGATGATACTCAGTTGTACATCTCGGCCCGTGGGGACCCCAGTGATGCTGTTGAAATCCTATCCGGATGCCTGGAAGCCGTTGGGGTCTGGATGGGGGCCAATGGGCTTCGGCTGAATCCCAGCAAGACAGAGTGGCTGTGGATAAGGGGCCCCATGTTATCCAAGGAGCTACCATCTTTGGTATTGGATGGGGCTGTTTTGCCCCAGACAGACCCAGTGCGCAATTTGGGGGTCCTTCTGGACTCACGGCTGCTGCTAGAAGAACAAGTGGCGGCTGTGGCCAGGGGGGCTTTTGCCCAACTTCGGGTGATTCGCCAATTGCGCACGCTCCTGGACCGGGGCTCCTTGCTTATGGTCACTCATGCTCTGGTTACTTCCCGACTAGATTATTGCAACGCGCTCTACATGGGGCTGCCCTTGACGACCATTCGGAGGCTGCAGCTGGTCCAGAATGCGGCGGCCCGGGTGGTGATGGGGTGTGGGCGATATGCCCATGCCTCACCGCTGCTTCGGGAGCTGCACTGGTTACCAGTTTGTCTCCGGGTGCAATTTAAGGTGCTGGTTTTGACCTTTAAAGCCCTATATGGCAGGGGGCCAGGATACCTTAGAGACCGCATCGTCCCAAGAGTGACTGCCCATCCAACCAGAGCGGACCGGAGAGGCTCTCTAATGGTGCCATCAACGAGGGGTGCACATTTATCTAGCACCCGAAGGAGGGCCTTCTCCGTGTCCGCACCAACCCTCTGGAACCTCCTACCAGCAGAACTAAGACTTCAAAGAGAACTGCTGCCCTTCAGGAAAGGAGTGAAGACCTGGCTGGCAGGGCAGGTGTGGGGCCCGAACGGGACTATGGTCCCCGCCGGCTGGTTTTTATAAGAACTTTCTCTTCGTCCTTCTTGTGCAGTGGGTGGGTTGGATGAGTGGGATATGGATTTTTAAAAAGGGGGTGGATGTGGGTTTTTATTGGGTGGGTTTTATAAGATTTTGTAATGTTTTTTTATGTATTTTTTAGAGTGTTGTAATGCCGCCCTGAGTCGGGTTCTGCCTGAGTGGGCGGCATATACAAATGTGATTAATAAATAAATAAATAAATAAATAAATAAATGCAAGAACTAAAAGGTATAGGACGAGCAGCTTTTTTGGATAGAAATAAAGTAACAATTAGTTCGGAGAATAAACTTTTAAAGGCAACAATGAAAACATGGACTGAGATGAAAAAGAAATTAGCCTCTAATACATCTCCTATTAGAGAATTAAAAGATATCGAAAACTTTCCAATAGAAATGAGTAGAAGAACAGAGGAAGTCATCAATAATAATGTAGCATCAAAGTTGAAAGATTGGATCAGGATTTGCAAAGATAAAAGGAAAAAATTGGATATATATAAGCAATTAAAATTGAATTGGCTCCAAATCATTTCTGTAGATAATTGGAATAGAAAGTACATGGCAGATGATAATCTAAACAGGAAAAATACAAAATTTGAAGATCTATTGTTTAGTATAAGATTAGGAGTGGTAGAAATTAAGGGACTAGTGAGTAAATTATACAAATTAATAAATTCAGATGAAAAATCACAAGAAATTTTAAAAGCATTATCGGAACAAGATCTGAATATAGAAATAAGTAAAGAAAACTGGAGAAGAATATGGGGAACAAGGGTCATGAAGATGTTATCAGTGAGGGTTAAGGAGCATAATTTTAAAATGCTCTGGAAATGGTTTTTAACACCAATTCATTTACAACAAATGGATAAATCAAAATCGTCAAAATGTTGGAGATGTAGAAATGAGAAAGGTACCTATACACATATGTGGGTGGGACTGCAGTGAACTGAAACTTTTCTGGTCAACAGTAGAAAATGAAATTAGAGGTATAATTGATTTAAACTTAAGAGCTAGTATTGCATTACTAACCAATGTTGAAGATTTAAATATTAATGTATATAAAAAAGATCTTATCTCAATTATGGTGTCAACCGCAAGGCAGTGTATAGCACGAAAATGGAAATGTGAAACTACTCCAGAAATTAAGGAATGGTATAAGGAGATGTGGACAATGGCATTAAATGATAAATTAACTTGGGAAATGAATTTTAAAAAGGGAATTGTTAAAGAGAATAATTTTTTTTTACAATTTGGAAAGCTTTCATAGAACATGCAATACAAAAAGGAAATGACTGTGCGACTGTAGCCAACCAATTAGCTTTTTGGAAATCCAGTGTATAATCACAAGTATTTTCAGCCTCCAAGACAAATGTAAATATCACACGGGTGTTATGTAAGTTATAAAATGTATTAGGTAACAAAATATTAGTAGAACCATTAGATGATTGATTATAAAGGGATATGTAAACAATATTAGGATAAAAGTATTAAACTGCATAAATAGCTTCAAAGACAAATATGTATATCTACTAATGGTTTTGTATTTTTTATTACTTGTTATGTATTCTTCTTTATTTGTTTTGTTTTCCTTTGTCAATATTTAATTATTTTAATAAAATATTTTTAAAAATTAAAAAAATATCTAGTGATAACAATTAAACTTTCTCTTTTTTCATATCTGAAATATCCATTAGATCCATGACTCTCCTTGTTAGGTCCACCATGTGTCTTCCTTTCAAAAACCCCACTTGATCTTTATTTATATAGTTGTCCATAAAGCTATTTAATCTATTTGCCAATATTGCGGTAAATATTTTGGGGTCTTGATTTATTAATGAAATAGGTCTGTATGTGTCCACTTTTTCTAAATCTTTTCCAGGTTTAGGTATCAAAGCAATTATGGATCTATACCATGAAGTCGGCATCAAACCCCCTTCTAAAATATAATTAAACAACTTCAAGAGTCTTGGAACCACAACTTCCTTAAACTCTTTATAAAACTCAGCAGGCAATCCATCCTCTCCTGGTGATTTGTCCATCTTCATCTTTGCTATCAGTTCCTTAATTTCTTTCCCCATTATCCATTCTTCAATTCTATTTTTATGTTCCTGCTTTAACTTATTCCCAAATTGCTTTTCTAAATATTCCTTTAATTTTTCTGAATTTATTTCCTTTTTAGATTATAATTCCTGATAAAATTCCTTCACTATCCTAATTTTACCCTTCGTCTTATTACATCTTATTCCTTGTTTACTAATCGAAACTCCAATTTCTCTTTTGCTTCTCTTTTCTTTAGCTGCTCTTGCTAATAACTTTGAGTTTTTATTACTAAATTCAAAATCACCTGCCACGATCATTTTTGTTGTTCTCTCTTTTTCTAATATATGATAAACCTTGCCGAAGAATTTATCTTGATATTGATTTGGAGCATATATATTCACAAATGTTATTTCCTCATCATCTACCATCTCTTTCACTTTTAAATATCTGCCTTCTGGTTCAGAAATACTCTTTGTCATTGTAAACCCTAACCTACTCGAAATCAAGATCACCACTCCTCTTGGCTTTGAAGTGCCATATGACTTTTCATAAGTCTGAATCCACCCTAAAAATAAATTATTTGTATCATCTGACTTCTGATGAGTTTCCTGTAAAAAGACTACATCAGGTTTATCTTTCCTAAGGGTTGATTCTAATCTTCTTCTCTTCACTTGGCAGCCAGTACCTTTCACATTCCATGTCAATATCTTAATACTTTTCATATTTAAACCCTGACACCCTCATGCTGTAACCACCACTACCTCCTACAGGCGTGCTCTTACCTAAACCAATTTTCCCACTACCCTACATAGAAAGTAAAAACAACAAAAATCAAAAACATACTTCTCTATCCTCCCCGCTTTTTTCCTCAAAAAGCCACCTTCGTCAACCAAAGAGGGGAGGGGGGAACATGGAAGATGCACATATTATCCAATCTTCTTGCACTCTGTCTATTAAAAAACTTCGCCCATTCATGTAGCAGAGCGAAAGGAAAAGAGATGTTACTCCTGCACCATCTTGGCCATGCCCCTGTCAGGTTAGTTAACCACCTGACACTCGACATTGAGTTGATGGTTGTATGGTCTACTCTATTATCATAGCAGAATAACCTGGCCAGGGAAAACTACCACCCACTAAAAACACAAAGTGCAAAGTTCTGGTTTACACTATTCTGTTGTGATGTCCATCGCATAATACCATTGTTTGTTTTGCTTGCTTGCTTGCTCATTTGGGTCATTTTCCCACTCTGGGCAGGGTACAATATTAAAAATGTTACAAATACAAGACAACAACAATCTAATCAACCCAATCTCCACTTTCTTGTTCCAAATTACAGCAAAGATTCCAGCTCAGGAATGATCCCACAGGATAATCTGGAGTTTCACTTGACTCCACCTCTCCCCAACCAACAGCTAGAAATTTCAGTTTGTACCAGTCTCCTGCATAGTGCCATATTAAGAATCAGTGAACTGCAGCTAATTAAAATTTTATACTTAATATTAGGCCTTTATTAATTTAGTATTTTATTAATAGAATTTGTAAATATTTAATATAATTTTTAATACATGGCACTCAGTCTTATTAATCTAGTAAATTTTATTAATAGAATTGTTTTAACTTTTTGTTTCCACTACTGATTGTTTGATTAATAAATACGAAGGTGCCAGAGTTGAAAGACAGTTGTACATCCTCCTGAAATGTAGCTATACATGGATTATTATTATTATTATTATTATTATTATTATTATTATTATTATTATTATTATTATTATTATTATTATTATGGGGAGGGGTTTGAGGGTCCATGTCCTCTCTTCTTCCTCTCAGAAATACTCTGGTTTCCCTCATTTCCTCTCTATTTTCCTAATTTGATCTTTGCAAGAAAGGTTGGATATCAGCTGCCATTGGTCTCTTCTATGTGTCTTCAAATACTAATTAATACCTGAGCTTGTTTGTGATTCTTTTGCTGACCCCTCTCCAAGAAAAAGGCTCTTAAGCTATACAATTTGCATGCTTGATAGAACGCTGTTCTCTGAATTTTCAGAGTTCTCCCCCCACTTCCCAATTAGTAGTGCAGTCACATAGCCAAATGGAATATGCATGTAGTTTCTGCACTGATATGCCATTGCCTTCTCCTCTTGCTGACACTTTTGATGTTGCTCCCTTTCATCGTCGTCATCATCATGTTCCTACAACAGACTTAACATCTAAGGCATTATACCAGGCATAATTGGAAACTGGATGGCCCAGATTTTGTGTCTGGGCTCTTTTTCTTATAGAATCTTTTATATATTTGTGTGTCCAGTGCCATTGTGCAGTTGACTCCATTCCTTCTCATGATGAAGCTGATTCTGCGCTAACTTAGATTTTACCTCCTTGTCACAGGTCTATCTATCAAAAATTACACACAGAAGCAAGCTTGCACAAAGTAGTCACTCCTCGCACCATCTCTGTGCATGCAGCTTGTTGTGATATCACAGGCAAGAAGTATGCATCTGGCAATTGGGACTTGGTTTGTAGTTACTGTGCTGTGTTTGTTTGTTTGTGGAGATGTCTATAGTGTCCAGCACAGGCTGAGAATGGAAGGTGTATACCTGCATTCACACCTTGAGAGGATAAATGCACAACTGGATGAATCCGACCTACATTATATCAGTCTAGTGTGGACAGGACTTGAATACACATCTTTCTCTGTTATGAGGCAGATGGAAAAACATGTTCCCTGTAACTACAGCCATTAGTCAGGTTTTATTATTTGTACATAACAGCTTTGTTAGGCATCACCATTGTAGTGTGTGCAGGAATCTATTGAGTGACTTGGAATGCAATATGTATCTGCCCTCATCTGGTTGTTACTTGAGATCAGCCCAAGTAGATTCCTATCTGGTGAGTACATTGGTCTGAAATAAAATTGGAGGGGGGTGGGGGAGAGAGAAACTCCATTCAGTAGTTGTGACCCACTGACACTCAGACACATTCCCCCACTGCAAATATTCCCCAGGATGTCTTCTTCTTCCAGGTAAACTTGGCAAACTGAAACATGTCTTTATATATATATCCATGGGAATCTATTTTGTCTCTGTGATAGCCAAGGTACTACCATGTTAGAAGACAACAGTAACCTTATCCAGTTATTCCTATCTGCCAGCAGGTTGGTAGAGGACACAACATTTCTCCCAGCAAAGAATTAAATGCATTAACGTGGAATCCTCTTGAGCCAACATAAGAGACTACACATTAAATGATGAGGAGTTGTATAGCAAGGGTGGGCAAAGAGAACAAAACCAAAATTAGTTGGCCTCACCAATGTTTAAGTTTGGCTACCCTTCCATCAGCCACGCTGCACCATTAGTCCAACAGATACCAGCTATTATAGCATTGACAGAATAACCATTAGTACGAGAAACCTATCCAAAAGACTTGCTAACCTGACTGGACTTTATTCCCTACCATGCACTTTAAGAGATATCAGACACACTTCAGCTGTTTGTTTGTTTTTTGAAATGCTGGTTAAATGCTATGTTTCATCAACAGCACAAACATACAGTGGTCCTGAGAAATATTACCTTTGACATTGGCCAGGTTATCCTGCTATGGTAATAGAGTAGACAATACTGCCAACAACTCAATGTCAAGTGTCAGGCAATGGTTAACTAACCTGACAACCCTGAGGACTAATGGCCTTGAGTGCCGAAGTGGAAGGGTGATGGTCCCAAGTGGATTAAATCCCACTTGAATTGATCTTGATAGAGGGCAGCAGCTTCATCAACACTGGCCTGGGGCTGATGAGGCCTTTGCTGCCTGTGGCAGAACACCAACCTTGGTACTATATCACATATGAAACTTGAGTAGGCAACACACATGTAAAACATAGGCCAGAATCCTGTTAGTAATCCCAGCTAGAGGAGATCCATTTCAAAAAGTAACATGTAGGACTGGATCAGTGGTACAGGGGGCATGCTGCAATGTGGAAGGCAGATGAAAGGCCACTGCATTATATTCTCAGAACAGTCTTCATGGCTGATCACCATGATGATGATTGCCTATATTCAGATTCACATACAGCAGCAGCAGAAGATTGGTCCTATTCCTGGATTGAGAAAGAACGTGTCTTGTCATTCTACCACCTACCATTTGATACCATGTGCCTAGTAAAGATAGGAGCCTCAGAAGAGTCTGGGCTTTGAATTTCTTTGCTTTTGTCAGCCTCATTATTAGACTCTGGATGTTATTAAAATGCTGCTCTTAATCTGCTAATAATCTTTCCACTCCTCTATCTCTGCCACATGAACTTTAGAACATTGTGAAATATTTCTGTAGTTAACATGTTTTTCCTCAAGTTCATTGATCAAACATTAGTACATTTTAATGTTATAAATAATTGAAGAGCTTTCATTTCTCAGTGTTAAAATTACATTTTCTCTTCTGCCTTTTAAACCTAGAACAAGGGGAAAGCATAATTTCATCTATAAAAGGTGGAAGAATGCAAGAAACTTTGCCTTACTCTTGTTACGTGATGTTCTCTTCATTTGCACTTTGATTCCCAAGGAAATGGAAAGCCTGACTTGCAGAGGCTTTCTGCAGAAATCTTCCACCAGCTTCTTGTCAAAGGGAACCACCTACTCCCTGGGAGTCTTTGAAGTGTAGGTGGAAGTAAAGGGAAAATATTTGAAATCAGACACATGTTGTGGGCCTATCATAATTTTGAAAGGGACTAAAACAATGCAAGGAGCTTAAAGTGCATCATAAATGCTGCCCTACCTCTTGTGTGTCCAGTTTTCTGGTGAATATTTAGTATCTCTTTCTTTCGCATCTCTCCAATTAAGGTCCTGTTGTGTATAATTCATATTTGGGAGGATACAGAAAATGGAAAGGTTAAACAACTCATTTAGAAGACAGAACCTGCCATGGCAGTAATAAATTGGACTGATAAAGAACAACTAATTGATAAAAGATGGCTCACATGTACATAGATGTTGTTGTTATAGTAATTTATCAATTATCTAGTTGTTGTTTTATGGTATTATGGCAAAATGTATTACAATAATTATTTATGTGCTTCTTGAATCACCAACTGAGGCATTCAGCTTTGGTAACCATACCAAAAGTTGATTGATGCTGGCTGTGGCAGAACACCAACCATTGGTACTGTATCACATATGTTGAGTAGGTAACACACATGTAAGACATAGGCCAAAATCCTGTTGGTAATCCCAGCTAGAGGAGATCCATTTCAACAATGGAACTTATGTAGACATTGACTGCCTTAGTTGGGACTAGTAATGGGCTTAGGCCAATGTGACTAAAATCTAGACATCATCTATATGCTGTAAGTGCCACCTCACATATAGCTTCCTTTTCCACTATAATTTTGTCTCAATAAGCCTCTTTTCTAAACTTCTTTTGATCATTTAAAATTATATTCATCAGTTATAGAACTATAAGTTGAATTCAAATGAAGCTTAGAAATATAGTGTCCAAAATCCTATTGTTGTTCATGTATGTTATGTGTAACTTGCTGAAATACACTGTGGCTAATGGATGGGGCTTCATCTCTTTTTCCCAATGACCAGGTTGATAAACACTCTATAATTTTGGCCAGTGCATTTTATTCAGATAGGAATACATGAGAGAAAATAAATATAGTTGATTTTGAATGAAATATGGAGAGAAAGGAAAGCTACTTTTAAGCTGTTTTTTTTCCTTTTGCATAAGGCAGGGCTTTTTTCAATCATAACATCTGTCTCAGTAGTACAAAACCCTACTTAAACATATGTGTAGAAAATATTCTAAAACTGGAACACTTGCCACACTCCGAAATTGCTATACATTGATATAAAGATGCTTGCTTGCTAATAAGTATGAAAATTGGCACCAGTGTGCAGGCTGTGAGTTCTGGTAAGATCATAAGTGGAGCCTAGTCATGAAATGAATATCCTTGCCTTGTTCCCCCAATCAGATTTTGGATTCCAAAGCTATCTCAATCGCCTCACTATAATCATTTCCAGCTTCATCCTGCAGCTGGATTTGCCACTGAACTGAATCAGTATTATGGATAGTGATGAGCAAACCTTATGCTTCCAGCTTCTCGACAAGTCTTTCAACCAGATGCATATCCAAAGCTTATCAAAACTTGCTCATCCCTTTTCAGTGCCGGGAATTTCATGAGAACAAGATCCCAGGAGACATTTCTTCTCCTTCCTGGCCCAGGCTGAGTGGAAAAATATTGTGAGAACAGCAAATCAAATATTCTGAATTTGTTTGACTGCTGAGAAAGATTTGATTGCTGAGAAAGAAAAAGCAGGCCTCCTGAACAATCACTTTTTTGCTCAGTGTGCAGGGTTATATTTTTTATTCATAATAAAAACCACTCAGATAAAGTTGCTTGAAAATTAGAATGGAAATAATGAATCTGCCTGCCACATGACCACGGAAACGTCTGCAGAAGCAGACAACGATGGCTCTTTGGCTTTGAAACAGAGATAAGCACAGAACCCTAGAGTCGAATATGAATGGCTTTCAAGCAAGGGAAACCTTTACCTTTATCATGGCAAGACACATCGAGGAATTTTAAAGCCTCTTGAAATTCCTTGCCTCCCACCAAGATTGAAACAAACAGCTCTTCCTCCTCCACTATAAGGACTTTGCAGTTTGCCTGAAGAGTTTCTACTATTCTTTCCTTTTGAAAAACAACACACATGCACACAGAAATGGGAGCGGGAAGGAAAGAAGTGAAAACAGAAGGAGTTCAATCCACCTGGTACTTAATGTTCTTAAGCACAGCAGCCAGTTTTGGGGGGTAGTTCACACACTGGTCATAATTGCACAACTGTAGAAATAACAAAATTGTGTGTAAAATTTTGACATTAAAAATTGCCTCAACACAACCTGAACAGTCGCTAATGGATTCTATGAAAGATATCAATAAATGTCTTAACATTGCTGGTGAGAAATAAAATGTTTTAGTCTATCGTCCTTGGGTAGAAGAACAAGACAAGTGGAGATTTACCTCTCTGTGCCCCACCGTTCATTGCCTCTCTGACATCACAAAGGCTTTATTCTTCACATCACAAGGGCCTACCTCCTGGTTTCAGGTTTGACCCTACTATCTCAAGGAATATTTTGCTGCTCCCTTGGCAATCCTGTTCTCTCAAAATAGAAATGTGCTGGGCCAAACTCTGAGGGGCTGACTGACACAAATGTATAAAGGATAGGAACCACAATTGAACATTCATCTTTGCTTTCCTAAACAATGGATTACAAAATACATTTCCATTACATATAAGCTTGGTGGCATAGACCCCGGCTTTCATGGGAAATTCTGGTTTGGTGTAAATTGTGATTAGTACTCACAACATGCTCTACATACGATCTTCCAAGTGTTGCTATGCCAAATCTAACCACCGAGACTTCTAGCCACCTCAGTCAAATTTCCTGTCTTCCTACAAAAACAAGACTGCAATTTCAATTTCCTTGTGTTCCCCCCCCCCATCTTTTTGTCCCATTTTTATGTGCAGGGCATTGTAACACATGCACACAGCTTAGAGTTTCTTCTGCCCTTGTGAGGTAAATCTTGTACATGAAATTGTAATAAACCTCCACAGAATGGCATTGCTTCCGGAAAAAAATACCATAAAACTTCTGAGAAATCCTGTGAGGTTTCCTGACAAATTATTCAGGAAAATCTTGCTGTGAGAAGAAATTTGGATTGCCCCTACTCCTGGTTGTTATCAGTAGTTTAAGGCTAGTGAATGAACTATGGGTTGTAAAGACTATCACTCTCTCTGGAAGAGGCTGCTTCCCTATGGCTCAGATATCAGAACTACTGCTGGCAAAATTGCATACACAACAATTAATTAGGAGAAATGTTTGAAATGTGCAGTTTTAAATGTTTAAGGAAAGCAAGTATTTGGGATTGAGGTTGGAGTGAGGAATGTTTAAAGTCACATTTCTGCCTCAAGTCACGTTCTCTTGAAATGATTTTTCCAAATAGGTGCATGATTGTTCAGGCGGCTATTATATGCAGCTGATATGTCACATAGTTTGGTTTTGAGATTTTACCATATTCTACACCAGGTTCTTATTTCAAGATTTTTTTTAACAACTTGTTATATGGTTGTATCAAATCTTGCACTCTTATTCTTGCCCTTTCCCCTCAAGTAAATGTTTAATATCAGTGAGCAATGCAGCTCTCATAGTCACTTATGATATTCTTTATCAAACGTGAGATTCTGACAAGCATTTCTTTATACAACTTGCCATATAACTCCTTATTCACTGCTAATATGAGACAAAGCATGAAATTTAATTGTTTACCATGTCTAATAATATGAGTTTATAAGATTTGTCTGTAATTTAAGGACTGAAAGAAGAGAGATTTTAAGTTGAAAGACTTACAGTCTAATACTTGTGCTTAAGCCAATTGATTTTAATTGAATATAGTCTCACTATCTCAGTTGGGTTGTGGATCAGGCTTGTCATTTCTGTTGTAATGGAAAAGATCGTCTGGAATGATTTAAGGTCATTGAGCATTACAAGATAACATCCATCTTTGGTCTTGCCCAACTTTGTGACATGTTATTAAGTATGATTTCACATCCAATCACAAACACATTCAAGAGATAGGCAATACATTTGAGCTAAAAGTTAAAGTTGTTCCTCCTTTGGAATGGAAGAGTTGGTAAATCTGTTCTTTGTTGTATTAAATATAATGTACTGTATTTTGGAGGCATCATTTGATATGAAAAGTTGACTATAAAATATGAAATAGCCAGAGATTTTTGGCTGATTTCAATCAGAGAACCAGCATTTTGCTCTGGGTGGATACAGAGAAAGCTTAGGAAATTTACTTTGTTGGCGTACAGCAGGGATTCTCAACCTGCAGCCCGTGGGCCATTTCATGTGGGGGGCCTGCCTCCACCACACCAGGAAGTGCCATGTGATGGAGGAAGGGCAAAGTGGCCATCCGGCCCCCAAAGCTGTCAGAGGGAGCATGACCTGGCCCCCAGATTAAAAAGATTGAGAACTCCTGGCATACTGCTTCGAAAATTCCCCAGCCATTGGTCATGCTAACTGGCAAATCCTGAACTCTGTATTCTGAAAACTACCTTTTCCAAATTCCAAGCACAGATAGACATTTACATACTAATATTTTAGAGTGCCATTGATGATGGGGGAATGACAGAGTTATCAACCCTTATAGATGTAGATAAAACAGCTAAGAACAAGGTTCCCAACCTTTTCAAGCCGGGGGCTGGGTCATGCTCTCTCAGTCAGCATCGAGGACTGGATGGCCATTTTGCCCGGCCTGTATGATGGGGGTGGATATTTTGTCCCAACAGCTTCAAATGGGTGATTTTGTTTCTTGAATGCCCTTGGAGGTGTGGGGGACCACATGAAATGGCACCATGGCCTGCAGGCCTGGCTAAGAAATTCCCCTGAGTCTTGACTGACTATCAGTGGTGTGCTGGCCCACAGGGATACAGGGACTCATCCCGGTGTTCCCCAACAACTGGCACCCCCCAGAGGCAGGCAGAGGTAATGGGAATGTATGGGATTTCTCTTTTTTTCCAACCTCCCCAATAGGCGCCCACATCACTTACTGTCCACCGCCCTCCCAAGGTGCCCAGCACACCCCTGCTGACTATCCCATTCAGAACTAATAGGCTCAGAAAGAAAAGAGAAGGGCAAGGTTATTTGTATGTTTGGATGGTTAGAAAACCAAAGCTGGAGCAGGTGTTGAGACTGCAGGTCTTCTCAAGCAACCAAGCTGGAGGATACCTACACTATATGATAATGTAATAAAATAGGGCAACAATCCATTGCATTCCAGATCATTCCTCAGCATTCCGTTGTTGCTCTTCATTGACTCCAAGATTATGTTTCATCTTTTCTGAGGTCTCATCACAAAACCGCACTGTCCTGTGCTCACAGAGAGAAGCACATTACTGTAGATGAGCAGGAAAGGGGCTACATCTCAAAATTCTACGAGCATCTCAATATTAGGGCTTTTTCTTGAGTTTCAATCTTGGCAAAGGCACATTTATGCTATAGTGTTTGTGGAATTGAAGTGAAAGCTTTGAGGTCAATGGAGAAAATGTTGTTCACACAAGAACTTTATTTGCCCATTGACTCTCCTGCGTCCAGAAGCTGTGCTGTACTGAGTCACGGAGGGAGGGTTACTTATGTCAGCTAACTGGGGAAAGAGAAGAAACTAAGAATTGATAAGAACTGGAGGAGATCTTCTCCTCTAAAGTTAATTATAGTATAGGCCAGAACAATTCTATTTGTTTCCTATGATGGTGCAAGTGTAGTGGTATAAATCACAGTACTGAATTGCTACAAGTTAATGAGTTGCACACTAAGTTACACAATTGATGTATGATGAAGAAAACATAGGTAACTCATTAAGTAGCAACAATTCACTGCTGAGAGTTATGTTGTTGAACATACAGTAATGCCTCATACAAAGTCCGCTTCGTAGAACATCGAATTCATACAACATTGCCTAATTCCTTGAAAAAAGTTGCCTCGTACAAAGTCACTGTGACTTTGTATGAGGCATTGGGGTTTTCCCAGGTTGCATTGTGCCTGGACAGTATAAAAGGCAGGACACATGCGTGCATTGCTCTTGTGGGTTTTGCATGAGGCGAAGAGTGTTTAGAAGTGGTTTTGAGCGTGACTTTGGATTTTTTTAAAAAAATTCATCAGAATGTTTAGAAGCATTTCTGGGATTTTTGCAGCATTCTTCAGGTTCTTGGACAAACAGGGTTGTTTGACATGTTTTTGCAATGTATTTAGCCTTTAGACAATAATTTCTGTAAGTTCTGTCAGTTTCCTGTCTGTTTCCTTGTCTTTGCCCTGAAGTCTGTGCTGTTACAGAACAACGTATCTCTATGGAAACGAAGTTGTATGAGGCATTGCGGCAAGGATTTTGCATGCCTTATACAAAGTCCAAATCCGTATAAAATCCAAACTTGTGGAAGCAAGTTTGGACGTTGTATGAGGTATCACTGTACCAGCATAAATAATCAACAGGATTTTGGCCATGATGTTCAGTGAACTCATTGTAAATGGGTATATGCTCCATGGGAACAGAGATGATTGTATGTTTGTGCATCTGTGTGTGAGTATCTGTTGTGTTCTAAGGGTTTTACCTTCCACATGGATCACAATGTATCTGAACCAATGTAACCTTGCCTATAGCAACAATGTAACCTTCAGCTGTATCATATGAACCCTGAATGAGGACGCGAGCTAATGTCCACCAGCTGGCAGCAGCGAGCGTCCAAGCTCTATTGGTCCGATCTCATCAAAGGCAGCAGCGCGGGAAGCTTTCCCGCCACTACCTACACCTGGACAAGAAGGGCGTGACTCGCAATGACGTCACGCAGGCAGTAGCCAATGGGCTACAATGGCACCACGTTCAAATGTATTACCACTGTATATAAAGAGCTATCGATCCGCCATTACCTCATGTTCCCTCTGTCCACGATGCAATAAACCTGAGTTAACCCAGCCCGAGGCTGTGTCCTGTGTCTTGGTTTTCATACACCAAATTGGCGACGAAGGTGGGATGATGGATTCCCAAAGTGCCAGGACACAGAGCGGGTTCAATATTACCAAGCCGCAAGACTGGACCATCTTTAACATGGATTTCAAGGCGGCATTGGTGGAACTCAAAGTCAAAGACGACGAGGAAAGGAAGAGGGCCATCCTCACCCGAATGCTGGGTGTAGAGACCAAGCGGACGCTGGTGGGCATGATCGAACCGAAGACGTTGGACGACTTCAAAACCGACGACATACTGAAGTTGCTGCGTGAGCGTTTCCAACCCTCGAAGGCAATGTTTCCGGCTAGGAGTGCGTTTTGGAGGCGAGTTCAAGCGCCGGATGAGTCGGTAGAGGCGTTCGTGGAGGCCCTGAGGGTAGCCGCCGTTCCCTGCAAGTGGGACAACCTGGAGATGATCATGAGGGACGTCGTGCTGTGTGGCCTGAAGGACAAGGAAGTGCAGCGCCGCCTGATGAACAGGGAACCGCCACCCACGTTGGCTGAGGTCGTAGAGACCGCGGAATCCGCGGAGTCCACGAATGCGGGAGTGGACGAAATACACGAGTGGCGTGAGTGGCGTCCTAGGGCCAGCAAAGCGGAAAGCTCGGTGCGTGGCAAGTCAGGACAACCGGTGCACGCGACTCGACGAACCTCGAGGTCCTCTACAGATGGCAGCGACGGCGAAGAGGTACAGAAGGTCCGGAAAGGGGGGCGCCGCTGCGATGGTTGCGGGGCGGCCCACGAGCGTGCGAAGTGCCCTTTCAGGAAAGCCGAATGTTACAGCTGCGGCCGGCGCGGGCACATCGCCAGGGCATGCAGAAATCGGAAAGAGGGCCGGAGGCAGTCGAAAGACCGTTCGGCCAGACCGGACCGTCCAGCGAGACCCCAAGATGGCGCCCGACCCACGAGGAAGCAGGACGGCGTGGGCCGCGTCTCGGACGGCAGTGAGGACGACACTGTGTTCAGCATGTCCGCGGGACAAAACCATTACTTCATTGAGGTAATAGTACAAGGGGCCCCCGTTAGGATGGAGATTGACTCGGGGTCCTATTATTCCATAATTCCCCAGAAAGAGTTCTTGAAGATCGACCCCCAAGCGCGGCCCAAGCTTAAGACTCTGAGGTCCACGCTACGAGACGTACAAGGGAACAGCATTCCAGTGCTGGGGGTCGGGAAATTTCGGGTTCACTATAAAAGACATTCCGCAGAACTCCCGTTAGTCGTTCTCAAAGGGGGGAATTGTAGCCTCCTAGGGACGCAGTGGTTTCAGCCCTTGGGTTTGTTCATAGGGGGGGTGCATGCCGTGGGCGCGGATCCGATACAAGCGGTGTGTGACGCGCACCCCACCGTGTTTGAAAAAGGACTTGGAAAGTTCAAGGGACCCCCTGTAGCCTTCGACCTAGACCCGGAGGTCCGCCCGATAAGACTCAAACCGCGCAGGGTGCCTTTCGCACTAAAGGACAAAATAGAGGCGGAACTGGACAAATTGGTGGGCCAGGGGATTCTTATTCCTGTTGATTCCGCGGAGTGGGAAACTCCAATCGTAACAGCACTGAAGGCTAACGGGGAGGTGCGCATTTGCGCTGATTATAAGTGTACAATTAACAAGGCGATTCGCCCTAATGCATATCCGGTGCCAGTGGTCAGCCACCTTTTGGCCAGGCTAAATGGGGGAAAGTGTTTCGCTAAGCTCGATCTGGCACAAGCCTATCAGCAACTCCCCGTAACTCCCGCCACGGCCGCGGCACAAACGATAGTCACACATAAAGGAGCGTTCCAGGTGTCGCGGTTACAGTTCGGCGTGAACTCGGCACCCGGCCTTTTTCAGTCGCTTGTGGAACGCCTCCTGAAGGGGCTGGAGGGGGTGTTGCCTTATTTTGATGACGTATTGATAACAGGGGGGAGTGAGGCCGAACTGGCAAAGAGATTGGATAAAGTGCTAACTGTGTTCGAGAAAGCGGGGCTGAGACTGAGGAAGGACAAATGTGTTTTTTTCGAAACCGAGGTCGAATTTTTAGGGTTTCGGATCACACCTGAGGGTATTAAGCCGTCCAAATCCAAGGTAGCAGCCATTAAGAAGGCCCCTCGCCCCACATCCAAAACCGAACTTCAGTCATTCCTGGGGCTCCTCAATTTCTACCATACATTCCTCCCGCGGAAAGCCTCCGTGGCTGAACCGCTGCATCGGTTACTTAAGAAGGAGGAGGCATGGATGTGGGGTGACGAGCACGAGAAGGCGTTCAACGAACTTAAGCAACTTTTAACATCGGACGCAATCCTTACACACTTCGACCCCAAACGGCCGGTGGTCTTAGTCTGTGATGCATCACCGGTGGGGGTGGGGGCGGTGCTTTGCCACGTGTTGGATGACGGTCGGGAGGCCCCAGTGGCGTTTTACTCAAGGTCCCTGTCCCAAGCAGAGCGGAATTACGCGCAAACCGACAGGGAGGCATTGGCAATAGTAGCGGGGACCAAAAAGTTTCACGATTTTCTGTATGGCCGCCCATTCAAAATCGTGACGGATCACAAGCCCCTGTTAGGGATTTTCACGGCAGGCAAGCCCACGCCGCAGATACTGTCCCCGAGAATGTTGCGATGGGCCATTTTTCTTAACGCGTACCAACACGAGTTGGAGTACCGGCCTGGAAAGGAGATCAGCCATGCTGATGCGCTGTCGAGATCCCCTTTGCCCTTGACGGACGACCAAAAAGCCAGAATAGGAAGAGACCGCCAGGTGTTGCTAATCGAGGTTTTAGACGAACCCCCAATAGTACCAGCCGATATAGCCAGGGCGACAGGCAAGGACAGAACGCTGGCGAGAGTCAGCTCATGGGTGCAGAAAGGGTGGCCAGCATCGTCCCCAAGCAAGGAATTCGACCCATTCTTTCGGAAGAAGCTAGAGTTGTCCCTAGAAAGGGGGTGCCTGTTGTGGGGCCAACGGGTGGTGGTCCCAACACCCATGCGGCCGAGGGTTCTCAAACTGCTGCACGTCAGCCACCCGGGCATCGTTCGCTCAAAAGCGCTGGCCCGCAGTTACTTTTGGTGGCCACAGCTGGACGAGGACATTGAGCACATGGTCGGCACTTGTGAGGCGTGCCAGGGGTCCCGACCAGAGGCAGCCCGGCTTCCGCATAGGGAATGGGACACAGCAAGGGGGCCATGGTCCAGAGTGCACGTAGATTTCGCTGGCCCTTTCCGAGGAACCATGTTTCTCCTGGTAGTGGATGCATTCTCAAAGTGGCTGGAGGTCATTCCGGTAAAGAGCACATCCTCCACCACTACAATTAACCAACTACGGAGGGTCTTTTCAACGTTCGGGTTACCCGACACTTTAGTCAGCGATAACGCGAGTTGCTTCACCTCCTCAGAGTTCGGGGCATTCATGGAGGCGAATGCCATTCGGCATGTCACGTCCGCGCCGTTTCACCCGGCCACGAATGGCCAAGTGGAACGGTTGGTGCGTACAACGAAGGAGGCGCTTCGGCGCATGGGCCCCGGGGACCTGAACCACCAAGTATGTCAGTTCTTACTAGCGTATAGGGTGACCCCCTTAGCGTCAGGTTACTCGCCGGCAGAGCTATTGATGCGGCGGAAACTGACTACACTCCTGTCCAGGCTGGACCCCACAAGAATTGAGGATAAGGGAAAAAACGTGGGGCTGGCAGTCTCGAAAGGGTTCGCCGCCGGCGACCCTGTCCATTGCAGGAACTATGCCAGCGCGGGGCCAGCCTGGGTGCCGGGGACGGTTGTAGAACAGACGGGGCCAGTGTCGTACCGAGTCGAAACCCACACCGGTCTCCTCTGGAGGAGACACGCAGACCAGCTGAGGCACCGAGTCAGTGGGCCAGTCAGTGAGGATCCCCAACAAGATTCAGCGTTAGGGTTCTCCCCCACCCGCGTAACCCAAGGGGGAGACAGCGGCGGACAACAGTCCCAAGCAAGGGGGGAAGGAAGAAGCAGCGGCCCCGACTCATATCCTTTTGATAAACCAGTTCCGTCAGAGGCCGGGGAAGGGGGAGAGGAGTTCGCGACCGCTGCCCCCGAATGGACTTTAGATTTTGATTTAGCGAGCCGGGGGGGTTTTCAGGAGTGTTCCCCCACCCATCCAAGCGAGAAGAGGGGGTTTTCGTTAGCCCCCAGTGCCCCCGGTTCCTCCCCAAATAAGAGCACACCTCCCAACAACGCCGCAGAGCCGCGGCAAGTCACTAACGAGTCTCCCTCTCAAATTACAGGACAGGAAACCAGGGGACAAAGAGAAGGTAGCAAACCCGGGGAGAGGCAGCCCGCATCGAGACCCCAGCGTGTTCGAAACAAGCCATCTTGGCTGAGAGATTTTGTCTCCTAGGAGGGGGAGTGTCTGGAAGCATGGGCCCGAGACGTTGTCTCGTCCTAGGGGGGAGGGATGTTGTGTTCTAAGGGTTTTACCTTCCACATGGATCACAATGTATCTGAACCAATGTAACCTTGCCTATAGCAACAATGTAACCTTCAGCTGTATCATATGAACCCTGAATGAGGACGCGAGCTAATGTCCACCAGCTGGCAGCAGCGAGCGTCCAAGCTCTATTGGTCCGATCTCATCAAAGGCAGCAGCGCGGGAAGCTTTCCCGCCACTACCTACACCTGGACAAGAAGGGCGTGACTCGCAATGACGTCACGCAGGCAGTAGCCAATGGGCTACAATGGCACCACGTTCAAATGTATTACCACTGTATATAAAGAGCTATCGATCCGCCATTACCTCATGTTCCCTCTGTCCACGATGCAATAAACCTGAGTTAACCCAGCCCGAGGCTGTGTCCTGTGTCTTGGTTTTCATACACCAAAGTATCTCAGATCACAGTACATCTTTTAAATATTAATCAGAAAATTTGGAAAGCTTTATTGTAAAGATGACAAATGCTAGTTTTCCTCAAGGAAAGGTTGCATGCAGGATGTGCCAGCTCATACTTATCGATTCAACATGGTGACTGTGAGCTGCACTTTTAATGAGGGAAATAAAACATTTTCTTAATTGGCTATAAAAGGGTATACAACACAGAGTTACAGAAAAATTAGGCCCCATGGTTATCTGCTCTGTAATGATGCCACGTCTTAGTGGATATCATTTTCATTGGTTCCAAAAATTGAAACATTTGTTCACATTATTGGCAACCAAAGTTTCATGTGAGTTTGAAATGAAAGATTGCACTAGAGGGAGAGAGAAAATGCAGGAAAACAATTGGCACCTCCTATAAATCATAGAGTGAAATTCCTGAATGTCAAGTGGCTAAGACGCTGACTGGGAGGCGGAAGGTCAGCAGTTCAATTCCCGAGTACTACAGGACGGAATGAGCTCCCGTCTTTGTCCCAGCTCCTGCCAACCTAGCAGTTCAAAAGTAAGAAATTTCAAGTAGATAGATAGGGACCTCTTTGGTGGGAAGGTAACAGCATTCTGTGCACTCCGGTGTCTAGTCATGCCTGCCACATGACCATGAAAATGTCTGCAGAAGCAGTCAGTGCTGGCTCTTCGGCTTTGAAACAGAGATGAGCACTGAACCCTTGAGTTGGATTTGACTGGCTTTCAAGCAAGGGAAACCATTACCTTTACTGAAATAAACATCCATTTCATCTCAGAAGGCAATTTCTTCTCTTACAAACATTCCAACTTGTAGGGCTTGTGAATGGGTGCCGGGGTGGGGGTGGGGGTGCTGTTCTAACCACTTCCTGATTCGCAATGGTCATGGAAGTGGAGAAGGCCATACCAGATGGACTGGCTGTGAAGGTGGACCTTGATAATATCCTCAAGGCTGCAACAGTCCATTGCAGTCCCAGTGTTAAATCCTGCATGTCTCATTTCATATGTGCCACAGGAGCACAAGCTGGGATCGACCTTAAACAAATTCATGCCAGTGGCAGTTTCCTGCTTACCTTGGAAGGAAAAGACGGCCCCGGACCAGCCAGCCTACAAGACCAGGTCTCCCAGCACCCTGGGGCAGGAAAAACTGAGATTAACAGTTGCAGCTGACGATGACCCTTGCATCCATGCAAGACAAAAGCTTAGACTGCTTAAAGAGAAGGGGAAAGAATGTAGTCGACATTTGGACTATAATGATGTTGCCAGAGATTCCTGAACAATCTATATAATCTATATGATTATTGCCTGTTGAACTGGACTGATTCAAATGGGTAGACTTTTCTTTCACTTCATTTAAAAAGAATTGACTAAAATTAGCAATTGTCTTGATAATTAGGAGAAAACAAACTTGATTTCTAAGAAATTCAGTAGTAGAAAAAGTGCAAGGAAAGGTCCTGATTTTCTCACTCCTGCTTATAATGCATATTCAACCTATTAAAATGATGTAACTTTGGGATCCTTGGAGTTATGAACAAGTTTTAAAGAAACATGAAGGAAAACTGAAAGTAACTGAGACACAAAAAAGTTTGGTAGGTAGGATGGGAAAGATATTGCAGCAAAAAATAGAAAAGCAACTTAGATTCTTAAACAACTTCCACATTTTATGATGTACCATTAAAAACAGAGATAAGGAAACAATTTTAAAATATATGATGTCCAGAGTATCACTTTAAAACTTTACAGGGCTACACAAAATGTGAAATAAGCTTTTATGATTGAAGAGTAATTCAAAAACCAATTCCAGTAAAAACACAGCTTGGCAAAGGATTTCATCATTTTTCTTCATTAGAGCAGCGTTATATTAGAGAAACATGTAAAATGAAGGCATGAGAATACATTTTCTGCAATGATTGATCTTTATGTATGACACAGAGTATCTTAGGTTTCCCCCTAGAGTGAAAGTCCTATTTAAAGACCCATCCAATGATATCCTTAGAAATTATTCAAGATATGACACCAAATTACCGGAGAGATTAAATCAGTTATTTGACCAGCATGCTTGTCAACCTGTAGGCAGCTTCGGCTTCTGTTGTCAAGCATTCTAGATTGGTCAGGACAGCCCTGCTTCCCCAGAGCATAACCTTAGTGTGGGGAAAATAATCACAAAAGACCTTCCAAAAATGTGAAAAAGCAGGATTCCAAAATGCATCAGCCAAGACTGTGTTGTTTTGAAAATCTATTTTTTAAAAACTCTGTCAAGTGATCAATCTGTAATAATTAGTTTTATATTTTGTTACCTACTATATGTTGTATTATATCCCAATTTCTGTGGAATAAGTAGAACTATTTGCTTTTTCTTTAAAAACAATAGGGAGAGATTGTTGCTTTTCAGATTCATTGGATGAGGAAAGCTTGTTGTAATGTCTTTGAGAGTAGTTGTGAGATACAACCTTGTATCCCCATGGAGTAATAAAACATGTGATGGAATGCCTCCAATTTGTTACTGCCCATGTCCAAATCCATCAATGGTATCACCATAATATATAGCTTCTAGTATAAGACCCTCCCATCTTTATAATTCAGGTCAAGAGTGCCAGAAGAATTATGGACAGAGATGAGGGACATCATGCAGGAAGCAGCAAAGAAAACCATACCAAAAGAAAAGAAGAGTAAGAAAGCAAAGTGGTTGTCTGATGAGGCTCTTAAAATAGCAGAGGAAAGAAGGAACGCAAAAGTCAAAGGAGAAAGGAAAAAATACAATCATTTGAACACAGAATTTCAAAGAAAAGCAAGGAGAGATAAGGAAAACTATCTAAAAGAACAGTGCAAAGAAATGGAAGAAAACAACAAAAGAGGCAGAACCAGAGATCTTTTCAAAAAAATCCGGGAAATCAAGGGAACATTTAAAGCAAAAATGAACATGATAAGGGACAAAGACGGAAAGGAGCTAGCTGATGCAGAAGAGATTAAGAAAAGATGGAAAGAGTACACAGAGGAACTCTACAAAAAGGAACTCAACACTCCTGATAGTCACAATGATGAAGAAATTGAACCTGAGCCAGACATCCTGGAGAGTGAAGTCAGAAAGGCCCTAAAGAGCACTGCAAACAACAAAGCTAGTGGAGATGATGGTATCCCAGTTGAATTTTTCAAAGCTCTAAAAGATGATGGCATCAAATTACTGCATTCAATATGCCAGCAGATTTGGAAAACAAAACAGTGGCCACAGGACTGGAAAAGATCAGTATATGTTCCAATCCCAAAAAAGGGCAATGCCAAAGAATGTTCAAATTATCGAACAATTGCGCTCATCCCACACGCCAGCAAGGTGATGCTCAAGATAATACAGGATAGACTTCAGCAGCATGTGGAAAGAGAATTACCAGAGGTGCAGGCTGGTTTCAGAAGAGGCAGGGGGACTAGAGACCACATTGCCAACATACGTTGGATCATGGAGAAAACAAAGGAATACCAGAAACAAGTTTATTTTTGCTTTATTGACTACACTAAGGCATTTGATTGTGTGGATCACAACAAGATGTGGCAAGTGATTAAAGAGATGGGAATACCAGAGCACCTCATATGCCTCCTGAGAAATCTGTACATGAACCAAGAAGCAACAGTTAGGACAGAACACGGAATGACAGAGTGGTTTGGAATAGGAAAAGGAGTAAGGCAAGGCTGCATTCTGTCACCCTGCTTATTCAACTTATACACAGAGCACATAATGCGCAATGCAGGGATGGAGGAATCACAATATGGGATCAAAATTGCTGGGAGAAACATCAACAATCTGAGATATGCAGACGACACCACCCTAATGGCAGAAAGTGAGGAAGACCTAAAGAATCTCCTGATCGGTTTGAAGGAAGAGAGTGCAAAAGCTGGCTTGAGACTCAATATCAAGAAAACCAAGATAATGGCAACAGGCCCGATCAGTTCCTGGAAAATAGACGGGGAAGAAGTAGAAGCAGTGACAGATTTTACGTTCTTAGGATCTAAGACCACTGCAGATGGAGATTGCAGCCATGAAATAAAGAGGCGGCTGATTCTAGGGAGACAAGCCATGAGAAACCTGGGGAACATAGTGAAAAGCAGAGACATCACCTTGAAAACAAAAATTAGAATAGTCGAAGCAATGGTATTCCCAGTGGTAATGTACGGATGTGAGAGCTGGACAATTAGGAAAGCTGAACGCAGAAGAATAGATGCCTTTGAAATGTGGTGTTGGAGGAGAGTTTTGAGGGTACCTTGGACAGCGAGGAGAACAAATAGGTCAATCTTAGAAGAAATCAACACTGACTGCTCATTGGAAGGTCAAATAGTAAAGATGAGGCTAAAGTACTTTGGGCATCAAATGAGAAGGGAGGATTCACTTGAGAAGGCCGTGATGTTGGGAAAGGTGGAGGGCAAAAGAAGAAGGGGGAGGCCAAGGATGAGATGGATAGATGGTATTGTAGACACAATGGGCACAGAGCTGGGAGGACTGAGGGGGATGGTGGAGGACAGAGGCGCCTGGAGAACGATGGTCCATAGGGTCGCAAAGGGTCGGAATCGACTGTGCGACTGAACAACAACAACTACCTGAAAATATATATCTTTCTTTAAGAACTCCCATGTATATTAAGATCCTCAGAAGAGTGCCTTCTCTTGGTCCCACTATATTCAAAAGCATGTCTAATAAAAAAATCAAGTGGCAATTTCCCCCCTGGGACTGCTCCCAGATTATGGAACTGTCTTTCTTAGGAGGTGGAGTTGGTCTCCTTCCCTCTTACTGGCAGCTAAAAACTTGCCTCTTTAGAGAGGGTGTTGGGACGTTAGTGGGCAACTGAGATTAACAGGTCTTTTAAGGTGTGTAGTTTTTAAATAATGTTTCTAAATATTTGTATGCTATACATTTAAATTTAATTTAATTTGGTTGATTTAATTAATCATTTATTTTTAAATGTGTGTGCACTGCCTTGAGTCCCTACTAGGAAAGAAAGGTAGGATAAAAACCAAATAAATAAATATGTTAAAGTGTCTACAAGTATATAAGTTATGCAACAAATGGTGATTTTGGGACAGGGGTAGGCAACCTATGGTCTGCAGGCCAGATCTGGCCCACAGCACCAAATAATCTGCTCTCCGCCCTCACTCCAATTGCCACAACCACTGCTGCTGCCGCAATCGGCTGTAGACTCATTTTCAACAGCTATAAATAAGTCCACAGCTGTCACAAAAGCATTTACAATAGCCTTAAATAGCGGGGTCGGGGGGCAACTGTAACCCTCAACTGTCTGAGGGAGAATGACTCAGTCCCGACTGGAAAAAGTTGGCAACCCCTGCTTTGGGATATGATAGTTAAAGAAGGGATAGAGAAATGATTCTGATGGAATGTCAGCATGGGACATGTGCAAAACAGGCTAAACTGAGCTGTGAAAAACCCACCTTTGTGTCCGTGTATGTGTAGTGAAGTTTCCATGTTGGCTTTGGGCAAGTAACACTCTCTTGGTCATGCAGAGATAAAATATTGCCGTGAGTATCATGGAGAAGTGGCAAACCATAAATGTTAACAAATAAGTAAAATGTAAGTTCCTGATAATGGTCAACTTATTTAATTTCCCCAAGTCTGTGCTGAGAGGAATTATGTTTTGGTATTTGGGCAATCAGGAACAAAAATGTTGACTCTCATGTATCATTAAATAAACATTTATACAAACTCTTGCTCTATCCTAAACTTCCCCCCAAGTTAATTCCCCTTTCAATAGGAAATTATATTTCAAGAAATATAATAAATGCTCATTCCTTTAATTTGAACATTCACTGTAATCTAATGTGAGTAAAAAGTCACTGGAGAGATGAAAAGGCAGCAGCCCCTTTAGGGCTAGTGTCACAGCTCAAGCAACAAAAGGGAAACCCTTGTTAATCCACTGGAAATATCATGTTAATAAATGAAAATGAGATAATGACTTTTGTGGCTAGCTGAATCTTGTCTAAAGCCTCTTATGAGCTTCGTGTGTCTCAATTAGGGACTCTGTTACATGTTTGGCTGCAGACTAAGTACAATAAAGAAAAGTTCAGCTGCAGGCCAAGCGCAGCAAAACAAAACAGAACAAGCAAGCAAGCAAACAGGCAGACCCAGTCCCAAACCTGGAATAAATAAATAAATGGCTTATTATTTTTACTTCTCTCTGAGTTGGCACACAGAAATGCCTCCTGTTTCAAGTAAAAACACCAGGGTTCCAGTAAATTTGTAACAGGAATTTCAAAATCATTCCCAAGGGTCAACACAACTTCAGTTTGCATTTTGTTACCCTTTGTGGATAAATCCGTAAATTGACCACTGTTCATTTCAGGAAAGTGATTAAATACATATTAAACAGTTTTTTGCCAGCCATTTTTTTTAAAAAAAATCCTAATTAGAGGAAAAGGTAATGGCAACAACAAAAGCTGCAGATGGATGTTAGATATATATCTCAAAATGAAGTACTCAAAGGATTTTTCAACCTACATTGGAGATCATGTTTCAATGATTTCAAAAGCTGGGCTATTCTATAAATTCGTAAATGCTAGTAGAACTTCTAGGTTCCAATAGATGATTCAGATAATTGGCGAGACCCCTAGCATTCTTTGATAATTTCCAAAATCTGCTACTGAAATCAATCACTATTATAATTCAAAAGGGAGATGATTATCAGCAGCCAGTAGGTGTGCAATAAGTATTGAAGTTCTGTACAAATTATTTTAGAAATTAAGTACAGAACTTCAATACTGGCTGACCATTGTTCCTTCTGTGTCAGATTAGAGGTGATTAACCAACCAATGCTGCCTATCTCACTCCAGTTGTACAAAAGAACTTTTTGAACATGGGCTTCCATAAACAGCCATCTCATGTGAACCGGCTTTCTAGTTTCATTATTTAGGCACTCTCTCCTCTCTTAGCTGCAATAAATATTCACCTCTGACAATCCTAGTCCTAGTGGCTTGCAGCAAATGTTGTCGAAATGGAACCGATGGGCCTGCTGATGGCAAAGATGAAATGGGAACCACCTCTGAGTGGTTGACCTCCCCCAATTCTTATCAGTACATAACATATTGGCAGCACACATACCCCCACCATCTATGGCCATCAGGATCGAATCCATTACCACCGAGGGGGCCACTATACCTTCCACCATCCCTGCCTCCCAAGTGATTGGTAACACCTGTGAAGGCATTGCTGGTGCCCCCAAGGTAACTCTCATTTGGCAAGTAGCTCCAATGAGCCGTAATACTGTCACCAATCCCAACAAAGAATCTGTCTCCACCCTTTGCCCGGGTTGGACACTTGGAGGAGCAAGTGATGACAATATTACTGGAAAAAAGACCATCAGGAATGCCCCTTTGCCATGGCCAGTCTGGGGAACAAGTCCACTGGAAACCCCCATAGCACTGGCACTCAAACCCAAGGAGGGGGACACAACCATGTTGTCCACTGAACCCATTGCCGCAGGCTCCTGTTGCTCTGTACTGTCCGAAGACGATTACCCCACAACTCCTACCTCGAAGCCCATTGCCTTGGTATGTCTTACTCCAGCCACGGTACCCTCCACGGGAGTTCCAAATAATCCCGCTGCCTCCAGAACCAAGAGTCTAGAATAGATCTCCACCAGGTGGTCTCTAACCCTTGCCAAACCTCCAATCCCACTCAGCCCACCTGATTTTGAGTCCAACCTGGGGGTGGACACAGTGGCCGGTAGCCCTGCCGCCTGCTCCAGCCAGGCCAAAACAGCCCAAAAGCCATGATCATCCTCCTCATCAGCAGAAGAAGCCAGAGGGCTAGGTGAAAACTTGGCTGGCCGTATGGATGGCCTCTTACCAATACCTTGACCTGCCCTCTTCTTGGGAACCATAACAGGCCGAACAGTGAGGAGCAACCACAAATGAAACCAAAAGTTCTTTAAAAACTAAACCCCCAAAACTCTGGATCCAAACTCCATCTCCGAATCCTCCTCACAGTGTAGCCTGCAGACAACTCATGTGGCTGTGGAGAAAATAATGGTTAATTATGTTAACTTTGGGCCACACCCAAACATGCCATACTTAACTGATTGGCCTTCTCTGATGGTCTGATATTCTTTCTTGGGTCGTGATTGGCAAATTGCATTCTGCTGGTGCAATTGCTTGGGTGAATGCTTGCCTTGGGGCTGAAAACTGGATATACAAACAGTTTAACAATATTCTTAAAATATCCCCCTAATTCCAATGTCTATTTCTGTAAAACTATGGTCTTTTTTTGCAGTCATCTGCAGCCAAGTTGCTGACATCCAACAGTACTGTTGTTGGCCACACAAGTCTTTTCTGGGCACTTCTAAATCATTCCAAATGAGAAACATTTAACTGGAAAGACTGGCACAGATAGCCAAGGCTGTGGCTGCTATCCCCGGAGCCCCGCCTCAGCGGGGATAAAAGGGGTGATACAGCCGGCCACCGGACACTGATGGACCTCGCCGCTGTCTCTCCCCGGCCCTTGTTGCCATTTTTTGGGTCCCGTCCATGGCATGGTACAATTTGTGCCGAGACTGTTACTTTGTTGGCTTGCTGAAATGTATGGACTTTAAATGAAAGATTTTTTCTTTTTTGTAATGTTGTATTTCTATGATGATATTTTGTAATGTTGTATATTTTATGATGATACTTTGTAATGTAGTAAAGGTAAAGGTAAAGGTTTCCCTTGCTCGAAAGCCAGTCATATCCGACTCTAGGGTGCAGTGCTCATCTCTGTTTCTAAGCCGAAGAGCCAGCGCTGTCTGCTTATGCAGACGTTTCCGTAGTCATATGGCAGGCATGACTAGACACCGGAGTGCACGGAACACTGTTACTTCCCACCGAAGTGGTCCCTATTTATCTACTTGCAATTTCTTGCTTTCGAACTGCTAGGTTGGCAGGAACTGGGATGAAGACGGTACTCATTTCCGTCCTGCAGTACTCGGAAATCGAACTGCTGACCTTCCGCTTCCCAGTCAGCGTCTTAGCCACTTGAGCCACTGCAGCAAGCAGTGTAATGTAATGTAGTATTTATGACTTATATGACTTTGTGATGTGATGTGTACTGTTCCTATTGAGATATGTAATGTTTGATTTGTTGTGAGCTGCCCTGAGTCGGCGTATGCTGAGTGGGCAGCATACAAGTCGAATAAATCAAATCAAACACTTTTCTTGCTTCGTTTCCTGATTCAGAAGGTGAGAACACAGATACTCTTGTGGAGATGCCACTCACCTGGTTGCACAACTAGACTGGGCAAAAACTTTAAGTATGTGGAATAAGCTATTTTAAATCCTTCTCACCTGGCTCTCTGTTGCTTCTGCCAAACAATCAAGGATGCTATTGATGTGAGCCATCTGCTGTGAGCAATTGAGGGCTTAGTGTAAATTAGTGAGCTGCACTCTTAGGCCTATTTTCTTTTTTTGATTTATTCTCTTTCTTTCCTTGTGTCTCACTATATTCATTTAATAAACATCTTCTCTTTATTTGGATTGAAGATTTCTGGCTACATCTATGGGGAAGCTTCTCTCCTGCCTAACTTGTTCTTCACAGTTTCCCACCAGGTAAACAGTAGTAATTTGGACTCACTGGTCCTAGCTGCTGTACCACGTTTATTCTGTGAGGAGGGCTATCCACATTGTTCTCCTCAGGCATCTGTTTTTTCTTATTCTTCACTCCTGGAGATGTTCAGTTTATGTTATGTTATAATTACTCCTATCTCCACAGAAAACAACATATCAAACAGATTCAACAGAACAGCATTATCTTTGTTGGTGGGGTTTGCCCCTGCCCTCAGATTATTATTTTTTGTTGTATAAAATAGATATAAAACTATCCTGAAAAAATAATGAACCACTGGAATTCATCAGTGAGGAAGTATACCAATTTTATAAATATTAATTAGTGTTTAGCATATGGAATAAATCCCACTGAAGAGATGGGGGAGAGGGGGAGAGGAATAGAGATGCACAGTGTTATAAACAAAGAACTGGTCAAAAACCAGGACAGGCAGTCTGACTATCTTCATATACTTTGTCTAAATGTTACCTCTTCACAATATAATGATGTTAATTTTCCCATTGTTTCTGGCATTTTATTTTTTAAAATGTAGCTCTTTAAGAGTCAAGTCATTTACCATTCATTCGGTATTCATGGGAAGAGCAGTGATTATAATGAATTCATTTGGTATTCATATGAATGTCACATGCATTCCCATATAAATACTACAGAAAATCTACTCTAAAGAAACTATCTCCTCCTTCCTCCACCAACCTTATCTTATTCCCTTTCTGTAGATAGTAGTAGTATTCTACAGCTTACCCCATAAGACTGAGAAAAGGAGACTTGCTCCCTTTCCTGGCTTGTTTATTTTTGTGGCACTGTGGCTAACCTGCAGTACAGCAGCCAAAAGTCTGCTCACAATCTGAGTTTGATCCCGATTGGCAGATTGACTCAGCCTTCCATCCTTCCAATGTTGGTAAAAAGAAAGAAAAATGTAGCATGCATTTAGTAGAGTGCAGTATTGGAAATACCGTTTATACATTGACTAGCATCCTGTTCTCATTTGTTTAAGATTGGCATAACTTGCAGCTAATTGACAAGGTTGTGGGGTGTGTCTATGTCATGTGCCTGGCTGTGCAATCCAGATGCACCCTGATATATGGTCAATTAAACACAATCAGCTCCATGAATTATATAACTCTTACAAGAACACCTGTAGGAAGTCAGCTATCCTCAATGATCTTTGCAACAGCTGTATAAGTATCTTTTTAAGAGTGCAATTATGCAGGAGAAAAATATGCTTGATCCAGTTTTTCATATTGGGTCCCTTCTGGTTTCTTCAGGTGAAGTCAATGTTGCCACCCATAAATAAACAGTTATTGTCTTGCAGGAGTTAACAGGGGCAGAAGTAGAGAAAGCTGTCAAATGTATTTGCACAAAGTTCCAAAAACAGAAGCTGTCTGTGATCTGATGAAGTATGAAATATAACCTAAGTATGAAATGTGCATTTGTGGAGCAAGATCTGGGATGTACTTGGTCTGGCATCCTCTTAGAATGGAGGCACAAGAAGATTCCAAAATAGAAGTTAGAAATTGATCATTTGCTGCTCCCAAAAATGAAGGGAACACCTAAACAACACAATGTAACCCCAAGTCAATCACACTTCTGTGAAATCAAACTGTCCACCCTGGTAGCAACACCGATTGATAATCAATTCCACATGCTGTTGTGCAAATGGAAGAGACAACAGGTGGACATCAGAGGCAATTAGCAAGGCATCCCCAATAAAGGTGTGGTTCAGCAGGAGGTGACCACAGACCACTTCTCAGTTCCTTTGCTTTCTGGATGATGGTTTGGTCACTGTTGAACGCTGGCGGTGCATTTACTCTAGTGGTAGCATGAGACGGAGCCTACAACCCACACATGTGGCTCAGGTAGTGCAGCTCATCCAGGATGGCACATCAACGCGAGCTGTGGCACAAAGGTTTGCTGTGTCTTCCAGCATTGTGTCCAGAGCATGAAGGCGCTACCAGGAGACAGGCCAGTACATCAGGAGACATGGAGGAGGCCATAGGAGGGCAACAACCCAGCAGCAGGACCGCTACCTCTGCCTTTGTGCAAGGAGGAACAGGTGGAGCACTGCCAGAGACCTGCAAAATGACCTCCAGGGGACTACCAATGTGCATGTGTCTGTTCAAACAGTCAGGAACAGACTCCATGAGGGTGGTATGAGGGCCCGGCAACCACAGGTAGGGATTGTGCTCACAGCCCAACACCGTGCAAGATGTTTGGCATTTGCCAGAACACCAAGATTGGCAGGTTCGCCACTCCGCCCTGTGCTGTTCACAGATGAAAGCAGGTTCACACTGAGCACATGTGACAGACGTGTCAGGGTCTGGAGTCATCCTCCAGCATGACGGGTTTGGTGGTGGGTCAGTAATGGTGTGGGGTGGCATTTCCCTGGAGGGCCACACAGCCCTCCATGTGTTCGCCGGAGGTAGCCTGACTGCCATTAGGTACCTCAGACCCCTTGTGAGACCATATGCTAGTGCAGTTAGCCCTGGGTTCCTCCTAATGCATGACAATGCTAGACCTCATGTGGCTGGAGTGTGTCAGCAGTTCCTGCAAGATGAAGGCATTGATGCTACAGACTGGCCCGCCCATTCCCCAGACCTGAATCCGATTGAGCACATCTGGGACATCATGTTTCACTCCATCCACCGACGCCACATTGTACCACAGACTGTCCAGGAGTTGGGGGTTGCTTTAGTCCAGGTGTGGGAGGAGATCCCCCAGGGGACCATCCGCCACCTCATCAGGAGCATGCCCAGGCATTGTAGGGAGGTCATACAGGCACATGGAGGCCACACAAGCCTCATTTTGACTTGATTTAAGGACATTACATCACAGCCTGTAGTGTTTTCTTCCACTGTCACTCTGAGTGTAACTCCAAATTCAGACCTCCATGGGTTGTTTAATTTGATTTCCATCATTAAGTTTTGTGTGATTTTGTTGTCAGCATATTCGACTACAGTATGTGAACAACAATAGGAATATAATATTTCAGTCATTCAGATTGTGGGATGCCTTATTTTTGTGCGCCCCCTTTTTTTTGAGCAGTATAGTTCTCTGGTTGAGGTACAATCTGCACCATAGCTACAACTTTATTGTAAACTTTTCTCATTGGGCTTTCCTAAAATTATACCTCCTATTGAATGGTATTCACTGAGGTTGATGGCTAAATATATCTGAATCTGACATATATTGGGTCTGAACCAAGTATTTCATATTGGATCACCAGTGTTCTTAATGTATTGTTAATGCATCATACTGTTGGTTCATATTCACCTTGTGGTCTACAACAATTCTAAGATCTTTTTCACATGTAGTATTCCTAAACCAAGTACAGTATCTCCCATCTTATACAGTAGAACCTCGGATAAAGTCCAAACTCCATTCCACAAGTTTGGACTTTATCCGATTTTGGACTTTATCCGAATCAAATGGTCGATGCATTGGATAATGTCCAAAAATGGACTTTATCTGAGGTTCCTATACCAAATACCTCGGATAAGATCCATTTTATAATGGTTTTGGACTTTATGTGATGCATCATGTGTGCATGAAAACCGCAACTTTATCCGAATTGGAATTTATCTGATGTACCACTGTACAGTAAACCTCCGGTTAACGATGTGTTCGGACAATGTCATTTTTGGTTAACGACATGACTTTTTGTGAAAAGTCATCTCTCGGTTAACAATCTGGCATCGTTAACCGAGGCACCATGTTTCATCTCATACCTTCCAAGGGGGGGGGATGTCCCTGTTTCCAGTTCTCTGTCTCCCCAGGAGTGTGTGGGAGGCTTGGAGGACCTATTCTGCACTATTTCTGCCTTCCCAGGTGCTCCATGTTCCATGCAACAGCTGATAATAGTTGTGGCTGCCATTTTGTTTGAATTTTTCGTTTTTCAAAATGGTGGCTGCAACTATTATCAGCTGTTGTGCAGCAGATGGAGCACCTAGGGAGGCGAGAATAGTGCAGAATAGGTCCTACAAGCCTCCTACACACAGCTGGAGAGGCAGAGAGCCTGAAACAGGGACCCCACTGATGGTGATTTTCTAGCTTCAAAAGGTAGATTTCGTTGTAGGGGTGAGCAGAGGTGCAGATCACCTCTTCCCAGCCTCCCAGGGGTGGCAGAGACCCAAAAATGGCTGAATTTTTTTCGCCCATTTTCTTGTCCCTGCCACCTCTGGGAGGCTCGGGGGAGGCGATCCAAGCTGTTTCCGACCCCCACAGACCTTTTCCAATGCTGCTCCAAGCAGAAACCCCAGGGTAAACCCATTTGTCTGCTGCAGGTTTCTGCTTCCAGCATTGTCGGTAAAGGTCTGGTGGGGTTGGAAACAGCTTGGATCACCTCCCCTGAGCCTCCCAGAGGTGGCAGGTGTGGCAAGGACCCAAAAATGGGCAAAAAAATCCCATCATGATGGGATATTTTTCTGCTCATTTTTGGGTCTCTGCCATCCCTGCCACCTCGGGGGGGCTCGGGGGAGGCAATCCAAGCTGTTTCCGACCCTCACAGACCTTTTCCAATGCTGCTCCAAGCAGAAACCCATGGGGAAAACCCCTTCATCTGCTGCAGGTTTCTGCTTCCCGGTTAACGATGTTTCCCGGTTAGTGATGCAATGTTGGGAACCAAGAAACTTCGCGAACCGGGGGTTTACTGTATCTGCATTCTGTTTCTTTTTCCTAGGTATAGAACTTTGCACTCATCCCTGTTAAATTTCATTCTGTTGTTTTCAGGTTAGTGCTCAAGACTTTTGATTAAGTTCCTTTTGAATTTTGTTTCTGTCTACCTGTGTATTAGCTATTCCATCCAATCTGATAAGCATTTCCTGTAGCTCTGTATCCATTAATATTTTTAAAAAGAGGAATGGCCAAGAACTGAGCCTTGTGGTACCCCACTTGTTACCTCCTCCCAGTTTGATAAGGAACCATTGATTATTAATAATAATAATAATAATAATAATAATAATAATAATAATAATAATAATAATAATAATAATAATAATAATAAT
Source organism: Bradypodion ventrale (assembly GCA_035047345.1). NCBI lineage: Eukaryota > Metazoa > Chordata > Lepidosauria > Squamata > Chamaeleonidae > Bradypodion > Bradypodion ventrale. Next base: position 105,639,553 of record JAWDJE010000003.1, on the reverse strand, counting down.
AATAATAATAATAATGTTCTTATTTATATCCTGCTTCCCTCAATCCAATGGATGACTTGAAGCAGCTTACAAAAATAAATAAATAAATATACAATGTTAAGATACATAATTCAAAAAATACAGTATTACAACAATATACAGTATTTCAACAATATACAGAAATACAGTATAGCAAAATAAGTACTCAGCCCCAGACAAGTCCATAAGGGTGATTGACGGCCATCAAGGGGTTGGAGCCTAAGGCTCAATGACCTTACCAAAACTGAACAGGCCCAGGTATCATTCTAGGCAGCGTCATCTGTGGTGGGGACAAAGGGGCACAGCAATACCGTGATGCCCAGGTGTTGCCTCCTTCCTTGCGTGGCCAATGCCAGGCCAGGAAAGGGTATCGGAAGCAGCAGCAGTCATGCGGCTTTGAGGCCAGCACCTTGGGAGTCAAAGGAATTGCCTCCTTCCCTGCAGCCAATGCCGGGCCGGGGAAGGATCTCAGGAGACTCCTTTTAAACCCTCTGCCGGTGGAGGGGGCGGGGAGGTGCGGCAGCAGCTCAGCGTCTTCAAACCTCTCCTGGCCATGAGAGGTTCCTATCTATCTATCTATCTATCTATCTATCTATCTATTTGGAATAGCAATAAAGCCAAAAGGAGTTGAGTTCATTATTGGGAACTCATCACATATGGTTTTGTTTTTGTTTTTTTGTTTGGGAATATTTTTGTTTAAAAGTTCCTTCAAGGAAGGGTTTTCCAGCCTATGCTCATTATTTTCAGTTTTTTTTAACACCCAGGAAATAATCTGGCTTCATATATTGCTATGAAATGGTTCTGAAGGATGAGAAAGAAAAAACAACAACATTGTGTCTGTCAGAGTTATTGACAAGTCTAACAAAAAAATAATCAGAGTGAATTCTCAATCAGTAGATCTCGCTCACTAACTATTGACCTATAATCAATGTTTATTTCAAACCCTTTTGTCTTCTTTTATCAGAATGATGATCAGTTTGATAGTCTATGATCTTTAGTAAGTAGATATTTTTAGCAGTATCAAATAGATAATGTCATATGCTGCTGTAAGGTGAATAAATGCATTTCAGTACTTTTATGTTTCAAAACCATCTTCTATATGCTGGGTTAGATTTCAGATTTAAGCTGAATACTTCTTGGCAGGCCTAAAGCTTTCCTGTTCTGGAATGAGAGAAGGCTCCCTGAAACCTACCTCCACTTTAAAAAATATTATTTGGCTGGCATTGCCCCTCCAGAATTATGTTGAGAGGTGCTGGCAAATTAGAAATGAAAACAAGGTGATATAGCACCAAAACCACCGACTTCATGGACACCAACTCCTAGCTGATGTCTAAAATCATGGAAAAGTTTCCTACACACTTGTCAAGCTCTAAATATTAAACCAGAAGAGACTAGGAAAAACCTATGGAGAGCAAAAACAACACAATTTCCTGAAAGAATAAACATGGAAAAGTGTCTCCCTCCAGAATAAGATTCTAGCTGGACAGTCTCGAAGTCACTTAAATGTCTTCAAAGTAAAGCAGGATGATCAAGTAAAATGTGGTTACTTAGATACAGGGCAAATCTTCTGTTGATGTGTCAATCATCAATGCAGCATTTATGAACATGCGATTTATGCCCACCACATGTCTAAAAGAAGAGCTAATAAAAGACTGGGATAATGCCATTGAAGCAGCCAACTTCTGGTTAAAAATAATTTAACTGTACAAAGCTTTGATACAAACATAGACAGATGAGATTGGCAAGGAGTTGTAAGTGGCCACATAAGATCAGCACTTACTTATGGGGTAGCACGGCCACTCTGGTGGTATTGTTATCACTTTGTTGAAGAGAGTGTGTACTCTAGTCCCATTTGTACTTGCTCTCCTCCAAAAACATCAAGGAAGCATTTCCTTCTGACACCCTATAAATAAAACCTGGGTAATGGGATGTCTATTCTGTGATATAGTGTTCTCAATAGGCTACATAAACCTAAATATGTCTTGATAAGTACTTTACAAGATGCTGGAATAATTCAATATTTTTCAAGCACTTGTTTTCTGCTTCTGCTGTTCTATCCATGCCTATTAGTGCAAGCTGGAAATCATTTTATGTTTATTATCAGATCAATGATAGTTTCCTGCTCTTTGTTGTACAAAATGTCAGTTTAACATATATGGGCTTTTTTACTTCCTACATAGTCAGGAGGTAGTGAGCCATTTGTTCCACTCTGTTCTTCTGTCTTGTCTGGAACAACATGTGAAATTTCATTTCTCTGTTTAATGGCTAACACAATGGCCCATGCAAACATGGATAGTTACACCAGGACAGTTCAGGAATGTGTGTGTGTGTATTTAAACTAAAAGGTAGATAACTTGTTTTCCAGATATAATCTGCAAAAGCAGATTTATTTGGATATTTAAGACACATGTTCAGAAATACAATTGATTTTCATCAAATCTATTGTTACATGTGTTTGTATGGAAATATAGTTTTCTATTAAAATGCCAACATATTAGTATTTTTAATAGGTGCTTCAATCTCTTTTTTTTTTTTAAAGTTCCATAGTTTGCAGGGGTCTCTGGAAGACCAGTATGAAAGCCCTGAATAGCAGTTCCTACCATTTAATAGATTAGAGAATATGTCCTGAAATGAGACGTCTGTGTGTGTATTGGATAATTCTATCTTTGCACTGAAAAAATCTGATTGTTACTAGGTATAGATAAATCACATTTGATTGATAGATCGATCAATCCGTCCGTCCATCCGGATTGATCACAGATTATGTCCTTTATACAGATGCAAATGTCACTGATCTCCAGAGGGCCTAAGAACGCAAAGAGATTCCTCATAAAACCATTGATTCATGTAGTCTAGTATTATAAATTTGGATCCACAGTGGTTTCCTGGTTTCAGGCAACATTCTTTCCTACTCTACCCAGAGACCGTGGCTATCCCTACAGCTCTCCAATCCAAACACTAACCAGACCTAGCCCTGTTTAGATTTCTAAGTCAGATAGGTTTGGGCATCTTTAGGTGTGGGCAAGGTATTGGACTTATATCTTGTTACCTGCAATGTGGTCCATTAATATTTGTAACAAGGAATAGGGTGTGGTGGCTTAATGGAGTTAATGAGACAGCATTGGGTTTTGCCAATAGGACAAACCTTAACATAGAAATATCATGTCATTGGCTCTTACTTTCTGCATGTTCAATTTGAAATAATATGTATACACTAGGACCGATACCTATACAATTGAGTCTTCTAGCAGAATCCCTAAACAAAATTTGATTTTGGTATATTTTCTCTTGTTCAGATTTCATTGTTTTGTTCACCTCATTCAACACTTTGCTATTGAAAATGGATCACACCTCTGACATTTACATTTTTTTCCATTCAAAGTCAGCATTTTCAAATTTAATAGATTTCAGCGTCCAGTGTTTTATCCGTGTCTGTCATGTACATTATCTCCCTTTGGAAAAAAAGAGAGAAGTAATTCCATCCCATTTGTCAGACAGGACTCACTCTTTATGAAACAATTCTAGCTAGCCGATTTCTCCAGATGTTTTGTGATCTCATCCTTTATTAATGCTTCTAGAATCTTGTCCGCCACTAAAGTCAGAATACTGGTCTATTAATTCCTAGTTCCTTTTCAATTCCTTTTCTTTCAGTCCAGGGTTATATTTTCTTCTGTTCAGTCCCTTGATGTCTTCCATTTCTCAAAGGAGTTATGATAAAATCTCCATTATTGAACCAGTAATCTTTTCAGTGATCTTGTTAAAGATTCCCCAGGACATGCCCTCTTCCATCATGACATTTCCAGCCTCCAGTGAATTAAACTTACACAAGAGTTATTTTGATATGGAACTATCATGTCCTAGAAACTTTACTTTATTCAGCTTTGTGAACACAGAGAAGAAAAATAATCTTGGCAATAGGGACTCAGGTTTCTGCTTTCAAAATTAATGGGGTCTGTGCAACCAAATCCCATTATGGGTTCCCTGTTGCTAGTTATCTATCTTGAGTCAGCCTGTGCCTAAACTGCAAGCAGGCACCTGCTCAAGAGAGTCTGTGTTTTCAACTCTGACAGCACTTATACTTCGAGGGGAACACTTGGATTCAACCATCTGCAGCTCCTCAAGTAGGTGATTGATGTTACCAAGCAAAACCTGTCCATTAGAGGATGTGCATGCAGGTTTGACCCAATTTAGGTCATCATGCAGAATATGTAAGAAAGTGCTTGTTGAATTTAAAAGGGGAAATAACACATATTAACACCTTTTTCCACCTTGCTCAATGAAGGAAAACATCTGATAGCACTGGAAAGAGCACATTAAATTTAAAGATTGTTGACTCTGATATTGTTTGTAAAAAGCATACAATTTGTGCTGCAATGCAATTTGGAAGCATGCAAGCTTCCTGAATGCTTTCTTTCTCTCACATGTACAGAACACTGAGGTGAGAGCAATTCAACATGAGACACTTCAGATTTTGGGGAGAAATGGCTGAATGCATTTGCTCTATTGCCAGGGTTATACTTGCAGGATTAGGCTGAACTTTCACTGAAGAGGCTGTATTATATGGCAGGTTGATGATGTACCTTACTCAGAAAAATCAATCTTATTCCGACTGTTCATGCAAATCAGACAATGTCAAAGCTCACTGAGCTGGTAGAATGCATTAGGAGAAGTATTTTGCTGTTATAACTCCTACAGACGGTTTGGTCCAGTCATGTGGGTAGAGAAACCTTAGGAAGAGGTTGTGATTCCAAATTCCAGTTTAGAAAGAAAGTGATCTGGAAAGGACAGGAGCTGCAGTTTCTCTAGACCAGGGCCAGGGGTACTCAAACTTTTCAGGCTGTTGAGGTTGGTCATGTGGTCATGTGGTTCCTCCCACCAGAAGCAGAAGTAACACGCATCATACACCTGTGCATGCATGTTTTACTTCCGCTTCTGAGAGCAATGAGCACAGCACAGGCCAGATGAAATGGCATTGGGGGCTGGATCTGGCCCACGGGCTGTAGTTTGGGAACCCTGGATCTGGACCATTTTATATAGATCCTCATTGCCTTGGTTTAGCCCCTTAAAAACTGTATATCTGGAGCTGTTTCCTTTGTGCTGTTGATCTTCGGCCTTTGGTGATCATGATATAGTATCTGGGACTTTGTTCCTGCCCATTTCACTTGTACCACTTCATTTTTTGCTGCCAGCAACTCCTGCTGTGGTACACTACTGGAAAATGTAACTCAAGGATATTTTGTAGCATCCAATTTGGGTTGTGTTTCTATACTGTTGTTGTTTTATTGGTTTTTAAAAATAATAATATATTTTGCTATGTTTACAATAATCATGTAAAGAAGAACCCAGGGAGCAGAATGTTATTGCAAAACCTTTCAGCCTATATATAATTAGAAATTATTGTAACAATGGACTTAGTAGTAGCAGCAGCAGCAGCAGCAGCAGTTCCTTCTCATGCTGTGTGGCACCTGTCTCTGCCATTTAATTTAATTTTTAAATTTTTATGCCGCCCACTCAGGTGAACCCGACTCAGGGTGGCGTACAACAATTAAAAACATATAAAAACAGATTTTAAAATCCCAAGTCACCCACCCACCTACCCACCCTACTACTCCCACACCATTTAAAAAGAATAAAAGGGAGTCGGAGGGGTACAGCAACACAGAGGGAGGGACACTAACTGGAGATAAGCCAACAGGCTGGGGCCATATTCCCATTAAGGCCCCACACCTGCCCTGCTTGCCAGGTTTCCAGACCTTTCCTGAAGGGCAGCAATTCTGTCTGTAACCTCAATTCTGTTGGCAGGAGGTTCCAGAGGGCTGGTGCGGACACGGAGAAGGCCCTTCTTCATGTGCCAGACAGGCGGGCCCTCTAGCTGAAGGCACAACTAGGGAGCCCCTCCGGTCCACTCTGGTTGGACGGGCAGACACTCTTGGGGCGATGTGGTGTCTCAGGTATCCTGGCCCACTGCCATATAGGGCATTATAGCATATTGGGCAAGGAGGCTCCTCATTGTTTCTTCAGCAATAAGGTATTATGGGGCTGAAGTGCTATGCCCAATCCTCCTCCTTTCTCGTCTGGGCTTGGGAACGGCAATGTCAGAGTTAATGTTGGACTTGCCACCACTTATTTAAACCTGCTTTTTTAAAATAAATAAAAAACCACAAATCTTTAGAAGTCATTATTTTTGTAGCAATCAGAGTTGTTTGTTATCAGATGGTCTCCAATGACACCACCAACTCACAATTAAAAGACAGCAGGAATATTAATATTAGCAATGTAAATAATGGACAAATCTTCAGAGGGCAAAGGAAATTTGTCCCTAATTTTTCAAAGGATATGCTTTAGTTTAACTAAAGCTAATTAGTTGCAATACTCGCATGACTGGCAAAACATATGACATTTGTTTTGATAACTTTTAAAACAGCTGATAAATGATGAAAACTATTACTCAAATTAGACTTGAGAGAAATATCACGCGTATGGATGTGTACAAGATCATTTTATTTTATTGTATGCATTGAAGATCATTAACATAATTATTTATGCTGAAATTCCAAAAGTAAGATGTTTCCATTAGTCCTATTTCCTCTAGAACTATGTAAGCCAGTACTGTATAATATTTTAATTTATCTCTCAACAGTGTTGTGGTAGTTCCATGGTGCATTGGGCATGAAGTCTGAGGATGTTGCAAATTGTAGCCCCACACATCTGGAGGTCACCAAGAGAAGGCTGTTGTATATCACTGTTACAGCTGTTATTATAAAATGGAAGAGGGCAACAAGGGACTCTGAACCATAATTATAACAATAACAGTGTGCCATCAAGTCATGATGACACTTTCCGGGGTTTTCTGCATAGAGTACTCAGAAGTGGTTTACCATTCTGCTAGGTACACTCTGAGACTCTGCTGCTTGCCCATGGCTACATAGGCTGGGTCTTCATCTTGGACCATACATGCCAAAAATGAGCAGCAATGACCTTTTTTCAATATTAAATTTTGCTTCAGATCCAATTCTGGCTTTATTGTAATAGGGTGGAATTTGGGGTTCCTGCCAAACTTGTCACGTATCCCGTATTGGCCGGGATTTTCATATTTTAGCGCTTGTTCCTCCCCTTTCCCACCACCATCCTGTATGGAGGGGGAAAGGGTTACTGCGCATGCACACCCATCGCTAAGTGGTTCTGTGCATGCACAAAGTGGTTCTGTGCATGCGCAAAGAGGTTACTGTGCATGCGCGACTGCACGTGTGCAGTAATTTCCTGTATTTTCTAGAGACGCACTTGATGGGTATGGTTCCTGCATCCCATTTTTATAGCAAAGACCATAAAATGCCATTTTTCACAGTATCCTTTTTTGATAGGAGGACATCCAGGAGCCACAAAAATCAGCTTATCCCTCAGGCTGCACTTTGCCAAGCTATGTTTTAAAAATTATTCCTATTTTTTGAAGAGCCCTGCTGGCACACTAGTTAAACTGCTGTTCTGCACCCAAAACTGCTGACATTATGAGTTTGATCCTGGAAGGGAATCAAGGTTGATTCAGCCTACCATCCTTCCGAGATCAGTAAAATGAGTATCCAGCATGTTGGGGGCCAAATGCTAATTAATTGTGAATTGACCCAATAATGCACAAAGCTCTATAGGGCAGTATATAAGCATAATTGCTATTGCTACTCTTCTTCCAAGTAATTACACAAAATGTATAATATATTGCACACCTGATTTATTTACTACAGAGTATTTTAACTTAAGGTATTTCCCACCGGTGTTTGGCTTATTATACTGGAGTATTATACCAAAGTATTGTATGCTACAATGTATTATTTTATGAAACCATGCTGACATATAACAATGGCCTCTATTATAAACAAAAACATTGTTTTTGTACCAACCGTAAACTGTGTATGCTCACATTTTGGGGTGGAACATTGCATGCAAATTCTTGTAATGATTTTTAAAATTTGTTCTAACAGAAGTTGCCACCCGAAGTCCACTCCTAGAAATTAAAATAAATTATCATCTGCTCCACATCCAACCCTATTCCAAATCCAGCATTCTCTTCCCCCCACCCCATCCCAGATTTATACATTATAGCAGGGGTGACAAACTTTTTTTGGGCCGGGGGCCTGACCATGCCCCTGGAACAGGGTGTGTTTGTGCACAGCCTGTTCCAGGGTGTGCACATCCATATTCACTTCCTGGTTCAGCGTACACATTTCTGCACATGTGCAGAAGCATCCATATTCACTTCCTGGTTCAGTGTGGACGCTTCTGTGCATGCATGAGCACGTCCATACAAACCCAGGAAGTGAATATGGACACTTCTGCACATGCATGCATGAGCACATCCATCCATGCTGAACGAGGAAGTTAATATGGACATGTCTGAACATGTGCAGAAGTGTCTGTATTCACTTCTTGGTTTGGCGAGGGCATCGCAGGCCTGATGGAATGGCTTTGGGGGCTATGTCTGGCCCATGGGCTGAAGTTTGGGTATGCCTGCATTATAGGAATGGTTTTTTTCCTTTCAGGAGCAAGGCCAAGCCTTTTCAAACTTGTTAAAAAATCAACTTTCTCACTTTATTAATTACATACTTCATCAGAGAGAAGAGAGAGGAATGAGCTCATGCTTTTTTAGAGTCTTAGCTAAGACATTACTAGGTTTATAGCCTTACTAATTCAAGGGGTTCCTGCAGCTCCGGTTACAAGGTTCATATGCTATCAAATCCATTTCATGTTTTATATGCTTTGCAGACTGTCTCTCCTTCCTGGACGATTGTTGCTGTAATTACACAAATGATCTGCTCCACTGTTACAACCAGTCAAAGGCGTCATTTAAAATTAAAAATGCATGTAAAAATAGACATGCTACTTCTTTTTTCAAGCAGATGGTTTAGAACAGATTTTGTTGTTGTTCCACTATTTAACATTGTTTTTGAGAGCCAGCTAATTCATCAGATGAGTCCTTTAATATCAGACAATCACTACTAGATCACCACCAGAGATCCTTATTCTACTAGCTGTGATTCAGTGGTGTTTTTTAATGAAAAATTTCCTTCCCTTCCATCCGAAGATTCCCAAAAGCTTCCTCAGGTTTACCAAATTTTCTCCATTTCCCTAGTGGGGGTGGGGCAGGGATAGGAATATTTAAGTTAAATTAAAGGCTGATGACATCATCTTCATTTGTGCCTTAGTTACAAAAGGCAATTTCAGCCATTAAATAAATGTGATCAATACAATAAATAAGGGCCATGTTAAATAAATATGCAATGCAATAATATTATTTTATTGTAATATAAATAAATAAAGCAAATGCCAATATGAATACAGTAAAACCCGCCTTATATATGCTCCGAGTTACATAAAATTTGACTTACATAATGATTTTGTGCTAAAACCATATCCTGATTTACATAAATGTCCCAATTTACATAAATTTATGTAACACAATTTCCTATGGGTTTGCATCGAGTTACATAAAAAAATCATTTTTCCTATGGGTTTGCTTCGATTTACATAAAATTTCATTTTTCCTATGGGTTTGCTTTGAGTTACGTAAAAAATAATAAACATAATAATTTTTCCTATGGGTTTGCTTCGAGTTACATAAAAAAACGATTTAAGCAAAAGCCTACGGAACGGACTTTTTATGTAAGTAGGGGTTTTACTGTACTAGTTTTTTCTTTAAAATACAATATAAGTATTCATTCCTGTCTACAGAACTACATTTAGCATGGCATGGTTTTGTCAACATTCTTCAACATATGGATAGTATGTTTTTCTTTGGAGGCAGATTTCTACAGTTCAGATGGATTTTGAAACTGGATGTGTCCACTGACCCATTACTAGCATGGGTGTTTTCATACCCAGCCAGTTAATTGCCCATAAAGAGTAATAATCTAACATGACATGAAGAACCAGATGTGACGAGTTAAAACTGTATGCATTATGCTAGAAAATACAACAGAAAAAAATGTAAGGTGTTTTTCCCTCGCACAAACATCCAGCATTTTAGGCTTAAAACATCATATTGATTATTTCACAGGATGTCTTTCACAACATTTTCAGCAAAATTGTATCTACTACAAAGGTAGAGTATTAAGCTTTTCTGTACGAGTCAGATGTCTTCAGTCAAGGCAAAGGACAGAAAATGAAAAGAGCTATAGCCAGTTGATGGAAGTGAAAAAGTCCATAGTGGACAAAGATATGAGAACTGCAAATGGAAAAGTCATCTATATGGACTTGCTGAACCATGAAAGTTTATATGAAGCAGTGCTGTAAATAGTCTTAATAGTAAAGACAAGCTATACTTTAGTGTAACGGGAGACACAACAAGCACTGTTGACAGACTCAATTAAAGGCTGGGGACTATGTGATCAATTCAAAAATATGTAGAAGGTGCCATCCTGCAATATCATTACTGTATACATTTTGTTGGTGAACTGGCATCTGCATGGAGGTACCGTGTATGCACACTCTCTATGATCTCAATAGCACTAAAAAGTACATTTGCTTTGCTGAAACAATGGGGTTTGTGTGCACAGTTTGCATATAAAGTGAGATAAACCCACATACTGATTCAATTTGATAAATGTTGTGTTTATTTCCACAAATGTGGTCCAGCTGCAGGCACAGTATCATGTCTGGAATGTGACAAAGTACAGACTATCCTATCTTATATCTATAAAAGAGAGATATAACCGAGTGTGTCCGGAATGCGCTCCCACACCCCTCTCCCAAACCCCTCAAAATTCGACACACAGGTACCTTGCATGTGCGGCTTCCGGGATGGCCAGGTCTGGAATGCCAGGAGCGGCCTGCATCCCACAATGTGGCCAAAACAGAATAAACTACAACTCCCAGTGTTCCATGCAGCTAACGGCCCTTTAGTGTATGGGACCAAAGACACCAGGACAGCCGAAGAGCTGGCTTAACACAACTTTATTACATGCTGGTCAGAGGGAACATGTGGTAATGGCGGACGAGCAGCTCAATATATACAGTGGCTATACATTTGAATGTGGCTCCGTGACAGTCTATTGGTTACTGTCCGCGTGACGTCATTGTAGGTCACGCCCTTCTTGTCCAGGTGAAGGTAGTGGCGGGAATCTTCCCGCGCTGTTGTTCTTAGGTGAGTTTGGACCAATGAGCTTGGACGCTCGCTATTGCCATCTGGTGGTCACTAGCTCGCGTCCTATTAGGGTTACAGTGATGCAGCTGAGGTTATCATGTTACAAGTAGAAGGATACATTGGTTACACATGAATAGGTACATTGTATAAAGGTACAGTGTTTGAGAACACAACATCCCTCCCCCTAGGATGAGACGAAGTCTCTCAGCCAAGATGGCTTATTGCAATTGCGTTTGGGCCGCGATGTGGGCTGGCCCACCCCGGGGGCGCTACCGCTTCCGTGTTCCCCGGTCCCTTGTCCTGTAATGGGAGAGGGAGACTTGTTAGAGGCTTGCTGCGGTTTTGCAGCTTTAGGGGAAGGGACAAACTCCATTGTGGGCAGACTGGGGGCACTAGGGGCTAACGTAAAACCCCTCTTCTCGCTTGGATGGGTGGGGGACCACTCCGAAACCCCCCCCCCGGCTCTGAAACTCAAAATCAAACTCTGCTGGGTGATCCCGCGGGGTATCTATGAGGACAAATTCCTTTTCCTCCCCCCTCGGTGGGGACGCATGACCCCCCTCTCCTCCCCCTTGGGCTAAATGGGTGGGGGAGAACCCTAACGCTGAATCCCTGTCTGTGCTTTCTGAGCCCTGCCTCTCTGGGACCCGGTTCCGGAGCTGGTCCGCATGTCACTGCCACAGTAGACCCGTGCTGGTCTCCACGCGGTATGATACGGGACCGGTCTGCTCCACGACAACCCCCGGCACCCAGGCTGGCCCTGCGCTGGCGTAGTTCCTGCAATGCACGGGGGCGCCTACGCTGAAACTCTTTGTGGCCTCTAGCCCGATGTTCCTCCCCTTGTCTTCTACTCTCGTGGGGTCTAGCCTGGTGAGAATGGTGGCCAGTTTCCTGCGCATTAAAAGCTCCGCGGGGGAGTATCCTGACGCCAACGGGGTCACCCTGTACCCTAGCAGAAACTGACACACTTGCAGGTTGAGATCCCCGGGGCCCATGCGCCGCAGCGCGTCCTTCGTGGTGCGTACGAGGCGCTCCACTTGGCCATTGGTGGCCGGATGGAAAGGGGCGGAGGTGATGTGCTGGATGGCGTTAATCTCTGTGAATGCCCTGAACTCAGCGGATGTGAAGCAACTAGCGTTATCGCTAATTAGGGTGTCGGGTATGCCGAACGTAGAAAAAATTCTCCGCAAATGCTTTATTGTCGCGGCCGAGGAGGTGCTTGTGACTGGGATGACCTCCAACCACTTGGAGAAAGCGTCCACAACAAGGAGAAACAGAGTTCCTCGGAACGGGCCCGCGAAATCTATGTGTATCCGGGACCACGGCCCCTTAGCCGCGTCCCACTCCCTGTGGGGAAGACAGGCCTCCTCTGGTCTGGAGCATTGGCAACTCTCACAAGTGCCGACCATGTGCTCGATGTCAGCGTCTAACTGGGGCCACCAAAAGTAGCTCAGGGCCAGCGCTTTGGAGCGCACAATTCCGGGGTGGCTGACGTGCAGCAGTTTAAGCACCCGCGGCCGAAGGGATGTGGGAATCACCACCCGCTGCCCCCACAAGAGACACCCCCTCTCTAGGGACAGCTCCAACTTTTTCCTGAAAAATGGGGCGAATTCTTCCGCTGGGGAAGACGCTGGCCACCCTTTCTGTACCCAGGAGCTAACCGCCACCAACGTCCTATCTCTGCTTGTCGCTTTAGCGATATCGGTGGGTACTATGGGGGGCGAATCTAAGACTTCAATCATGAGCACCTGGCGGTCCGGCTCCTCCTCGCCCACGTGGCTGTGTGTCTGGGGGAGGGGGGACCTCGACAGGGCATCCGCATGGCTGATCTCTCTCCCGGGCCGGTACACCAACGCGTGCTGGCAGGCGTTGAGAAAAATGGCCCACCTGAGCATCCTTGGGGACAGGATCTGTGGCGTGGGCTTATCTGCGGTGAAAATGCCTAGTAGGGGCTTGTGGTCGGTCACGATGGTGAAGGGGCAGCCATATAAAAAATCGTGAAATTTTTTGGTCCCTGCAATTATCGCCAGCGCTTCCCTGTCTGTCTGGGCATAATTCCTCTCCGCTTGGGACAGGGACCTGGAGTAAAACGCTATTGGGGCCTCCCTCCCGTTTTCCAACACGTGGCATAACACTGCCCCCACCCCCACCGGGGATGCATCACAGATCAGTACCACCGGCCGTTTGGGGTTGAAATGGGTCAGAATGGCGTCAGACGCCAGGAATTGTTTCAGTTCCGTGAATGCCCTCTCCTGGTCATCGCCCCACTTCCATGCCGCATCTTTCTTGAGCAACTTGTGAAGCGGCTCAGCCACCACAGCCTTCCGAGGAAGGAAGGAGTGGTAGAAATTTAAGAGCCCTAGGAACGACTGCAACTCGGGCTTGGAGGTGGGGCGAGGGGCTTTCTTGATGGCGGCCACCTTGGATTTGGACGGTTTGATCCCCTCGGGTGTTACTCGGAACCCTAAGAACTCAACCTCCTTCGCGAAGAAGACGCATTTGTCTTTTCGCAACCTCAACCCCGCCTGTTCGAATGCCTCCATGACCTTGTTTAGCCTTTCAGCCAACTCAACCTCACTCCCCCCCCCGTTATCAAAACATCATCAAAATATGGCAAAACGCCGTCCAGCCCTTTGAGGAGGCGTTCCACGAGCGACTGGAAAATTCCAGGCGCCGAGTTAACGCCGAATTGGAGGCGCGTCACCTGGAATGCCCCCTTATGCGTGACTATGGTCTGTACAGCAGCTGCGGCAGGGGTTACCATGAGTTGCTGATAGGCCTGTGCCAGGTCGAGCTTAGCGAAACACTTTCCCCCATGTAACCTGGCTAGCAAATGGCTGACCACCGGCACCGGATACGCATTAGGGCGGATTGCCTTATTAATGGTGCACTTATAATCGGTGCAAATGCGAACCTCCCCATTTGCCTTCAATGCCGTGACAATTGGAGTTTCCCACTCCGCAAAATCAACAGGAACAAGAATCCCCTGGCCCACTAATTTGTCCAGTTCCGCCTCTATTTTGTCCTTTAGTGCAAAAGGCACTCTGCGCGGTTTGAGTCTTATTGGGCGGACCTCCGGGTCCAGGTCGAAAGTTACTGGGGGTCCATTGAATTTCCCAAGTCCCTTTTTGAAGACTTCAGGGTGCGCGTCGCACACCCTCTGTATTGGGTCAGTCCCAACGGCGTGCACCCCCCCAATGAACAGACCCAGGGGCTGGAACCATTGAGTCCCGAGGAGGCTGCAATTACCCCCCTTGAGAACGACTAGGGGGAGTTCCGCGGCATGCCGCTTATACTGGACCTGGAATTTCCCAACCCCCAACACCGGGATACTGTTCCCTTGCACGTCCCGAAGCGTGGACCTCAACGCTTTGAGCTTGGGCCGTACGCGGGGGGCAATTCTCAAAAACTCCCTCTGGGAAATGAGGGAATATGAGGAGCCAGAGTCAATCTCCATCCTAACAGGGGGCCCTTGCACCAGTACCTCAACAAAGTAACGGGGGTGTCCCAAGGACACGCTGAAAACTGGAGCGTCGTCGTCACTGTCGTCGGAGATGCGGCCCACGCCGTCCTGCTTCCTCGTGGGCCGAGCGCCATCCTTTGGTCTCGACGGGCAATCTGGCCTCGCTGAGTGGTCGGGCGAGCTCCTCCGGTCCTTGCGTCGTTGTCTGCAGACTTTGGCGATGTGCCCGCGTCGCCCGCAGTTGTGGCACTCGGCTTTTCTGAACGGACACCTGGCACGGTCGTGAGCCGCCCCGCAGCCGTCGCAACGCCGGCCCTCCTTCCGGACCCTCCGGATGTCCTCGTCGTCGCTGCTTTCGGCGGACGATTTTGAAATTGTCGGCCTTCGGTCGCCAGTCCTGGAGCTCTTGCACCCCGGCCTTCGTGGCTTCCGTGGCCTGTGCCGCTTTCAGGACCTCCTGCAACGTGGGGGGCGGCTCCTGATTCATCAGCGTGCGCTGAATCTCGGCGTCCTTCAGGCCGCATAGCACGCAGTCCCTGAGGGTGACTTCCAAGTTCTCCCATTTGCATGGGCCGGCAGCCAGACGCAGGGCCGCTACGAAAGCGGCGACCGACTCTTCAGGCGCTTGGACTCGCCTCCAAAACGCGCTCCGAGCGGGAAACATCGCCACCGAGGGCCGGAAATGGTCTCGCAACACCTTCAGGAGCTCTTTGGCCTTGAATTCAGCCGCCTTTTTGGGTGCGATGAGGTCAATCAATACCCTCTTGCCGTCGTGCCCGAGCATTCTGGTGAGGATGGCTCTTTTCTTCGCCTCGTCCGTCACCTCGAACTCCACCAGCGCGCCTTGGAAGTCCATTTCGAAGAGCTCCCAATCTTGCGGTTTCTTGATGTCAAAACCGGCGTATGTCTTGGTCCCGTGGGCAGCCATCATCCCACCTTCGTCGCCAATTTAGTGTATGGGACCAAAGACACCAGGACAGCCGAAGAGCTGGCTTAACACAACTTTATTACATGCTGGTCAGAGGGAACATGTGGTAATGGCGGACGAGCAGCTCAGTATATACAGTGGCTATACATTTGAATGTGGCTCCGTGACAGTCTATTGGTTACTGTCCGTGTGACGTCATTGTAGGTCACGCCCTTCTTGTCCAGGTGAAGGTAGTGGCGGGAATCTTCCCGCGCTGTTGTTCTTAGGTGAGTTTGGACCAATGAGCTTGGACGCTCGCTATTGCCATCTGGTGGTCACTAGCTCACGTCCTATTAGGGTTACAGTGATGCAGCTGAGGTTATCATGTTACAAGTAGAAGGATACATTGGTTACACATGAATAGGTACATTGTATAAAGGTACAGTGTTTGAGAACACAACAGGCCCACAACGGCCAATCAGGAAAGCAAAACAGAGCATGGGAGAGGCAGGGCTATGGCCATGTGCCCAACAGACCAATGGCCACAGGAAGCACAAACCGTGGCCATGGAGAAGTCTGGAACACATAGCCATAGAAAGTATGGCAGATGCAGCCATCCCACCACCACAGAAACTGCCCAATGTGACTGGCCTCTCTGTTTGTTAGTGCATGCGTGCATGCGCGCATGCATGTGCATGTGTGTGTGTAAGAAGGGAGGAAAGGGAGTGGAGGAAGTACGAGGTGTGTGTGTGTCTCTGTGTACACGTGGGGTGGGAAGCCGGCTTATACATGCGGGGCACTCGCAATGCTGCCAGGGCTCAACAAAAAACAGGAGAAACCCCCGCCAACTATGTCAGAACACCACAAACGACCCCCGAGTGAAGCCAGGGCCCAAGCTAGTAGCTAATATAAGAATGTGGAAATATCTCAGTTTTGATTTTGTTCGGTTTTTCTGAGTCTCAAGTGCATTTTCTTCTTGTCTTTGTTTCATATTGTGCTTTCGCCCTGCACTGAAATTCTTATGCAGAGTACTACATTTTCCTAATATACATGCATGTATTAGCATGTTCTACTAATTTATGCTATTTTCCTGCATTGATTAAAGTGGGACACACACACACACACACACACACACACACACACACACACACACACACACACACACACACACACATATACTCGTGTGTACATTTTTACACTTACATTTTAAAATGATCTTAGCACTGAGGAAAATAGGTGTAGATGATAAAGATATCAGAATCATCACCAACCTTTATTGGGATCATACTGCTCAAGTCAGAGTTGCAGCTAACAGAGTGGGTTCAAATTCACAGAGGTGTGCGACAAGGCTGTGTGTTGTCAACTGACACTGTTTAATATTTATTCAGAGAGTATTTTTATTCAGAAGCACTATCAGATTTAAACATGGGCATTACAATTAATGGGGAATACCTGGATAACATCTGGTATGCGGATGACACAGTGTTGTTGGCCACAAACCTTGCAGATCTTCAGTTGATGCTGGATCAAGTTAGAGTTTCTCAACACAAAGAAGACGAAATATCTGGTTATAAGCCAAACACCAACTCATGGCAGGCTAATGACAGAAACAGAAGAAATCAAAAGAGTGGATAAAATTGTCTGTTGGGTGAGTATGTTAAATGAAAATTAGGATCCTGAGTAGAGATTAAAATACGAACAGAAAAAGCAAGATCCACCTTCATAAAAATGTAACGTTTTTTATGTAGTAGAGATCTAACTCTTGCTACAAGGATCCAAATAGTGAGATGTTACATATTACCAGTGTTGCTATATGGAGGCAAAGCTTGGACATTGACTAAAGCATCTGAAAAGAGAATTGAAGCTTTTGAAATGTTAATCTACAGACGGCTGTTAAGGATATTATGGATTGATCATGTGACTGGATTATGGATTGATCATGGTCTTTAAGACCATTAAGCAAAGAAAACTCCAATACCTTGGCCATGTCATGAGAAACAACTTAAAATATAGAATACTCTAACCCACTCTGCAAGATCCCTGGGAAGAGAGGCCCTGGACATAGACAGACTTCATGGTGGAAAAACCTGAGAGACTGGTGTGGCATGTCCTCGGAAGAACTGTTCCGAGGAGTTAAGAGCAGGAAGACTATTGCCATGATGATAGCCAATATCCGGAATGGATATGGCACCTGAAGAATAAGAATAAGAAATTTGAAAATACAAATATTGCTTTAAAATATACTTTATATCTCAGAAACATCCCCACAAATCTATTACTTTTTGTGGTGAGGTGTATTTCTTCTCATAACAAGTCTTGGGAAATGTAAAAATGCCAGTTTTGTGGAGACTGTCAAAGCCAACAAAATTCTTTATCTCTCAGCTGGTGCAATCTAAAAACAAAACTTCATGTGAAGATTTTATCAAGAATATTTTAAACGATGATAAATAACAGCCTGGAAAGGTAAGAACCAAAGCTTTATCGTAATGCATGAAGGGACAGGAAGCATTAAAATTATTTCCATCAACTCTCCATAACAATCCTGAATAATGGGAACTCTGTAAGAAATTGTTTTTGAAAGGAAATTGGACAAACTGGAAGAACGTTTAGGTATCTGGTTTCAGAGCCAGAAGTTGGGAGTTCAATTCTCTACTGTGCCTTCATGACCGGGGCTGGTCGTGATGATCCATAGAGTAGTCATTGTCGGCGGCATCGGCATCTCTTCTTCTTCTTCTTCTTCTTCTTCTTCTTCTTCTTCTTCTTCTTCTTCTTCTTCTTCTTATTATTATTATTATTATTATTATTATTATTATTATTATTATTATTATTATTATTATTATTATTATTATTATTATTATTATTATTATTATTATTATTATTATCATCATCATCATCATCATCATCATCATCATCATCATCATCATCATCAAAAGTAGATAAAAATATAGCAGCTGCAGAGAAATAAAAAATGGCCATCAGTCCATAACAATTTGTATGAATCAAAACTTGTTAGTGTTTAGCTATGATAAAAAGTAAGTCTTTTTTGGGATTTGTCCTTAGTGCTAGAAGAGAGTAGTGTGAATTATTTTTTTTAAAAAAAAAAATCTGAATGAATTCAAGTAATATATACTTCCAACTGTCTTCTGCAATGAAGTGTTTGGGAAGTTACCTAACAGAGGTAATTACTATAAGTAAAGTTCAAATGAAACCATAGAGACACTATTTTAAAATCAACTATTTACTTTTAATTGCATATCCACCTTCCCTTGGTAAGGCCATTACTGATGCTGCTGGTAGTGGTGTCTCATACCCTCAGGAACAAAAGAGGTATGTTTGGGTGTGCTTGTGTTTCACACCATGTTTTCTCTTCATTAGAACTTTGGCAAATATACCCTCTATAAACCCTCCGTGGCTAGGAGGGCTTTTGCCCAACTTCGGGTGATTCGCCAGTTGCGCCCGCTCCTAGATTGGGACTCCTTACTCATGGTCACTCATGCTCTGGTCACTTCTAGACTAGATTATTGCAATGCACTCTACATGAGGCTGCCCTCGATGACCATCCAGAGGCTGCAGTTAGTCCAGAATGTGGCTGCTCGGGTGGTGATGGAGTGTGGGTGTTATGCTCGCGCCTCACCACTGCTTCGGGAGCTGCATTGGCTTCCAATTTGCCTCCGGGTGCAATTCAAGGTGCTGGTCATTACCTTTAAAGCCCTTTATGGTAGTGGGCCAGGATACCTAAGAGACCGCATTGCCCCAAAAATGTCTGTCCATCCAACCAGAGTGGACCGGAGGGGCTCTCTGTTTGTACCATCTGATAGAGGGGCCCATCTCTCTAGCACAAGCAGGAGGGCCTTCTCTGTGTCCACTCCGGCCTTGTGGAACCTCCTGCCAGTGGAACTAAGGCTGCAGACGGAATTGCTGCCCTTCAGGAAAGATCTGAAAACATGGCTGGTGGGGCAGGTGTGGGGTCCTGAAGATGTTGTGACCCCCACCTGCTGGTTGGTTTAATAGCAAAGAAATCTTCCATTTTTTAAATGTGTGTGGGTTTTAGCGGGGTAATTTGTTTTAATGGGGTTGTTCTTGTTTTAAGGGTTTTAAGATTGTATGCTGCCCAGAGTCTTTGTGAGTTGGGCGGCTATATAAATATGAATATAAATAAATAAAAATAAAGAACAGGACACATTAATTACAGTATAATATTAATAGTGTTGGACTTCTCATTTAAGTTACTCATGTTTTTGTTTTATTACCCAGTCTGAACAGTGGTTTTACTGAATCTCTCTCTCTCTCTCTCTCTCTCTCTCACTCACACACACACACACACACACACACACACACACACACACACACAGACAGAAGCAAAGAAAGGAATCAACATTTTTATGACTGTTAAAGTGAACAACTGTCTGTCTGTCTGTCTGTCTGTCTGTCAGTCAGCTCCTTAAGAAAGTCTTAATTTATTTTAATTAGCAACAATGCACCCACAACATACTGAAGATGAGGGCAATTTTTTGGAAGCTGCAACTTGTTAAATTCCTGATATGTGACATAATAAATAAATGGCAGTTTAGCAATACATTATGAAAGGAAACATAGATAGATAGATAGATAGATAGATAGATAGATAGATAGATAAATAGATAGATAGATAGATAGATAGATAGATAGATAGATGGCAATATATTCAGTGCTTCATAATTCAAGATGTGTGCCAGCTACACTAAGAAACTTTTGTTCAAGAAACCAACTCCTTTCTCTAGTGCTAGCAAATTATTAAATCCAAAAAAAGAACTCCTGTAGCAGAAGCAAGATCTAAAGAATATAGAACACAAGTCATTCATGATAGGAGAGGGCTCAGTGAGAGTTTAGTGCTAAATGCAAATTTCAGAAATAGACTTCATAAAGAATTTCATTCTAAGGAGATGAAGGGGATGTTGAAAGACGAGTATCTTCATTGTATCACCCACCAGTAACGTTACTTGCCCTTAAATTAAATCTGTCCTGTCTTAGAGACATTCTGGTACCTATGCTTAACTCAGAAGGTTGCTCGTGGCATAAAACTCTTTTCTTTCTCTAACTCAAATGGTACACAGATTCATGCATAACACACACACACACACACACACACACACACACACACACACACACACACACACACACACACACACACACACACACACACACACACACACACACAGTATTTTCCGGCGTATAAAACGACTGGGCGTATAAGACGACCCCCAACTTTTCCAGTTAAAATATAGAGTTTGGAATATACTTGCCGTATAAGACTACCTCTCTTCCAATGCACACGAAATAAAAATTAACCCACACTCAACCCGAAGACGCGCAGCCCTCTGAGTTGAATGGGCAGGTTCTGGTGGAGAGCCAATCCACGCTCACGTTCTCCTCCTCGAGGTACAGGAAGATGTGTGCAGCTTGCTTCCCCTTGCTTCATACTCCCCGCACAGAGCAGGGACTCAGCCGCGGCACCCCCCACCATATGCACCGGACATATGAAGCAAGGAGAAACAAGCTGCAGTTAAGCACCTGTCCTATAAGACGACCCCCGACTTTGGCACAGATTTTTCGGGGTTAAAAAGTAGTCTTATACGCCAGAAAATACAGTGTGTGTGTGTGTGTGTGTGTGTGTGTGTGTGTGTGTGTGTGTGTGTGTGTGTGTGTGTGTGTGTGTGTGTGTGTTTTGAGCCCATCTATCTATTGAGTGGAGGAATGCCTGGAACCCAAAGACATTGCATAACAGAAGCTGCTAAATGGGGAATCATGCATGGAAAATTAGGGTTGTGCATCTCATTTCCTAGGTAGGACTTAAATACACAATATACAACATTTTGATTTTAAAACTATGTCATATTTTTAAAATATGCAATGTTTTTACTGTATAAAGTCAGATAGCCACAGTCTGTTGAGGATGATTGGCGAGAGATAGAAAAAGTTCTATTTTAATTATCCTCCACAGCTACTTGGTCCTTTTTTAAAGGGATAAAGTGCTCATACACATGATGAGCTCAAGTGGCTAAGACGCTGACTGGGAGGCAGAAGGTCAGCAGTTCGATTCCCTGAGTACTGCAGGACAGAATGAGCTCCCGTTGTTTGTCCCAGCTCCTGCCAACCTAGCAGTTTGAAAGCAAGAAATTGCAAGTAGATAAATAGGGACCACTTTGGTGGGAAGGTAATCAGCGCTCCGTGTGCTCCAGTGTCTAGTCATGCCTGCCACATGACCACGGAAACATCTGCAGAAGCAGACAAAGCTAGCTCTTCTGCTTTGAAACAAAGATGAGCACTTAACCCTAGAGTCAGATACATCTGGCTTTTGAGCAAGGGAAACATTTACCTTTACCTTTACACATGTAAACCTCCTACGACAGTGATGCCAAACCTTGGCACTCCAGGTGTTCTTAGACTTCAATTACCAGAAGCCCAAGTCAGCATTTCTGTTGATCAGGGTTTCTGGGAATTGAAGTTCAAAAACACCCGGAATGCCAAGGTTCGCCATCACTGACCTATGGGATGAAACATGAAGACTGCATATTTACTAACCACTTTCATGGGCAATTTCCCATCCAGCAAAATTTGCTTGTAGCCTAGTTTTGTGATGGATAGGCTACTAGGGGACATACAGAAAAATTTGTGCACACATTCAGTCTTGGTATCATTACTCACCTAGAGGCCTGGTAGGTTTTCTGTTTCTATTTTTCTCTAGAGATCGCAGTTGCATGCCATTCAAAAGGAGTAGCCAATAAGGGCACTTACTGGAACAATCCAGTCCTAGGTCCTTAAATGAGCCTAGCTTTGCATTTCAATGAAACAAACCAGAGCCCTGCAGGGCACAGAAGAATGAGACTCCAACAGGATATGCATATCCAGCTTCCTGTTCCACAGAAAGACAGCCATATTGTGATGGGGCAATGACATCTATTTCAATCAGAGTGTTGGTTCACGTTGCTTAGTTGCACCAGGGGCTCTCAAGAGCTTAAAAGTAAAATCTTTCCCAGTCATAGTCAAAGCTCAAACATGGGATTTCCTACATGTAACATACGTGCTCAACCACCAAATTAATGCTTCACATGCCTGCTGTGTAAATGTGGAATATGTAATTATGATAGAATTTGAGCCTCATTTAGAGCATCATCATATTTTACAAGAATATTTCCTTTTCATCAACGGTGAAGTTGTCATCTTCTTGAAAAAGTCTTAATTAACAACAATGGCCTTAATCACAAGCTCCCACAGCATACTGAAGATGTGGGCAATTTTTTGGAAACTGCAACTTTTTTTTAATTCCTGAGAGGTGACATAATAAATAGGTTGGCTATTTAGCAACACATTCTAAAAAGAAACAAAAACACCTTGTTGGATGACAAGAAGGAAAAAATAGACTAACGCTGTGAGATTGAAGTTCACGAGTGTCCAGCTTGCCTTTTACCCTATGTCCAGTAGATATTAACATTATAGCATTTATTACAATAATTGCATGCTCAATTTAATTCAATTCTGGCTTATGGTAATCTTTTCTAGAGTTTTCTACATAGAGAATAATCAGAAGTGGTTTACCATTCCCTTCTTTTGTGGGATATTCTGGGACTGTGTGGCTTGCTCAAGGTTACACAGGCTGGCTCTTATCCCAGGAGGAACTGTGGGGAATCAAACGTCTCTAAAACAATCAGCTATCCAGCCAACAATTAGCATATGTAATGGTCCCAAAATATTCTCATATCTTTGGGGAAGTGAAATAGTGGCTTCAGTTTGTACCTGAATTGTGAGAAAGAAGAGGAAAGACAAGCAGGGAAAGAAATGTCTTTATTTAAGGAAACACTCTGGGAATATAATTTGTTTCCTTTTGCCATTGATAAAATTCACATTTATGTGTCAAGTTTCACAAAGCAAAAACACAATTCAAATACAGTAATTGCAAATAGAACTGGGGTCCTTAACTATTGTGAATGGTAGCAGTGTCTTTAAGCAAAATCGTTTCTATAATATGAAAATTCCTTTGTTCCAACAGGAGGGTAGCAGGAACTTAAAACACCTTTTGATATTTCTGCCTTAAAACGGCACTTCTTAGTTTCTTGAAATCCAAGGATATCTGCCGAGTAAGAAAAGGCATTTCAGTCCTAGGCCTTCTTTAGTATTCATCAGTTCTAAATGAACTGGATGTGTTGTACAATGGAATTACTAGATTTGTATTAAATTGTAGCTTTGGGACTCATCACTGTGTGATGCTATCTACTTTCAACTGGCTTTGTTTATCACAGAAAAGGGGAATGAATTAGCATAAAATACTACAAAGTAGTAAAGGGATTTTAGCACCCTGTCTATTTGACCTCCTATTGACCTGGGCTAATTCATATTCTCTTAGGGATGTTTTAACAGGTCATTTTCTATTCTGTTTAAAAAAAGTGGAGGGGGGATCAAATTGTGGAAGCATTACTAGTCTGCTGTGAAGTCTTTGGAGCTCTCAGCATCCAAATACACAACAAAGTGTAGCTAGTTTTTTTTATTGTTATTACTAATATTTCACAGGAAAATGAGGTCCTTATTCTTCGCCTGAATGCAATAGTGTTAAGCTTTCTTTACCTATGATGTGCATTAGCTGCAAATGCTGCTATATGACCATATGCCTTAGACTACATATTTTCAGCAATACATTATATTAGGATATAATGTGTTTTCCTTCAAACGTATCCTTACCTGATCTGATTCATCCCCCAGGCCCACAGATGCGGTGCACATGAATAAATATATGCTGACATTTAGAAACCAAATCCTTGTGTATAAACAAAGGAACTGGAGAAAATCCATGTAAATCTGACTGAATTAAGAGGTTTCCATTTGTTGTTAGGTAACAACCTAAGTTTATACCAATCTTTGTAAGGTTTTTAAGGTATGCAATATATTTAAGGACTGGTTTTGCCACTGCCATCTCCTACTTAGTTTCCATAGTTGATCAAATATTTGAAACCCGGTCACCTGAGTCCATCAATTTGCCCACTAGATTGCACCGGCTATACCTGGGCTAAAACCAAATATGACATGAACATGTATGTTCTTGCTTCTTTTGGTTGGTTGGTTTCTACCAGATTGGGCTAAACCTCTGTAACTAACCACGTAGAAGATTTTACTGTTGAGGCTTATATTGCCATGAGCAGCCCATGTGTAGCTTCGAATTCAGTTGCAGCCCCTGGAAATACATCTGGAGTAGTGTTTGACTGATACAGTCATTACAGAATGAAATGCTATGAGTGGAAGACACCAGTTTTCAAATCTGAGCAAGCATAGACAAGGCTTTAATGGTCCAAGCTTTTGGGTCAAGATGGTTTTCTGCCTGTTATGTGCAGTAAAATGCCAAATGCAGCCTAGCTTAATGGCCTTTCTGATTAACCTTATGCAGGGAAGATGTCAAGGGCTTGTAGGCCATCATCTTGTTTCCTAAATGCAAAATGGAAGGGTAACTGTCTTACCCCACACTCTTCTAAGCTCCCTGTCATATGCCTTTTCTTACACTGGTTGTGAGACTGGTCATGAAACAGGAAGTTGATTAGAATGAAAGGGGTTACTACTACTACTACTACTACTACTACTACTACTACTACTACTACTACAGTTCATTCTGTAGTTCCTTTCACCTGACTTCGTGTGAGAAATATTAGCCAGCAACACAAGGTTGCCATTACCAGGGTATGCCCAATTGTGGTTGAAAAATACCACAATCTTCAAGGAGGCTTTTTGTGTGTACCCAAGGGGTTACTTATACCAGTGTCCTTCTGATTCACATTGCGGCAACAAGATATTCACCACATATTATCCATGTGATTTGATGTGCAGTTTGAAGTTGGGTTTATGTGCTTGTTGTGTATTTCTGATTCTTTCTGTATTTTTTGATACATTATTGGTTTAGATTTCTTTCTTTACACTCAGTGCTTTTACTCAGGCCCCAAACCAATCACAGGGACCCCACCCTTTCTACTGCTAATTTCTACTAGAAATGAAGAGGCTACAGCCTTTACCATTTGAGCTGCACTTTCATCCTACAGGGCTTTGCTTCTTTGTAAATACTATCTGTCTGTGAATCTTATCTGCTACAACCTGTATAAACTCATACAAGGTTGGGTTTCAGGATTCATGGAGACTCTTATTTGTAAAAACGTTTTCATGAACACTTGAAGAACTTACCATTTTCCTGCTTGATACCAACCATTTAGTTCAGGGGTGCCTAAACTTTTTGGGCTGTTGGCCAGTCATGTGGTTCAGTGGGCCAGTCATGTGGTTCAGTGGGCCAGTCATGTGGTTCCTCCCACTGGAAGAGGAAGTAAAACATGCCTTGCAATCTGTTTTGCATCACGATGAGATAGATTTTAAGCTGCCATTTTCTCTGCTTAAACCAGGGGTGCCCAAACTACAGTCTGTGGGACAGATCTGTCCCTTGATTCCAATTCATCTATCCCGTGCTGTCCTCATCGCTTCTGGGAGCAATGAGGGCAGCATGGGTGTTGTGTCTGAACTCTGAAAGGATTACTCGGACAAAGCTGGCTCAAACAACAATATGGGTTTATTGCAAGTAGCAAAGAACAGAAAACAGGTGCAGGGATAACATCTTATATACAGAACATAGTTGTTACATTTACCCAAGACTTCCGGGGAAGTGGGAAAACAATAGCGAATCAGCTTCTTTCAATTTGGCACCTGTTTTGCAAGGTGTGCTTGTGCATAAGCAACCTTAATACACAACATTCATCCCCCCTAATGGTGGACCCAACTTCCATGCCTTTGGGGAGGCCTACAGGCCCTCTTTGGTTGGTCTATCTGAGGGGGACTCTGAGAGACTGCTATAGGATACCCTTTAGTGCTAGCGTTTTCTGTAGACCCTCCAGGTTGCCCTGTACTAAGAGTGGATCCCTGTGATTCTTAGCTTGGCCTGAATTCAGAGTCCAGAAGATGAGAAATCGGCACAGCCCCAGCCCCGGAGACAGCCCACTCAGGGGGACCGCCTGGAGAAACATGTTCTGGCAATGACCCCAGCGGTATAGGCTGGCTGAAAAAATCCAGATCCAATTCAAAATCCGAGGGCTCTGAGCTTTCCCCTGAATCACTTGAGCCAAGAGATTTGTCCAGCTCCATCTCTGGGGAGGCACTCTGCCCAATAATGCGGGGACACATTTGGTCCGCGTGCCTTCGTCAAACCAACCCATTCATCAGCACTTTATATGAGACTGGCCCTGTCTGTTCCAAAACTTCTCCCCCCTATCATTGAGACCCTGGGGCATAATTTCTACAATACACAGATTGCCCAACCAAAAAAACCCCTTTGAATTACACACATCAAGGTTTTGCCCCTTGTTCATGACTCGGTGTGATGAAAAACTGAAGACAGCTTCCTTTTCTTTAACAAATCTTCTGGGGGGGGGGGGAAACGAGGCTAAGGGGGTGATTCTGTGAGTGAACAGGAACTGACACAATTGCAAGTCTAAATCCCCAGACCCCATTCTCCTAAGGGCCTCCTTAACTGTTCGGACCTGCCTTTCTATTGCCCATTCATAGCAGGATGAAAGGGAGCGGCCGTTATGTGGCGAACCCCATTTCGTTTGAGAAAGTCCTGAAACTCAGCTGACATAAAGGTCAAAGTGTTGTCAGATATGACTATGTCAGGAAAACCGAAGGTGCAAAATAACCTCCACAGCTTCTGAATTGTGATGGCTGCTGAAGTGTTTGAAACAGGGACTACGTCTAACCACTTAGAAAATGAATCAACAACCAGGAGGAATAAGGCATCATGGAAAGGCCAGGCAAAGTCAATGTGAACCCTTGATCAGGGGCCCTTTGCCATGTCCCACTCCCTGGTGGGCTGGTGAATCTCCTCGGGTCTAGACGATTGACACTCTCAGCAATGCCCCACCCAATCCTCTATCTCTGAATTGAGCCTGGGCCACCAGAAATAGCTTCTTGCAAGTGCCTTGGAGCACACAATGCCAGGGTGACTTATGTGTAAAGCATGGAGGATCTTCCCTCGGAGTGTCAGGGGATGGCCATCCTGTCCCCATGACCAAGCACCCCCTTTCCGATGACAGCTCCTGCTATTTCATATAGAACCCCATAAACTCTTCGGGCACTGGGGGCGATGGCCAACCTTTTTGAACCCATGACATGACCTTGGACAGGATGGTATCCTTCTTGGATGCAGCGGCAATGTTCTGAACAGACATGGGTGGGGACTCCAGCACCTCAATTATCAGAACTTGATGGTCCTCAGGCACCTTTTCCACAGACTCCATAGGGGACAAAGATTGTGTGTCCACATTAGAAATGGAGGCACCCGGCTGGTGCTGCAACGGGAACTAATAAGCCTGTAAAAAACATTGTCGACCACAGCATCCTTGGTGCCAAAATTTGAGGTGTCGTCCTATCAGGGGCGAAAATGCCTAAAAGTTGCTTGTGGTCCATAACAATTGTAAACAGATGCCCATAAATGAAATCATGGAATTTCTTGGTCCCTGCTATAATAGTCAGGGCTTCCCTATTGAATTGGGCATACCTCTTTTCCATGTCCAACAAGGATCTGGAAAAGAAAACAATCGGAGCTTCCTGACCCTGCCCCCCCAGGTCATGGCAAAGAACTGCCCTCACGCCTTCAGGAGACGCATAGCAAACCAGGACAATTGGCTTGCCAAGGTCAAAATGAATGAGAATAGCATGCAAAGTAAGGAGTTTCTTGAACTTCTTGAATGCCTGCTCCTGTGGGGGACCCCAGCGCCACACAGCTTGCTTCCGCAAAAGACTGTGAAGGGAGGCAGCCATGGTAGCCTTTTGAGTAAGGAACAAATGATAAACATTGAGCAATCCCAAGAAGGATTGCAGCTCTGTCTTAGACCCTGGATGTGGAGCTTTCAAAACTGTGGAGACTTTGGATTCGGCAAGCATAACACCTTCCGCGGAAACCCTGAACCCCCAAAAATCCACCTCAGTGGCAAAAAATGCCACTTCTCTTTTTTTAGGCAGAGAGCCACATTGTGAAAACGTTCCAACACATCCCCCAATTTCGCAGCATGGTCCTCCCTATCGGTCCCTGATATCAGAACATCATCAAAATAGGGCAAGACCCCCATGATACCTTTAAGTACCCTTTCCACTAAACCCTGGAAAATTCCCAGGGCACAATTTACCCCAAACTGAAGGCGATTAACTTTAAAGGCCCCCATATGAGTGGTGATCGTCTGGCACAATGCTGAGGCGGGGGGTAACAGGCAACTGCTGATATGCCGGAGCCAAATCGAGTTTGGCGAAACAGTTACCCCCATGAAGTGAAGCAAGGTACAGGATAAGAATTTGGGTGAATCGCCTTATTTATTGTACATTTGTAATCTGCACAGATGCGGATGTCCCCATTTGATTTGATAGCAGTAACAATAGGGGTCTCCCACTCAGCGGAGTCCACTGGCTCCAAGTTACCCTGTGACACCAGCTTATCAAGCTCTGCCTCAATACGGTCTTTGAGGGTGAAGGGCACCTGGTGGGGTTTCATCCGTATAGGAACAACCTTTGGATCCAACTCAAAATAGACAGGGGGCCCTTGTACATACCCAACCCAGAACAGAACACATCAGGAAACTTCTTACAGATGGACTGGATGGGATCAGACCCTACTGAATTAATACCCGAAATGGCAATTCCCAGGGGCCCAAACCACTGAGTCCACTGGAAATTGCTCTTACCAGTCTTGACTACAACCAGGGGAAGGAGGGCAGACATGTTACGGTAGTGCACGTGAAAGTCCCCAACACCCAGCACAGAGATGTGTCCACCCTGTACATCACTCAGTTTGACCTTCAGGGCCCGCAGCTTAGGACGGGCAGATGGGGGCATGAGGAAAAACTCTTTTTGGGTGATAATGGAGAAGGAAGTCCCCCTCTCAATTTCCATGTTGATGGGGCACCCCTGTATGGTGACATCAATGGAGAACTTGCTGGAGACTGTCTCGACATGGGAACTGGAACAGCGGCCCTCGAAAACCTTGGAAATCAGGTGATCCTTCTCCTGGTGAGTGCTGTCCTTGTATGACCCTTTAGAGATCCGGTGGCAAACTGTGGAAATGTGCGCTTTCTTCCCACACCAGTGGTACTCAGTTTCTCTAAACGGGCAGTCCATATGGAGGTGTCATCTCCCACACCCTTGGCATGGTGCGATGGCGTCTTTGTGCTGAGACAAAGGTGCTCGTCGCCATCTCCGAACTTGACCGATGTCATCTTCTCCCTCTGACTCACCGGAAGACGGTGAAGGGCTCGAGACCCGGTGTTTATGAACAGCCGTGTTCTTCTGTATCGGATTGGCCGGTCTTGACTGTAACAAATGGACACCAGCATTGGCAATCTCTGCAGTTTGAGCCTCTTCCAAAGCTGCAGCAAACGTTTGGACATCCCATTTCATCAGGTGCCGTTGTGTGGGATCGTTCCTGATGCCCACCACCAACCTGTCCCTCAGGGCTATATCAAGAATTTCCCATTGACATGGGATGGCGGCATGTTGGAGTGCGGCAACGTATTCTGCAATGGATTCACCCGCCTTCTGATCACACCTGTAGAAGGCCACTCTAGCTGGAATCACTGCAACCTTGGATCTGAAGTGGTTTTGAAGGATGGCTAGGGTGTCCTTGAGAGGAATATCCTTGAGCAGTCTCGGTAGAACCAGGTTGTTGAGAAGCTCAAGCGTTGGCAACCCGCAAAATGTGAGGAATGTAGACTTCTTTAATGCTTGGTAAATTTGCTGAGAAGTACAATAGTTCTCAAACTGGAACTCATACATAGTCCATGACTCCAGATTTGAGATGTTGAAGGGGCCCGTCGACACTGGGGTGGCCACCACCATTGGGATCCCACCTTCGTCGCCAATTGTTGTGTCTGAACCCCGAAAGGATTACTCGGACAGAGCTCGCTCAAACAACAACATGGGTTTATTGCAAATAGCAAAGAACAGAGAACAGGTGCAGGAATAACATCTTATATACAGAACATAGTTGTTACATTTACTCAAAACTTCCGGGGAAGTGGGAAAACAATAGCGAATCAGCTTCTTTCAATTTAGCGCCTGTTTTGCAAGGCGCGCTTGTGCATAAGCAACCTCAATACACAACAACGGGCTAAATTATTTGGCATCAGGGGCTGGATCTGGCCCACAAGCCATAGTTTGGGCACCCCATATTTAGTTGTTGTAGATGGAAGAAGGATTTGCAAACTTTGATGTTCAGACACATTGTTGTTTAAATCTTGGTCAGGAATGTTTAGGAGCCTTTTCTAAAATTGGGGCTTCTGCTTTATGAGGCAGCAAAATTTTCCCTTTCCATATCAACTCACTAGAAGTAGCAGGGAGTGGACAAAACAGTGCCAAAATTTCTTAGGGGTCTTGAGACATAAGCAGTGTGTTTAACTTTCAGGAAAGCAGTGGTAACCTGCTATTTCTCCTACCAGCTACAACTGTAACACTCATCTGGAAGCCAGATGTCTACAGCTGAAAAAATGCATGGGTCCAATTCAGCAGGACCTTTTCCTTATCAAGCCACATTCAATGGAGCTTATGCAGAAGAAATCCCTAGGGGGTTGTGCCCTTTGGGGCCCTTTGACAGTTGCCACTCCCCTATAGATAATTTAGACCAAACATGACCTGTTAAGGTCAGAACCTAACGTTGAGCCAGTGTAATCTGACACTGCCGATCAGATTGGCATTGCCACAAAAACATTGCTAAGGCTCACTTCCTTTCACACAGACTTCAGCTGGAGTAACATGTTAAAGTTTCAATTTCTTTCCTTCAGATTCTATAGCTGATTTCTGAAGGGTTAAGTCAAATATTACCTAGTTTAAAATTAATCATAACCTCAATTTAGATCTGTAGGCAGAAGGGTTTTGCAGCAATGGAAGAATTCTAGCCACATTTCTTTTTAGGAAAGGGGGGAAGAAAGCTTGTAAAGAGTTTTAGCAACTGTGCTGCCATGCGTATTAATTGCATTGCTCTTCTTTATTCACCTTTCAAATTAGATCACAAAAGGGATTTATTTTTAAAAATTACTTTTAAATATTTGTGTTTGACTGACTGCAAAATGATGTTGAATTATATGATTGAGAACAACTGCCTTTTAGTTAATTGTGCTTTTAACAAAAGGAGGGGGGATTTCTGCCCTTAATAATGGATTGAATAGCTTAACCTCTTTGATATAGGTGTTTGTTTTTCTTTCTTTTTCACATTATATTATTGATAATGTTTTCAGGCAGTGAGCCTGTTAGCAGTGGCTTTATCATGCACTCATTTAAGCAGAAAGTGAATGGTTAATTCAGTGAATCAATTAAATATTAAAATTTAGCCCCTTGGTTAACCCGTATCCCTGGACAAGATAATCTAATTGTTCACCATGATTCCAAATTAGATGTACACTTTTCAAAGCATAGTTTAGATTCTGTGAACACCCCCACCAAAAACAACAACAACAAAAACAAAGCCACCTATGAAAAAGAGCAATTCTAACACAACTGGACTATATATTTTAAAGCTAGCCCTATTCATTTCATTAAAAAGGAGAAGGCTCTGCCTAATACATTGCATCTTGAATAACTTCTGAAAATCTTTTAAGTCAACCTTGTGTTATAGTCAATAGGGAAGGTTTGACCTTTAACCCCTCAACAACCATCTGTTTCATTATTTATCTGAGGGAATCAGAGAGTTTTTGTTCTTTCACAAAAGTCCCTGACACTGGGATATTTTTAATAGCAGAAATTTTTCATTCTTGTCACTATTCCTTTTGAAAATACAGGTATTTTCATATAACACGTAGCTAATGAGTGAAACTTCAGAATCCAACCTTTCTCTATAATCATAGGAACAGGGATTAAAGAGGTCCCACTAGTGAGGAACATGAAAATTAATTATTGAGCTCCTTGTTTTATCCTCCCCATCTGTCTGATATTCTCTAGCACAGAAGGAGTTAGACAATTAAATTACTCCTCCTTTTACCTTATCAGAATGTTCTCTATACCTTTTTCTCTAACTCCAGAGGCCAGACAATTCTGTCCATTTAAAACAGGAAATGAGGGTAAGGGAGTAATTTTCCTAAATGCAAAGAATTCAGCTAAGCCTTTCGAGGGGGAAATGATAAATAAAAATAATTTCCACAGCATGAATTTTAAGTTATTTTATTACCCCCTTCTCACATCCTTTAAAGCACCCAAGATATCCTTCTAAAGCCAATTTTGTGAAGACTAAATTAATACAACTGAGAAGAGAAAGGCATGGGGGGGGGGCAGGAAAAGAGAGGAAGAAAAAGAGGGCTAGTTGTGAGTTGGGTCTGTCATTTTACAGCACCAATTAAACAATGTCAAGCTAGCAGTTGCACAGCATGTGTACAGCCATTTTGAGTTTTGAGTTTTCTACAAAGTGGAATTTGGGAAGTATAAACATTTTTGATTCTGGTTGTTCTGATTTCCAGAAAAATGAAGATGACCACGTGCTATATAGATTCAGTGGCATATCGCAGCCAGGACTCACAAGTCTAAAGACCTGGGACTTTCTGAGTAATAAGAAATATGACATCGTCTGTCATCCTTCGAGGAGTCTTTGTTTCATCTGAGTTCAGCAGCAATCCATATAATAGCTTGGGGATGAATTTATTTGCTTGTTTTTTGAGGGTATTTTAGTGTATGAGAACCAAGACAATAGAAACAGCCGAAGGGTTGGCTTAACACATCTTTATTGCATGATGGTCCGGAGGAACATGTGGTAATGGTGGATGAACAGCTCAATATATACTGTGACTATACATTTGAAAGTGGCTCCTCGATAGCCCATTGGCTACTGTCTGCGTGACGGGGAATGACGCCCGTCACGCCCTTCTTGTCCAGGTGAGGTGGTGGCGGGAATCTTCCCGCGCTGTAGTTGTTTGGGGAATTGGAACCATGTGAGCTGGGCGCTCGCTATTGCCACCTAGAGGTCACTAGCTCGCGTCCTGATACAGAAGGTTACAGTGTTACAGCTGGTGGTTATTATATCCACTCATTCGAGTGTTACATTACTTAGGTATACTATTTCAGACACAACAGGTATTCAATGTGCAATGATGAGCCATTGATTTTACAAAAGACCTGCTTGTCATTTGTTTACATCGTTTGGTCAGGATGACTGCATTTTTTAAAATTTCTCTCTTTTTTTTGGGGGGGGGGGGGTATGGGGACTTGTCATGATGAACATCTGTCTCCCAAATCAACCATTATGACACTGCACATAATACCCTTCACTTTAATTTAATGTGTGAATGGAGGTTTAATGCTTGATTATTGCAATATCAAGATAACTTAATTGCCCCTCCTCCTCTCTTGGCTCTAATCAGATATCAATCTGGAAAAGAACATAAGAACAGCCTTGCTGGAACAGGCCACAGCCCATCCAGTCCAGCATTCTGTCTCACACAGTGGCACACCATTTCCTTCAGGGTATTTCCAAGGAGATGCCTTCACCTGCTTAGGATTCCCTGGAAATGGCATTGGGAGATATCATGCCTATCTCTCCAACCCCGAGGTTGTCCTTAAGTATCCATAATTATAGCCATTGATACCCTTGTCCTCCATGAACTTGTCTAATCCTTTCTTAAAGCTGTCAAGACTGACAGCTGTCACCACTTCTTCTGGCAGGGAGTTCCATAGACCAGTAATCCTCTGGGTGAAAAAGTACTTTCTCTTATTTGTTTGAGAACTAGTACCCAAAGGTTTCATGGAGTGTCCCCTAGTTGTGTGATAGGGAAAACAGTTTTTCCTTATCTACTTTGTCCACACCGTGCATGATTTTATAAACTTCAATCAGGTCACCTCTTAGATGCCGTCGTTCAAGAGAGAAAAGGCCCAACCGTTGCAGCCTCAGATGGTAAAGAAGGTGTTCCAGTCCCCTAATCATTCTGGTTGCCCTCCTCTGCACTTTCTCCATAATATCCTTCTGGAGGTATGGCGACTAGAACTGTACACAGTATTCAAGATGGGGCCTCACCATAGATTTATAAAGAGGCAAAATGACACTTGCTGACTTATTTTCTATACCCTTCCTAATGATCCCTAGCATTGAGTTTGCTTTTTCCACTGCTGAGGCACACTGGGTTGACGCCTTCATTGAGTTGTCCACCAGGACACCAAGGTCCCTTTCCTGGTTTGTCGCAGAGAGTTCAGACCCCATCAGTTTATAAATGTAATTGGGTTTTTTGCCCCAACATGCATCACTCTGTACTTACTAATGTTGAAGCTCATTTGCCACTGTTTTGCCCACTCCCCCAGTGTGAAGAGATCCCTCTGGAGCTCCTCACAATCTCTCACAGTTTTCACTACCCTGTATAATTTAGTGTCGTCAGCAAATTTGGCTACCTTGCTTTTTACTCCTACCTCTAGATCATTTATGAAGAGGTTGAAAAGCAGGGGTCCCAGTACTGAACCTTGGGGGACCCCACTCTTTACTTCCCTCCACTTGGAGAAGTGTCCATTTAGTGCTACCCTCTGTTTCCTGTCCCTTAGCCAGTTGCTGATCCAGGACAAGACCTGTCCCTTTAATCCATGACTGGTAAGTTTATTCAAGAGCCTTTGCTGTGGGACCTTGTCAAAAGCCTTCTGAAAGTCCAGATAAACAATGTTAACTGGATCCCCCTTATCCACATGCTTGTTGACACTCTCAAAAAATTTCAGCAGATTAGTGAGGCATGATTTGCCCTTGTAAAAACCATGTTGGCTCTCCTTTAGCAGCACCTTCTCTTCTATGTGCCTATTAATTCTATCTTTTAGGATGGTTTCCATCACTTTACCTGGGACACATGTCAAACTGACAGGTCGGTAGTTTCCTGGATCACCCTTGGATCCTTTTTTGAAAATTGGTGTTACATTCGCTACCTTCCAGTCATCAGGCACAAAGCCTGATTTGAGGGAAATATTATATATTTTGGCTAGGAGATCAGCAATTTCATCTTTAAGTTCCCTGAGAACTCGTGGATGGATGCCATCTGGTCCTGGTGATTTGTTAGTGTTTAGCTTAACAAGACATGCAAGGACTTCCTCCCTGGTTATTTCTATCTTGCTTAATTCTTCGGTTTCCCTCCCTATGAAGATAGGCTCTGTTTTGGGCATGTGGTCTCTGTCTTCTTCAGTGAATACTGAAGCGAAGAATTCATTGAGTCTCTCTGCAATCTCTGTTTCCTCTTTAATAATCCCTTGCCTTCCATTGTCATCTAATGGTCCAATGGCCTTCCTAGTTGGGTTCTTACTTCTAATGTACTTAAAGAAGTCTTTGTTATTTCTCTGAGTATTTTTAGCTATACGCTCCTCAAAGTCTTGCTTTCCTGATTGTTGCCTTGCATTTGTTCTGCCAGAATTTATGTTTCTGCCTGCTGTCCTCATTCGGACAAGCCTTCCTTCTTCTAAATGAGCTTTTCTTGCTTTTGATCACTTCCCGAACAGCTCCTGTAAGCCACATCGGAGTTCTCTTGGACCTGGCAGTGCCCTTTTTCCTTTTGGGTATGCATTCCAATTGGGCCTCTGTTATTGTTTTTGTAAAGAGCCTCCATGCCTCTTGGAGTGTTTGGACTCTCTCAATTTTCCCTTTCAGCTTCTTTTTTTACTAGTTTCCTCATCTTTGGGAAATTTCCTTTTTGAAAATTTAAGGTCTCTGTGTTAGATTTTATCAGTGACTTGCAGTCTGTTGTTGTTGTTGTTCAGTCGCACAGTCGATTCCGACCCTTTGCGACCCTATGGACCATCGTTCTCCAGGCGCCTCTGTCCTCCACCATCCCCCTCAGTCCTCCCAGTTCTGTGCCCATTGTGTCTATAATACCATCTATCCATCTCATCCTTGGCCTCCCCCTTCTTCTTTTGCCCTCCACCTTTCCCAACATCACGTCCTTCTCAAGTGAATCCTCCCTTCTCATTTGATGCCCAAAGTTCTTTAGCCTCATCTTTACTATTTGACCTTCCAATGAGCAGTCAGTGTTGATTTCTTCTAAGATTGACCTATTTGTTCTCCTCGCTGTCCAGGGTACCCTCAAAACTCTCCTTCAACACCACATTTCAAAGGCATCTATTCTTCTGCGTTCAGCTTTCCTAATTGTCCAGCTCTCACATCCGTACATTGCAGGCGCACCCCCCCAATGATGGACTCAGACACAAATGAAAGTGGATAACAGCATGGGCCACATTTATTGATTCAAGCCCTAGTCCGAATTATAAATTTCTATTGGTAAAACGACCAATCATAATTCTTAAGGCAAGCAGGCCGAAGTAACACTGGTAAGGTACCACCCAAAATTGCCAACGGCAATTGTTACAATGTATCAATTTGTATCAATTTGTTTGTTGACAACAAACAAATTGTTGACCGTAGTCAATATCTAACTAATGACCCCACCCTCTGACGTGTATCCGTAAAATCAGGGGGTGATTCCAGCTGTCTAGTGGTAACCATCACCCCCTTGCCTGGTTCGTCGTTGACCGGACAACGTTTAAACAACTTATGCCTATCTAGTGTTGTCCAGTCAATTGCGAACCTGCCGGATACCTGTGGGTCATAAATGTTTACCTTACCAGTGCTACCCGCCAATGTGACCAAAGTCAACAACAGCACAGAACAACCCCTACATCAAACCATAGCAACAGTGTGGGATGGGCAAAAAAGCCAGGACTCAAGGGCCAATGCGAGTCCCAGCCAAAAATTCCCACCCGGCCCCGAAGCGACCAAGAAATCACACTGTTAACTAGGGAGGGGGTGGAGGGGAAAAACTTCTCCGCTCCGTCGGTTCGCCAAAATGGCAGCACGGCTGCCTCGTGGCCAGCCCTTTTATTAGGGTGCTGGCCACGCCCCTAACTACCCGGATGATTTTGTCCGGTGGGAGGGGCCCACAAAGAGCGCGGCGGCCATTTTGGCGCCGCGCTTCCATTGCAGGCGCACCCCCCCAATGATGGACTCAGACACAAATGAAAGTGGATAACAGCATGGGCCACATTTATTGATTCAAGCCCTAGTCCGAATTATAAATTTCTATTGGTAAAACGACCAATCATAATTCTTAAGGCAAGCAGGCCGAAGTAACACTGGTAAGGTACCACCCAAAATTGCCAACGGCAATTGTTACAATGTATCTATTTGTATCAATTTGTTTGTTGACAACAAACAAATTGTTGACCGTAGTCAATATCTAACTAATGACCCCACCCTCTGACGTGTATCCGTAAAATCAGGGGGTGATTCCAGCTGTCTAGTGGTAACCATCACCCCCTTGCCTGGTTCGTCGTTGACCGGACAACGTTTAAACAACTTATGCCTATCTAGTGTTGTCCAGTCAATTGCGAACCTGCCGGATACCTGTGGGTCATAAATGTTTACCTTACCAGTGCTACCCGCCACACGGAGAGGCTTCAATAAAGGCTCGACGCCCCCCCCCCCCAAGACCGTCAGCTCGGTCGACAGGCCTGCTCGCCAATCACCCAGCAGGAGGTCCATACCTCCTCGCGACAGATGGACCCCATCCCCAGAATAAAGCCCAAAATTTTGCAAACTAATGGCGGGATGATGACTGACCCGCCCCCAGCCCTTGGTCGAAAGGAATCGGGCCACCGCCCTGTTAACCATGCGCCGAGCGCGGTCCAGGGCCTGTAGGTCGAAGCCTCCCCGATAAGCGTGCCGTGGGACCATATCTGACCAAACAAGGGTTGTGGCGGGCCATACGTAATGTAAGTAGGCAAGGTCCGTGCAAATCGCATGCTTCAGCGATAAGCCAGTGACCTGACCCAAGTCATTACCCCCAAGGTGTATGATCAGAATGTCGGGCGGGTCGGCACTCCTCGATGAAAAGAGGAATGGCAAAAGCTCCCGCCACAACATACCGTGCTTACCGTGCCATGTGAAATGTGCGTATGCACCCAGTCCCAGTCGGGGTCCCCAATCTGTCGCCGCAGCGTAACGCGCTGCCCTGTGCACATAGCTGTGGCCCACCAGCCATACTGTCACCGGTGTGATACGACACCCAGGGTCTGTCAAGGAAAAAACAGGGAAAGGAAAGATACATGGTGACACAGAAGGTACTCACGGTGGGAGTGGGCGAACATAAAACTGGAAACAGTGTGAGTCCCACCTCCCCATGCTGCGTATGTCAGCCCCGGAGTACCCATAAGCAGCCGCAGTAGAGGCTGCCCCAATTCCAAATGAATGGGTGCCGTAACGGGCCCCAGGGAGGCCAACTCTGGCCAGTGCCTTCCCTGTCACCTTCCAAAACTGAAATTTAGTGAGGGGAGACCCATCTTGGTGACAGAAAAACGGGCCATGGTGCGTGCCACGCAGTGCAAGGAACTCCTGTAGGGCACCAACCGGACAGATGTCTGCCAATGAACATCGTAGCAGTCTTATTCCACTGCCTACGCCATGCTGATCTGTTTTAGAGGAGCGTATCCTCAACTGAGCCCAATCATTGCAAACATAGACATCTTCGAGTTCCAGTGCCCTACGACTTGCATCCGCCTTAGACAGCATCACAAGCTCGCTGATGCGGAGCGCTCCAAAAAAGGCCACCGTTGTAGCCGCACGAAACAGGGCTGCCTCATACCTATCGAAACATAGGTCATGCCAGCCTCGTGCCAGTTGGGTAAGTACCCCAGGGGAAATTGGGTGACGGTCGTCCAGGCAACGCCCACGTTCCCGCACCCACCCCTCCAAAACATGTCTCACACGGAAATCAGCGGTGCTGTCCGCATGACCTCCCACCTTGGCCACAAAGGCCAGCGCTGATAGCCTAGATGCTATGGTGCGTGGTGCCAGGCCCTGGGTGTGCAGGTAAACCATAAAACGGAGGATGTGGGCCACAGGGATCGGCCAGGTATCTGGCAAGCAATATTGGGAACAAAAAGTCCGAAATGAAACCAACGCGTGGTGATACGCCTTACGCGTGCGTGGCGCCAGTGACATGCCTATCGCCCGGTTCACCTCTCCTTGCCAATGGTCCATATCTCCTGCGGTATTGACGAGGGAAATTCCTCCGCATCCGGAGCCAAGGCACGGAACCGGGAGATCTGCAGGCGGGACAAAGCGTCAGCAATATCATTATTCACCCCCGAGACATGCCTGGCTCTGAACAGTACATTGAGGCGCAGGCTGCGCAATACAAAATGGCGCACAAGATCCATGACCCTGGGAGATTTAGAGGTCTGTGAGTTAACAATGTGGACAACGGCCGCATTGTCACACCAGAAATGCACCACAGAGTTGGCCCACTCCTCACCCCATAGCATCAAGGCCCCCAGAATAGGAAAAATTCCAAATATGTGAGATCCCTCAGGCGACCCGTGCCTGACCAGGCTGGTGGCCATCCACCATATGCCCACTTCCCATTGAAGTACATCCCATAACCCAGGGATCCCGAGGCATCAGACTGAATTTGAAATTGGGGCGAAGCCAGGAGGTCAGACCTCCAAAATGAGACCCCATTGAACTCCCTCAAGAATTGGAGCCATACGTGCAGATCTGCCCTGATGCCCCGTGTCAGTCTCGCCCTATGATGGGGCCTAGATAAGCCTGCCATGGCGTCGCACAAGCGCCGAGCAAAGGCCCTGCCAGGTGCAACCACCCTGCAAGCGAAATTGAGGTGGCCATGTAGCACCTGCAATTCCCGAAGGGATGCCTTGCGCTTAGCCAGCAAGTCCGATATAAGGGCAACTATCCGTGCCACCTTGTCTGCGGGCAACCTAGAAGCCTGCGCTACTGTGTCAATTTCCACCCCCAGGAATATTAACTTATCAGACGGGCCTTCGGTCTTTTCGGGCACTAAAGGGACACCGAGTTCCTCCATTAGCGTCTGAAATGTATTGAGGAGACGTGTACACGTGTCCCAGCCCCGTTCACCCCCGAATAAAAAATCATCCAGGTAATGGGCTACAGACCGAGACCCTGACCTACGGACAAATGCCCACTGCAGGAAAGTACAGAAACACTCGAAAGCCGAGCAGGATATGGAACAGCCGAATGGCATGGCTTTGTCAAAATAATATTCACCCCGGAATTTGAAACCCAGCAACTCGAAGTCACCCGGGTGCACAGGTAAGAGGCGAAACGCCAACTTAATGTCACACTTAGCCAACATTGCACCCGGGCCACATGAGCGCACCATGCGCAACGCCTGGTCAAAGGATGTATACCTGACAGAGCAAAGGTCATCAGGGATAGCATCATTAACCGAGTGGCCGGCTGGGTAGGACAGATGGTGAATCAGGCGAAACTCGCCCGGTGACTTCTTGGGCACTAGTCCTAGTAGAGACACTTTAAGGTTGGGAAACGGGGGTGCGGGGAAAGGGGCGGCGACCCTGCCTGCAGCAACCTCCTTATTAATGCTGGCAGCAGCCACCTCCTCCCTTCCCCTAAGTGACAAAAGGTTAGGTGCATCCTGCGGTGACCTATCCCCCGTGAAAGGAATACGAAAACCCAGTTGAAAACCCTGAAGGAGGTACACAGCGTCTGCTCTCCTCGGGTACGATGCGAGCCAACGCTCCAGCATGTCGACATTAATTGGGGAGGGGGCCTTTTGGTGAACCCGCCCCCTCCATGGCAGCCTTGCCTGCTCCTTGTCCGCCCCTACCCCTGCCCCTGTATCCTCCTGGCCTGGGACAGGCGGAGGCAGCATGGGGGCCAGAACAAGAGGGGCACTCATGCTTGTACTTGCAATTTTTCTTGTTGCAAGAACCACTGGACGAGAAGGTCCAGCACAGCAGGCGGGCTGGAACCCCCTGCCCCGCCGCTTGGCGGGGTACCTGTACTGGGGCCGCTCGTTGGACCGCATGTCCACAATGGTATCTCTCCCCAGGCGCCGGGCGCGTGGGGGTCATATACAGAAGCCACAGCTTCTGGCAGGGCTCATCCCACCTCATCTCCAGGTGCAGCGGAATTCTCATGCGGAATTCTTCGTCGTAAGCCAGCCATGACGGGCCCGGGAAGTCAACCATAGCCCGGTAAATATTGTCCAGATATTGGACCATGGGAATAGCCAAATCCGGCCTAGCCCTGAGATAAACGGCCATGTAAATCAGGTACGCTGGCAGCCAATTTACCCACGTGCGTGGCGGCTTACGACGACGTGCCTGCTCCTTATCCTTCTCGTCCAGCCCTTCCCTCTCCACCTTGGTCGGCTCCCTATTTAGAAGTGAGAAGATATCTACGTACTCACCCCTCCAAATCTTTTCCTTGGTAGACTGGGCCAAATGATCCCCCAAGGGCAAGGAATACCCTGCTGTTGGCAAAGCCGACACCGGCACCGAGGGAACTACGGGTAAGGTAAATTGAGCCTGAGCCAGCCTGGGGATCCCCAACACATTTCCCAGCACGTTGGGGGCACCACCCCGCCCCAAGCCCTGTGTCGTGGGCAAAGTCGCTGGGTGGGCCGGGGGCCATTGGGCCGCCGTGCCACCCGAGCGAGGCCAAGGCCATTGAACAGCCCCCCCCCGACGAAGTCAGTTGTGTGGGTGCATTAACTTGGACTGCATACTCACCCGCTGCACCCCCGCGGGCCGCCCCCACCGGGTGTTCTGGCCCGCTGGGGGCGTCGGAGCTCACGACCGAAGCTGAGCTCGTCGACGGAGCCAGACCAGCACCAGACTGCTGCACCTGTGGGGTGAGGAGCTGCGAGACAGTGGCCGCCAACGGCCCGCACGCCTCAGGCGGCTCAACCCAACCCATCACCAGCCGTTGTTCGACGGCCAAAGGGGGAAACTGGAAACCTAGAGGTACCCCTACTTGGTTGGCCCTCGCCAATGACGCTTCAAGGGCCGCAACCCGGGCAAGAAGGGCCTCCACGTCGACATAGGGCCCGGCCCCGACCGGGGGCAATTGGGCAACCGGCCCAAAATTCACGGGTACCTGACCAGGTCCCTGAGCCCCAGGGGCCAGATAAGGCCAAGAGCCCATGCTCGGCCCCTGGGAAGTCGTAGGAACGCCCTGCGAGGGCAGGGAACCCAACCACCCTCCGTGGCTCGCACCCCCCATGGTGAACTGCGCACCCGGGCAAGAAGGCCCAACCAGACGAACCATGGCAGGGGCCGTGTTCGTCGTTTGCGGGCCAAGGGCCGAGGCCCCGTCCGGGGCTGCAGGTATGCTCCGTGCACCAGGCCAAGGAGCTACCGATCCCATCCCACCGTCCCCAGTGGGATCCGCTAGAGGTGGCTGCGGAACGGGCGCAGTCGCGGTCCTCCGACCCGGCTGACGCCTCCGCGCTGATCGAGCCACGTTCGCGGCTGCCTTCTTCTTCGAGGGCATGGCCAATGTAGCTAAGAAGTCTAAGGAAAGAGAAAGCTGCCCGAAAAGGCTTCCCTCAAGAAGACACGATCGACGGAGGTAAGGAGGAAAAACTTCTCCGCTCCGTCGGTTCGCCAAAATGGCAGCACGGCTGCCTCGTGGCCAGCCCTTTTATTAGGGTGCTGGCCACGCCCCTAACTACCCGGATGATTTCGTCCGGTGGGGGGGGCCCGCAAAGAGCGCGGCGGCCATTTTGGCGCCGCGCTTCCATTACCACTGGGAATACCATTGCTTTGACTATTCTAATTTTTGTTTTCAAGGTGATGTCTCTGCTTTTCACTATGTTCCCCAGGTTTCTCATAGCTTGTCTCCCAAGAATCAGTCGCCTTTTTATTTCATGGCTGCAATCCCCATCTGCAGTGATCTTAGATCCTAAGAATGTAAAATCTGTCACTGCTTCTACTTCTTCCCCATCTATTTTCCAGGAACTGATCGGGCCTGTTGCCATTATCTTGGTTTTCTTGATATTGAGTCTCAAGCCAGCTTTTGCACTCTCTTCCTTCAATCCGATCAAGAGATTCTTTTGGTCTTCCTCACTTTCTGCCATTAGGGTGGTGTCGTCTGCATATCTCAGATTG
This sequence comes from Bradypodion ventrale, assembly GCA_035047345.1. Lineage (NCBI taxonomy): Eukaryota > Metazoa > Chordata > Lepidosauria > Squamata > Chamaeleonidae > Bradypodion > Bradypodion ventrale. Next base: position 105,596,113 of record JAWDJE010000003.1, on the reverse strand, counting down.
TTGATGTTTCTCCCAGCAATTTTGATCCCATATTGTGATTACTCCATCCCTGCATTGCGCATTATGTGCTCTGTGTATAAGTTGAATAAGCAGGGTGACAAAATGCAGCCTTGTCTTACTCCTTTTCCTATTCCAAACCACTCTGTCATTCCGTGTTCTGTCCTAACTGTTGCTTCTTGGTTCATGTACAGATTTCTCAGGAGGCATATGAGGTGCTCTGGTATTCCCATCTCTTTAATCACTTGCCACATCTTGTTGTGATCCACACAATCAAATGCCTTAGTGTAGTCAATAAAGCAAAAGTAAACTTGTTTCTGGTATTTCTTTGTTTTCTCCATGATCAAGTCTATGATCAAGTTAAACATAATTGAGTTGTGGTCACTGTTCCCTATTGGATCAGTCACATTAACATCTTGCACCAGATCCTGAGTATTACTCAGGATCAAGTCAAGGATTCTTGTACCTCTAGTTGGGTCTTCAACCATCTGTCCCAGGGAACAATCATTTAGCATATCTAGGAACTTTATCTCTTTATCATGTGCTGAACAACAGTTCACCCAGTCTATGTGAGGGTAATTGAAGTCCCCCATTATAACCAGGCTTCCCTTCTTGGATGCCTCCTATACAACATTCTCCAACTGCCAGTCTCCCTGAAGAGTTTGGGTCGGAGGCCAATAGTATATGCCTACTGTTAGACCATCCTTGTGGCCTGGTACTCTTACCCACAGAGCTTCTGATGGTGACTCCAAATCACCTAGATATTCCAATTCATACGATTTTATCACTTCTTTGACATACAAGGCTACACCACCTCCCGTTTGCCCCTTCCTATCCTTCCTATACAATTTGTAGCCTGGGATAACTGTATCCCATTGGTTATCATCCGTCCACCTGGTTTCAGTGATACCAATAATATCAATATTCTTATCTATTGGTAAGTATTCCAGCTCCCTTATTTTGTTCCGGAGGCTTCTGGCATTTGTATACAAGCATTTATATATGCTTTCCTGATACAGTCTTTTGAGTTCAGTTGTATTGTTAGACTGCCTCTTGCATCCTTCTGCTAGAGTGCTGGTGACTAGCTCCTTGCTCTGCTCAGTAATTTTTACATCCTCCTCACTACTCAAGTACACACTTTCTCGAACCGGATGCTGCCCAGCTCCTGTTGGCTTTCCCCCAGTTATCAGTTTAAAAGCTGCTCTGCAGCCTTTTTGATGTTGAGTACCAGCAATCTGGTCCCATCATGGTTCAAATGCAACCCATCCCTCCTGAACAGATTTGGCTTGTCCCAAAATGTTCTCCAGTTCCTGACAAATCTGAAGCCCTCCTCTCGACACCACTGCCTCATCCACGTATTGAGGCTTCTGAGCTCTGCCTGCCTGGTAGGTCCTGCGCGAGGGACAGGCAGCACTTCTGAAAATGCTACAATCTTCTTCCTAACAACCTAAATTTTGCTTCCAGGACAGGCCACTTGGCCTTCCCAACATCATTGGTACCAATGTGTACCATGACAACTGGCTCGTTCCCAGTTCTCTCAGTCTATCTAGATTTCTTGTGATGTCTGCAACTTTTGCACCTGGCAGGCAAGTCACCATACGGTTATCATGTGCATCACAAATCCATTTCTCTGTATTTCTAATTATTGAATCGCCTAGTACAAGGAGCCTCTCTCCTGCAATCTGTTCATCTACATGCACCTCATCAACCATATTAAGGGAGAGAAACTCAGTTTGTTCCTGTTGTTTATCTTCCTGGATCTCATCAAGTGTGATGAAGGAGAGATCATCAGGTGGAACCAGTTGTTCCTCTGTGTGTTCCTCATCAGGTGTGATGAGGGAAAGAGCCTCAAATTTATTCTGTAATTTCAGACTCTCAGAGTGATCCCCTACTCTTCTCCTCCTTTGAGTCACATTCCTCCAAACATCTCCCTCCTGAGTTAGTGAAGAGCCTTCTCCCTCAGAACTGTGCCCTGTCTCTTCTTTGTCCAGCATAGTCTGCTCTGCTCTGTCCAAGAACAGCTCAAGCTCCTTAATTTGTTGATGGTTAGATATGCGCCGTTCCACCGGCCACCCATGGGCTGGATTATTGGGCATGGCCCTATTCTGGCCAGGGATTGCCACACGGCTTTCCCCCTACGCCCGCTCACCAATTGCCCGGTGGGCCATCCGGCCAAACCGGCCCACCTTATTCTGGTGGGTCTGACACTGTGGATGCTCTCCTTGCCCGCATATCGGCACTCGAGGCATCCTTGGGAATTGCTCCACCACCAATGGAGGGTGGGCTTGGCAGCTCCTCGGCTGCGGCCCACATGCCTGCTACTGCCACGCTGCGGGCCATCAACAGGGTCGAGCTGCTGGAGGCCATCAGGGGAGCACAGGCAGGCACTTTGCAGCTCCCCATCCGGCCGTTCCAGCAGGGACCAGTCCAGCTTGGCATGGATGCACTGAGACCCAGAGCTCAATGACCATCGCGAGCTCCGACGCCCACCACAGGCCGGAACCGCCAGTGGGGGTGGCCCATGGGGGTGCACTGAGTGAGTATCCTGGTCAAGTCAGCACACCGGTGACACTGACTCACAACACTGGGGGGATCCGGTGGCCATGGCCGCAACAGGCAACTGCGGGAGGGCAATTCACTGCACACTACCCTGATACCTCCTGGGCTCCCAATTACACCCAGGTTCTTACAGGGGTGACCACCCCAACTGTTCTGGCTAATTTCTCTGGGGTCCGACAGGCCCCATTATGTGTTCCCCCACTTCACTCCGTGCCAACGGCAGCCCTGCCGACGGCCAGTTACTTCCTAACCCTGGGTGACCATTTATCCCAGGCTACTAGGGAGAAGATATGGGGGGGGGGGAAATATTGACATTTTCACCCTCCTTAACCGTGAACCCACTAAGGAGGAGAGGGAGGGGCAGGACGACAGGGACAAGGAGTTGTCCCGTCGTCATAAGCTGCCTCGCACTTGGGCCAATTGGTTACTGGCCTATTTGATACACATGGCGGTATATCTAAGGGCCCATGCTGATTTGGCCATCCCAATGGTCCAGTACCTGGACAATATTTACCGGACCGTTGTCGATTTTCCTGGCCCGTCATGGTTGGCCTATGATGAAGAATTTAGGATGAGGGCGGCCCTTCACCCTGAGATGCGGTGGGACGAGCCCTGCCAGCAGTTGTGGCTACTGTATATGACCCCTACGCGGCCAGCGCCAGGTGACCGGTACCACTGTGGCCATGCTGTACAGCGGGCTGATGCTACACAGACTCCCCGCCAGCCGGCGGGGCAGGGGGTTCCAGCCCGCCTGCTGTGTTGGAGTTTCTCCGCCAATGGAGTGTGCACCAGGCGCCAGTGTAAATTTAGGCACGAGTGCCCTTCTTGTTCTGGCCATCACGCCGCCTCCGCGTGCCCGTGGGCCGGTGGGTCACGGGGCAGGGGAAGGGGATTCCAGGGGGCGGCCAGAGCTCCCTCTGACGCCGCTACCCATAAAAAGGCCCCCTCCCCAATTAATTTCACTTGCTTGAGCAATGGCTGTGCACCTATCCTAGACAGGATGATGCGATCTACCTGCTTGAGGGTTTTAAGTTTGGCTTCCGCATCCCATTCAGGGGTGTTTGTGGACCTCAGGATACCCCGAACCTACTGTCTCTCAGGGGTAATGAGGACATTGCTGTGGAGAAGATAGCCAAAGAGGTTAGAGAGCAGAGGGTGGCGGGGCCGTTTAACGACCCCCCATATCCTAACTTAAAGGTATCCCCTCTGGGTTTAGTTCCTAAGAAGTCCCCAGGTGAATTTCGTCTGATACATCACCTTTCTTACCCTGCAGGTTCCTCGGTCAATGACGCTATACCGGATGACCTTTGCTCTGTTCGGTATGCGTCCTTTGACCAGGCCTTACAGATGGTATGCTCATGTGGTCCCGGGGCGCTCATGGCAAAGTGTGATATCAAATCGGCATTCCGATTGTTGCCGGTGCACCCGGACGACTTTGAGCTGTTAGGTTTTTGTTTCCGGGGCAAGTTTTATGTGGACAAGGCCATGCCTTTTGGCTGTTCCATTTCATGCTCGGCCTTCGAACGATTTAGCACCTTCCTCCATTGGGCTTTTGTTCGTAGGTCCGGGTCCCAGTCTGTAGCCCACTACCTCGACAATTTTGTTCGGGGGTGGACATGACTCGGGCACGTGTGGATGCCTGCTCACCATGTTTCAGGTGCTTATGGCACCTGAAAAGACAGCACCTGAAAAGACAGAGGGGCCCAGCCACCACCCTTACCTTTCTGGGTATTGACATTGACATCGTCGCCCAGACATCCAGATTGCCTATGGAAAAGGTGACTCGGATCTCTGATGCGATTTTGGCAACGCTTGCCAAGCGTAAGGTGTCTCTCCAGGAGTTGCAGGTGCTTCATGGCCACCTCAACTTCGCCTGCAGGGTGATGACACCAGGCAGAGCCTTCGCCAGGCGTCTTTGTGACGCTATGGTGGGCTTTTCTAAACGACACCACAGGGTCTGGCTGACTAGGGGTTTATGAGCAGACCTGTCGGTTTGGCTCACTTTCCTACGGGAATTTAATGGCGTCTCCTTTTGGAGATCTGAGCTTATGGTCAGCCCTCAGTTCCAAGTACAGTCAGATGCCTCCGGCTCTCTGGGGTATGGGATTTATTTCGAAGGACAGTGGGCCTATGGTCAATGGCCCCAGGAATGGCAGGGTACGGATCGCTTACGCGATCTTACATTCCTGGAGTTTTTTCCAATTTTGGGTGCCCTTATGCTCTGGGGGGACATGTGGGCTAATTCTGTGGTTCACTTTTGGTGACAATGCTGCTGTGGTGAACATTGTCAACGCCCAAATGTCTAAGTCCCCCAGAGTCATGGCCTTAGTTCGCCTGTTCTTAGGTCCTTGCGCCTTAATGTGCTCTTCAGGGCCAGACATGTGCCAGGCATCAATAACGATATTGCCGACGCTTTATCCCGCCTGCAGATCTCCTGGTTCCGTGCCTTGGCTCCAGACGCAGAGGATCTTCCCTCTCCACTCCCGGCCAATATATGGACCTTTGGCGAGGAGGGTTAACCGGGCGATCGGCATGTCTTTGGCACCTCGCACGCGTAAGGCGTATCAGCATACACTCTTTCAATTTAGGACTTTTTGCAGGGAAAGGCAGTTGCCTGAAATGTGACCGATACCGGTCGACCAGGTTTTTACAGTATATGGTACACCTTCATGGTCAGGGATTGGCCCCACGCACCATCGCCACCAGGCTTTCAGCCTGGGCATTCATGGCCAAGGCACGGGGCTTTACTGACTGCATGGGTGGCTTGCGTGGAAGGGTGGACACGTGAACGTGGCCGCCGCCCGGACGCACGTCATCCTGTTTCACCGTGTATTCTGTCCCGCCTTGCTCGAGGTTGGCATAGACTGTGTTATGATAGGTATGAGGAGTCTCTTTTTCATGCAGCTACCACCGTAGATTTCTTTGGAGCTCTGAGAATCAGCGAGCTGGTCCCATTTTCAAAGGGGGACGTGTCTCGTAGGGCACTGGAACTGAAAGATGTATCTATCAACCAGGAGTGGGCTCAGTTGAGGATTCATTCCTCAAAGGCCGATCAGCATGGAAAAGGCAGTGGTGTGAGACTGCTACAATGCACGTTTGCCGATCAGCATGGAAAAGGCAGTGGTGTGAGACTGCTACGATGCACGTTTACCGATCAGCATGGAAAAGGTAGTGGTGTGAGACTGCTACGATGCACGTTTGCTGACATATGTCCGACCCTGTGTGTCCACACACACCGGTGGCAGTGTGGCTGGTGGGCCAGTTATGTGCACTGGGCGGCACAGTATGCTGCATCGTCGAAGTGGGGATTCCATCTCGGGCTGCGTGCATCCGCACGTATGCGGTGGTATGGTGTGCGTGGCATGAGGTGGCGGGAACTGTTGCCATGCCTGATGTCCATCAGGGATGCTGGACCGCCAGATGTTTTGATTCTGCACCTTTCCTTTAAACTCGCCTTTCCTTTAAAATGTCGGTGTGCAGTGACCTGGCATTTCTACATCATTTATGGCCGTACACACGGTTGCTATGGTTTGACATCGTGCCGAGACACTGTTATAGAGGAGGCATTGATTTCCGTGGTTTGGACTGTGCCTGGCGGTCAGTGAACAGGGCTGTTGCACGGTTCCTTGTTGAAAATGGCTTGGGGACAGCCATTCGACACCCGGGGATAGGGTTGCAGGATTTTAGCCTGTATGCAGGAGATGGGGTCCACCTGTCGGCCAGAGGTATGCACCTCTTTCTGGTGGACGTGCAAGCGGGCCTGGTGACTGAGCTGTCGGTCGGGGGTGGTGGTGGTGGTGGTGGTGAGTCATCATGGACGCCTCCCCGTGTGGCGGGTAGCACTGGTAAGGTAAAAATTTATGACCCATAGGTATCCGGCAGGTTCGCAATTGACTGGCCAACACGTAGATAGGTACAGGGGAAACAGGATTGGCCAGTCAAGGGCGAACCATGAACGGGGTGATGCTAGGAGCTTCACAGCCTGCATCACCTTGATATTTGGATGGATACACGTCAAAGGGTGGGATCAGTAGATAGTATATTGACTTTGGTCAACAAGTTGTTTGTGTCAACAAACAAATTGATACAAATCGATACATTTAGCCAATAGCCATTGGCATTTTGGGTGGAACCTTACCAGTGCTACTGCAGCCTGCTTGCCTTAAAGAATTACAATTGGATGATACACCAATTGAAAGTGATAATTCGGACTAGGGCATTATTCAATAAAAGTGGCCCAATGCCTTTAATCCAATACCGGTGTCTGAGTCTTTATTTGGGTGGGTGCGCCTGCAATGCAAGCGTGATACCAAAATGGCCGCCGCACTCTTTGTGGGGGGCCCCCACCTGGACTCATACATCCAGGTTAGTTAGGGGGTGTGGCCATCCCTGTATAAAAGGGGTGGCCACGAGGCAGCTTCGCTGCCATTTTAAGAACAGCGACGGAGCGGAGAAGTTTTTCCCTCCACCCCCTCCCTAGTAGACAGTGTGACTTTTCTGGTCGCTTCGGGGCTGGGTGGGAATTTTTGCTTGAACCTAGAATTGGCACTTTGGTTCTTGGCTTTTTCGCCCATCCCACACTGTCGCTAGTGTTTAAGATACGGGGTAAGTTGACTTTGGTCACTTTTGGCGGGTAGCACTGGTAAGGTAAAAATTTATGACCCATAGGTATCCGGTAGGTTCGCAATTGACTGGCCAACACGTAGATAGGTACAGGGGAAACAGGATTGGCCAGTCAAGGGCGAACCATGAACGGGGTGATGCTAGGAGCTTCACAGCCTGCATCACTTTGATATTTGGACGGATACATGTCAAAGGGTGGGGTCAGTAGATAGTATATTGACTTGGGTCAACAATTTGTTTGTGACTAGAAACAAATTGATACAAATTGATACATGTAGCCAATATCCATTGGCATTTTGGGTGGAATCTTACCAGTGCTACTGCGGCCTGCTTGCCTCAAAGAATTACAATTGGATGATACACCAATTGAAAGTTATAATTCGGACTAGGGCATTATTCAATAAAAGTGGCCCAATGCCTTTAATCCAATACCGGTGTCTGAGTCTTTATTTGGGGGGGGGGCACCTGCAAAGGAGGGAAGCATATCCTCCTCTCTCTTGTGCATTGGCTCACAAACTTTTTTTGGCTTCCCCCACCTAAGAATCTTTAAATTCCTGAACCCCCCCCCCCCTTGTGACATATAATTTTTGTTATTTAAAATCCTGATGCCCCACCCTCTCCCCTGTTACATACAATTCTTATTATTCAAAAAGTGAACTCCTATTCACGTGGAGGAAGTCAAAATTCCATTATCTTGGTCTAAACATTCTCTAATTGCCCCACCCCCCCAAAATCAAATTGCCCCCTGTGGTATGTGTGCCCTACATTGGAAACCACAGTTCTAGTGTGTATGTGTTGGAGCTATGATTGGCATGGGCTTATTGGCAAGTAGATAGATGTCCAGGCCAATGAAGACACTTCCATTTCAAGAGGCTGCCTAAATTGCCCCATGTAACAGTATCCATAGATAATGTCTTCGGAATGCACAAAACTGACCTCCAGGTTTGTCTGGGTTGCTACAACCATTTCAATAATGGTTTTATTTTTCTCTTTTTGTCACATCTATGCAATGCATACAAGAAGATGGTTCACTTTAATGCTCATTCTCTGGCATCCATGGCTCTCCCCTTCCTCAGCAAAGTCCCACAAAAACCCATAGCTGAAGGACAGACTAAGAGGGTTTGTCTAGCCCACCCTAGCAACTCGGCCAGAGAATTTCCATGGTGCAACGAGAGCTAGAATTTGGATCATCCCTCCGTTCAACATTTGATCACTGCACCAGACTGTTTCTTTTCATTGAGTTTCATCTCTATGGGTCACAGCGAGCACTTTTGGTTTTGAATTGTTCTAAGGGACTTCTAGGCTTTGTCAGTCAGAAATATAGAATGAAATCCTTTTATTATGCTTCTTAAATCTGGTAAAGGGATTTAAATTTGTTTTGTGCAGCAGTACATCCTTCATCCCAAATAATTGGAAATAAAAGACTTTCTACTT